>JAUBOD010000707.1:3178589-3199294 GCA_032353885.1 Nothura maculosa | reverse complement strand
GAGATGCGGGCGCTCGCCGACAAGACGGGCTGTGAGGAGCGGGCGCCGCGACCTTGGCCGGGCCGGGCCGGGGCGGGGGATGCAGCGCAGAGGCCGGCGCCGCTCATCGCAGCAGTGGACGAAGCCGCCAGCCCCGCGCGGAGCCGGGAGCAGCAGCGGGGACGGAGCCCGGAGCGCCCGCCGGGGCCCCGGCCCCTTGCGCCTTCCTCCTCCTCCTCCTCTTCCTCCTCCTGGCCCAGGCCTGAGCCCCCGGGCACCCCGTGGGCAGAGCTGCCCTCCCCCCCCCCGGCCCTTTGCTGCCCCCCGTTTCCCTGCTTGGCTGGTGTGACCCCCCCATCCCGACGGAGCCCCCAAAGGAGGGAGCTCCCCAGACGCCAGCGAGATGAAGCCCAAGGAGTCACACAAGGGAGGTCCCATGAGGGTCTCCCTGCCATGTCTGCAGAAAAAGCCAAAAAACTTGAAATTTAAACAGAAAGTTTGCGGTCACCCCTCCCCCCCCCATCCTGGGGACAGTGATGAGCCCAGGATCGTCCCCCAGGGCCAGCGGAGGTCCCCGAGCAGCAGCAGCAGCACCGGCTGGGGGGGGGGGGCCCTCGCATCCATGTGTGTGATGAGCTGCTGCCAGGCTCAGCGCCAGCACCAGGGCCAAGCAGCCACGGGTCCCGCTGCCATGGGGAGCTATGGGGATAGCCCAGGGCTCCTGCTAACACCGTGCTGGGCGCTGGGCGCTGCCTGGGGCACCTCCGAGCTCTCCTCTGCCCCGCCAGTCACGTCGGACCAGATCGAGCACCTGCACCGGCGCTTCAAGCAGCTCAGCAACGACAAGCCGACCCTCCGGTGAGCGACACTGCGGTGCCCGGTGGTTCCCATGGAGCAGGGTCGGGGCCGGCCCCCGAGGTCCCCTCCACGGGACGCCCCACAGGGGACAGTACCCTGCCCCCCCTCACACTGGGTCCCCTCTGCAGCAAGGAGCACTTTGACAGCGTCCCCGACCTGGAGTTCAACCCCATCCGCTGCAAGATTGTGCAGGCCTTCTTCGACCGGCGGTGAGGAGCCGCGGGGCAGGGCGCAGCCTCGGGGACGCCCGAGGAGGAGCAGGGCGCCCGCGGCCCCAAGGCGGGTGCTCCGCGGCCCCCGCCTGTCACTGCTCCCCCCGGCAGGAACCTGCGGCAGGAAGAGGACGGGCTGGCGGATGAGATCAACTTCGAGGACTTCCTCACCATCATGTCGTACTTCAGGCCCATCGAGCCCGACATGGACGAGGAGCAGCTCCAGCGCTTCCGCACCAACAAGCTCAAATGTGAGGGGGCCCCGGCGCGGCCCCGGCAGCGGCCGCGGCCGGAAAGGGGCTGACGCGCTGCCCTCGCTCCCCAGTTCTCTTCCACATGTACGACTCGGACCACGACGGCCTCATCACGCTGCAGGAGTACCGCAAGGTAGCGCGCGGTGCCCCCGGCGCCGCCGCGCCGCCCGCCCGGCGCTCACGGCCGCTCGCCGCCCGCAGGTGGTCGAGGAGCTGCTGTCGGGCAACCCGCACCTGGAGAAGGGGGCGGCCAGGTCCATCGCCGACGGGGCCATGCTGGAGGCCGCCAGCATCTGCGTGGGGCAAATGGTGGGCACCGGGTCCTTCCTTGGCTGTAGGGCATGGGCGCTATTGGTCCTCCATATACATATGAATCTATAGGATCTGAGGCTGGGAGGCTCTGCAAAGGGACCCGGCCCTGGCCTGGGGACCCTCAGGGTGGAGGCTCTCCCTGATGGGCTCTAGGTGTTGGGGTCCGGGTGCTGGGCTCAGGGTGCCGGGATCCTGGAGTACCTGGGAGTCGTAGCCTAGCGGGAGCAGCCCAGGCACCGGGATGTCCGTCTGTCTTGTCTCACGCTCTCTCTCTCCATACACAGGAGCCCAACCAGGTGTACGAGGGCATCACCTTCGATGACTTCCTGAAGGTTGGTTCTGCCGGGGCCGTGGTCGTGCCCTTGGTGTCCGTGTCCCAGCTCCGCTGCTCCCTGTGCCCGGGCTGGGGGCATCGTGCGGAGCTGCCGCATCCCCCCGCAGATCTGGAGGGGCATCGACATCGAGACCAAGATGCACGTCCGCTTCCTCAACATGGAGCCCATCGCGCACTGCTGCTGAGCGGCACCCACGGAGCGCCCGGAGCAGGAGGAGCCTGCGCGGGGCTCTGCAGACCCACGCGGTCCCCACTGACTTGGACCTGCAATAAAAGGCATTTCTCTTCTTGCACCCTGTTCTATGGGAGGCTGCAGGGCTGGGATGTCCCCGCGCTGCCGTGGTCGGCGGGGGAGCTGCAGGTTCCCGGCTGCCGCCGCCTCCGCGTGTTCCCGGCCCGAAGCCGCTTCCCGGCGTCACGCGGGGCTGCAGGCGCCACCGCAGCCTCGGCGCGGGGGGGAAAGGGCACGAGCCGTTTTTAGCAAAGCTGGGACAAGATGTTTGCTTTATTTGAGCAAAAATAACTTCCTCCCTCCCCAGGGACAAGTAAAACCCAAGGAAAACGATTTCCCACCCCCAACAAAACCGAACCGAGCCAACACTCACGACACCACTTTGTCCCTCGCTGCGGACCCCATCTCAGTGGTGGCCCCGTATGCACAAACAGCTCAAGGGCCAACCCTGCTTCTGCAGGAGCCGCAGGGTCGGATCCTTCCCAGGGTCCAGGGCAGGTCCTTCCTCATCCTCCTCTTCCTCCTCCTCCTCCTCGGCAGCTGCTCATGGCCCCAGTCGCCCTTTGTCATCCTCCCCGCAGCTGTCGCCAGCACCACTGGGCAGCACAAGGGAAAGGCTGGCAGAAAAGGCCACTAAAACCACGAGGGCAGAGAGTCTCCTAGTCCTCGGCGAGGCCGGGTCCCCCCAGGCTGCCTGGGGACAGCCGCGGGTGAACGGGGCTCGCGCAGGCAGGACGGGACCCAAGGCAGCGGCCACCAGGGCCGCGCGGAGCGGCAGCACACGGAGCATCCCCAGGAGGCAGCAGGGAAGGAGAAACCAACGGCCTTCAGCCACAGAAAAGGCCCAGGGCTAGAGCAACCTGCACAATCACTCGTGATAAAGAAGCTCTTTTTGCTTTGACCGGCTTCATCACACGATGTATCTGATGCCTCCTGCTTCGGCAGGGATGAGGGGAGACGCTGCCCCAAAGGGCAGAGACAGGCAAAGGGAAAAGCAAGGACCAAAGACTCCTTAAAAAGACAGGACCTACTGGTTGGAGTGCACAATGTCACCCCTTGCCGTCCTTACATTAGCCCTAGGAAGGTCACCTCCGCATCAAACACACACCGCCCTTGGCTTCGGGCTCCTGGGAAAGCAGCAGGCTGGAGCGGGGAGGCAGGAGGTTGCTCCTGTTCCAGGGACGAGCAAGTGGGAACATGGGGCTCTCCAGGAGCCTGAGGGCGCTGGCCCTGCAGGCCGGGGCCACCGGCTCCTCCCCGGCTTCTCGCAGCCCTTCCCAGCACGGCGCGCACGGAGGGAGCCGGGTGCTGCCGCCCTCTCCTCGTGTCACCCATGGAAAGGAACAATGACCCAATTCCATCCCACCCCGTGCCATGCTGCTTCGGACTGCACCAGTAAATCCACAAGTGCAACCACAACCATGGAAGCAGCCTTGAAACAGTAGAGGGTATCCCCATGGGACAGCAGTTCTTCAGCTGTTTAAGATAAAGCCCTAGTCCTCCATGCCCCCCTAAGTGCCACGCTGTGTCCTCCAGCCTCACTGCTGAAGGAAAAGCCAAAAATACATGTGCACGCATAACATTAAGACACTGGAATTTCAGAGATTTAAAAAAAATAGTTCATTAAAAGATGATTCTGAAGCGCATGCCCTGCTGAGTATCCCTGCTGGATGCTGCCAGCATCCAACCTTCCCCTCGGCTCCGCACCCTCCCTGCACGAGCCTTTCGGCATTGGCTTTGCCTGGTTGTAGATATGTTCAGATGCGCTTAAGGAAGAATCAACAGCTCATTACAGGACACAATTCCAAGTCTGTGACACCAGAGCCCTTGTCCAAGCCCACGGTCTGTTCCCTTCCCTGGGGGCGGGCGGGCACTGAGCGGCTCGAGCTGCTCGCCCTGCTCCCAGCCTGCCGCGGCTCCGGCCGCTCCAGGTCCTGCTTCCGAGCGCAGCGCGGCCATGGCCATGACGGCACCGGCCCCGCTCCTCCCGTGGCTGGTCGCGAGGATCCTGCTCTCAGGGAAATCCGAGGTCCCTGTCGTTCTCAGGCTCTCTGCTCCACATCCGCAGACCTTTGAACATATGCATAGTAACATATTTTAGATTGATTAGTATTTGCAGGCACATTTTAGTCTTATTTAGTCTTTTAAGGCAGATGTACTCTCCATTCTTCCGCACACCCCAAATTTCCACAAAAGCCCAGCCCATGAACCCTGCGTGCAGCCAACGCCACCCCTGTTGGTGGCTGTTCCCTGCAAATCTCCCTTTGGCCACGTGCTGGGCACAGGGCCGGGCCGCAGACGGCAGCTACAAGGGACTGGTTACCTAAATGTCGTCATAGGGAACGGCGAGGCCGATGTTGTAGTTGTAACCGGCCACTTCGTCGTAGGAAGAGCGGCAAATGGGAAGGACGCTCTCGCCGGGCAGCTGCTCCGCTGAGAACTCGTAGGCGTAGATGACGCCTCGATGCCTGCGCGAAACACAACCGGGACACACCAAAATTCTACCTTAACTCTAGGCTTCGACAGGAGAAGTCAATGTTCGTGAAATGATGATTCACTTCAGCAAGGCACAGATGTAATTGGCATCTGCCGAAACATTTCTGATCTATTCAGGAACGGGGAGCATGAGCGTCATGTGGCTTGACAGTTCAATCAGAACTGCTAGCAGTCATCTGAGATGTAAATGGCAAAACGTGGAGTTTAAATAGCAGTAATTTTCCTTTCGGGGGAGATATCATAACTAATACTTAAAGCAAGGAAAGAACCGCATTCCTTGCCTTGCTTCAGCAGCATTTATACTCGCCTGCCAAAAAAAGAAACACGTTCCCCTGCACTCAGAAGTAAACGAGAGACAGTTCACCAGCGGTCTGGAAAGGTTCATGTTTGTGCTGCTTCCACCTGCCACCTCTCTCTGTGACAACCCTGGCTGATGACCCAGGTGTTTCGTGTGCCCCTTTAACCCCCCAGAGCGCTGGTGTCTGCAAGGTCCGGCCGGCAGCCGCTACTCACTTGCGGTGCGCGGTGAGGTCGTCGTCGGCGAGGCTGGCGCCGCGGGGCGTCTTCTCGTCGGGCACGTTGGCCGTGATGAGGCTGTGGGAGCTGAAGTGCAGGTAGCGGACGGGGTGCCTGCAAAGCGAAGCGCAGCGCGCGTGAGACGCCGCTTGCACCAGGCTCTGAAAGGGGCTAAGGGAAGGAACTGCGCTGGATTGCACAAGAGTTCACTGAACCCGGCACTCAACGGCTAGAGGCCGAGATGTTTTGCCTCTGGCTCCTTCTCCTCGTATCTGAAGTCGGTAAGTGCAGTTTTTATCACCATCTAGTGGACTCTCATCAGAAGACACGTGGAGGATGGAGAATATTTCAGGCACTGCAGCCCGGGAGGCTGCAGCTCTGGGACACTCCAGGAAAACCCAGATGCCTCTGGATATAGGGCGGCACCCAGCTCCGCACACCTCCCTTTCCGAGCACTGAGCTGGCGCTGCTTTACTGCTCCCTCTGTGGCATCAGCTCGGAGATCCCATCTTCTCTCCTTACCCCCTCACTGGTGAAAAGCCACCCAGGACCCTGGGAACTGCACGTGCAGTCAGGCAGGAATCTTCTCCAAGGGCTCATCACCACCTCGCTTGCCTCTGCTCTTCCCTTCCACACTGGCACTGGGTTACAGGCAAGGACAACAACTCACACTCAGCGTTTCTCTCTAGGAAAGCCTTTTGGACTGGAGCGATGCTGTCTCATTCCTGCCCAGCTTAAAGGGCAGTTTAAGCCTCACTTTTAGTAGGTTTCTTCCTCCATCGCCCAGCCCTGGTGCGCTGGTTAGCAACGCTGCAGGAGCTGAGCAGTGCAGCACTATCCTTAACACAGAGCTGCACCGGGACACGTTTACCATCCACAGGGTCACAAGAGGAGCAGATCCCTGCTAGCAATCAATGACAGCTCCAGCCTGAACTCCTGAGGCTGCAAACCTCCTCTCTGGCAAAGACTTAGGAAAGGAACAAATAAATCCTGATTTTTTTGGGTATTCCTCAGGCTTACTAAGAGCTAAATCCTCAGGTCTTCATTTGGACAAGAGTATTTCTACTTTGGGTTTTTCTGCTTGGTCAGGAAATCATCACTTAGCTGCGGTCCCTTACAGTCTCCTGCCAGCTCTAGGCTCCTAAGCTGTGCTTGCACTGGTGGCACAAGCTGCTATGGCAGCGCCCGTGTCTCCGACTGATCCTCGCGGTGGCTTCGCTCAGCGCTGCGAGCCGCTGCCTCGGGGACTGCAGAGGGGCAGCTCGTGCACAAAGGTACAGAGAGAAGGGACATGCTCCAAACCAGCTGGTTTAAGACAGCTGTGAGAAGCCCAGTGTTTAAACCTGAGATTCAGTGAAGTTATCATGGGGAATGGGAGGAAGACTTAAAACCTTGCCAAAAATTTGGAGGGAAAAATGGCATTCTCCTTCATCTCGGTTAAAGCACTCGCCTTAATTAATAAGGGAGAATGTGAGTGAGAAAGCTAAGGGACAGACAGAAGCAGGCACAGGAATCCAGCAGGGCAGCAAGTGATTCCCATATCAAATGCAAACTCACATCAGCGCAGCTCTGTCCCTGCAGCCTTAAGCATGAGGAGCTCTTCCTTTGCCCCTGATCACTCCCTTCCTGCATTCCTCCTGCGTGCTGCGTCCAAGAGCCCCCCTGCAGCAAGCTCCCGAGGGCAGAGCCGTTACCTGGCGTGCATCTCCCAGAGCTTGGAGCCCATGCGCTGGTCCCACACGCAGACCAAGCCCTCCTCGCCGCCGCTCACCACCTTCCAGTCGTCCATCTGCACGGCCGACACTCCGAGGGGGTGGCCGTAGAGCGAGCACAGGGACTCGCCCTGGCGGAGGTCGTACACCCGGACCCTGAAGGAAAGGGAGGGAAGGGCAGGGATGAGAGCAGCTGCGGATGGGCGTGCAGCCTAAGGAAAACACGCCTGGGAACACTACGCTGCCTTGCTGGGATAGCACGGGTCCAACACACCGAGCAGTGCCGTCCTCTCATGGCTGAGCACAGCCTCTCCTTTCCTCCTTGGGATACTCGAGGTGTCTCCATCGAGCCTAAAGAGCCAGTGACCTCCCTGCTCTGCTGCAGGGAAGCGGCAACACGGACACAGGAGCGACGGGAAACACGTCAGTCCGGCACACAGGAGGGCTCGCTCCGGACCCCAGCGCTCCCGACACTCCGGCTGCCACTGGCATTTTCACCTGACACCCGTCGTACGTTTGATGATATCTGATGGAGACGTCATCCATCGCACAGGCTCTCGCTGTGTCTCTGCAAGCGCTAGGCGACAGGAATACTAAGTGATGTGTCCAGAAAGCTCCTCAGTCCGTGTCTCACAGCCAGTCAGGCAACACACGTGGCCTGCTGATAAAATACCCTTCTCTCCAGCACCTGAGCAAAGTCCATGGAGATCCTGGGGGTAATATTATGATGATGATCACCAAGAAAGGACTAACCATGTGGCAGCTAAAGAGCTGAACCAAGGGAACTGTAGGTCCAGACACAAAGCCAGCACTGAGGCAGAGTGGCACTGGCACTCGACTACACTGCTGAAGGGATTTAATACTGGAACTAGTGGCTTCAGGCACCTCTTAGAGTCATCTGCCTTTCAGGAATTATTGATCACTCAGAGATACAGAAACAAAGACCAGCAGAAAAGATTCCTTCTCCTTTCTGTCATGGAGTGGCTATTCCCACCTCTGTGTAACTAAAGTGACCATGGCGAAGGGCAGGAAAGTTCCTATTGGATGCAATTTTAACTTGTATTTTATCATATTCATAGAAGTTCTGACTGCTCTTGCAATTGCAACAAGGAGAATGACTGAGTTATGAATTTTCTTCTTCCTTATTTACGGGGACAGAGAGCAGACGCTCACAGGTTGAGGGAAAAGAGAGCCCCTGAGCCCAAGGCAGTCGGCCCACGTAAGCACAGAAGCAATACAGGAAAGCTAATGCCTAATGTCAACTTTTAAATCCAGTGGATATCCCAAAGGAGGATGGGTTTTGATCCCTGTAGGTCCAGGTTAACAGAGAAAGCAAAGCAAAATAAAAATGGTAGTGAGCAAACACAGCAGTAAAGAGAAACACTGATCTCAGTGTTGAAAAGGAGCCAGAGAAAGTTGCCCTCAGCTGATGGCTATGAAGGATGAAACCACCAGGTGCACATTAGCCCCTCCAAAGCCCCACACCTACTTGCTCCAGCACATGAGCTGTATCCCATTCAATGCCCTGCTATGAAGCTAACAGCACTGCAAAGCCCTTCCACTGCCTTCCTCCAATGAAGATTGCATCATCCAGTTTTACAAGCAGCACATTTCAGCAGCTCAAATAAAAGACAGCAGAGCAGTCCAGAACTCCAGCAGAGCAACATCCATCTGACATGCGGAACAACATGCTGGAGCAGGGAGAGGCGCGCGCTCCGCGAAGCCCCGTCCGGCCGCTGCTGCCGGGGAAGGAACGCGGCACTTCCTCCAGCTCCAGCTCCAGCTCCAGCTCCAGCTGGGAGAGGCGCTGGCCGCACATCAGAGTGAGCGGCGCTCCGGGCAGGCCGGGCTCGGCGCTCTCCCCGTCTCGCTGCCCGCGCTCTGTGCGACAATCAAAGCTGCTTCTGTTGGGTAAGCACAGTTGGAAGCGAAGATCTGCTGGTGTCCTGGTTATCTCATTAGCAAGGGCCCAGGCTTCAGGCAGGTGTCCATTCTGGCACACCCTTGGAAGAATCAGCGGCGCACTCGAGTTGTTTAGATGTGCTTCTCTTTTTAAAAGGGAAAAAAGGGGAAAAGAGTGTTTTGCAAATCTAATGTGATGCTCTAATGCAGAGCTGGCATGGCCCAGCCTCAGCAGCTGGGCTCAGTGGGAGCACATCACACTCATCCCAGCTCAAGAGAGCCCTAAGGAAGGTCTCTGTGACCAGGCTTTGGCTCAGGTTAGACAGCACTACAAGTCAGTTGATTCACCTTTAGGAGAAGATGGAGGATATTTTTTCCATCCACACTTTCCAGCAGAGGTATTCACCGGGCTTGCTGTGTACTTGCTTTCCCAATGCCATGTGCTGCCTCACGTCCCTTCAAAAAGCTGCCACCACGCAGTGCATCAGCATATGTTCCCTGTTGCAGCTCTCTTACAAGTGTGAAGCACAGATAAATAACCAAATGTACTGCCAGTGCTTCAGGAGTGTTCTCAGTTTGAAACCGAGACTTTAGCAGATCCTACCAAAACCACTTCCCTTCACATGGGGCCATTTGTTTTGCTTTTCAAAAACATGGCTTCAAATAGAAGAACAGCACCTATCAGTAAGATTTGGAAAGCGCTTCATTTGAATTCCAACAATATGTTCTCCCCGGCCATCAGCAGCTTGAATTCACACAACAAACGTGCCCAGTTAGATCCCTGCTCCCTACCAAGGCCACTGCAGCTCAAGGGACTTCCCACATGCCCAGCACCCAGCAAGACCCTTCGTGTCGCAGCACCAAGGACCTGGCCCTTGAGCCATATGGGGTCTCATCTCCTAGATTCCCTCCTTATCTGAGCTATTGATTCTCAACTGTCTCTTACTTTAATGAGAGTCAACCCCTGAACCCATCAATTCTTGCACTGGAAAACTGAGGGGAAAGGGCACAGACATTTATTCTAGGAAAATGAGAGCAAATTTCAATCTCACTTAAGGGATATCAACTCTTATCTGCTCTTCCATCATTGGGCAATGGAGTTTAACTGGGGTGTTTTAGAAAATCTATCAGGAAGAAACCTCCCAAGGATTCAGCTGCGTGAGTTCATGCAATTGATATTTCCATTTTATTTGCTTTACCTTGGTTGCTGAGGAAAGCGTGAGGGCTGCTTGCAGCGCCCATCCGCTGAGAAGGAAAAAAAGCTGTTTGACAAAATAATCATTTTTGCAAGCTGCTGCACTGGCGGGACAGAGGCCTGGGACTTGGCAAGGGAAGGTACCCGCCTCACAAGCTGATACCCACCACCACACCAGAGCACCACCTGCAGCCCCATGCCCAGCGCAGGGAGGAGGGGAAGGAACCGGGAGCCATTAGGGACTGGCTCCTCGCCAGCCCACATCTCCTTTGGTGCACTGGATCAGACCCCGCAAGTCACTAGCCAAAAAGAGAAAACCTAAAAATTGGACTCAAAGGGTCTTTTTAAGCACTTTAATCCTTTCGCACTGCCTGTTCCCAGCGCGTCCATTCCTGGCACCAGATAGTGCGCAGGGAAAATCCTGCTCCCTAAGCCAAGGAGCTAAAGAGAAAGCTGCTAATCAGCTAAATAGAAGCTGGAATCTGTTCATATGAAAGTCTCTTTTTTTTTCTGTCACCTGAGGGACATGACAGTGTTCCGAAATACACTCTTGACATCGTTTGGCAGACAGATCCATCCCATCCTACATGATTCATCCCCTAGGTTATTTTTTTAATATCAGAAAGTGAGCTTTTAAATGCCAAACTAATTTTGCGGGTGGTGGTGGGGAAGTGGAAGATATTCCAAGTGGTCTCGCTGGGCTGTACACCAACTGTGTCCACCAAATGGCTTGAAAAGAAAGTCTTCCCATGGAGCTCTCCGAAACAAAGCGAACCGGCAGCCACATCCAACTATTACCTAATATTTGTTCCTGAAGTTCATGCAGGCTGTTTGAAACATTAGAGCAGAAACAAATTCTAGCAGGACCAGGTGTAGGACAGCAGGACAGGAAGTAAGCTAATTTGGGCTGGGTTGCTGCTCTTGATGGTACCCACCTTCTGTCCTTATTGCCCGTGACGAGCATGTTTGGAGGGCTGTCCTGGAGGTTGACACACGAAAAGTCACCCAATGAGCTGCCCAGCTTCTTTAGACACTGACTGGTTTCCAGATTGTAAAGAAGAACCTGGCAGAAAGAGAACAAACACCAGGTAAATTTAGTACAGGCACAACGTACTGCTGCAGCATGGAGCGGAGCCAAGCTGTTGTCACTACTGGGATGGGTGCAGACCTTGTTTCTCAATATTCCAGCCTGGAACCACGATGGCTCCATGGAAATGGCAGCAACCCAAGCTCAGAAATATGAAAATACAATGGTACGTGGGAATCCATCAAGAACATCTCGGGTTTACAGGGGAAAGCAAAGCGCTTCTTTATTAAGCTTAACCTTTGAAATAATAGTGCAAGTAAACAGAATCAATATTTGGGAGGTTGGAACATTTGGAAGAATCAAACATGGGCAGTGTGAGAAGGATTTCACAAAACACAGCAAAAAGAGGAGAGCCTAGAAGTGAGCCCGGACTCGGTGCTGCCAGGGCACGCGGAAAGGGGCTGCGTGGGGGATCACATAACACACCAAGAGACACATCACCTGTGAAACTGCCCCTCTTGGCAGGAAAAGGCATAAAAACCACTCTGGTTTTAAGTAACACCGTAGATCATGGCACTAAATACTAGAGGAAAAACGCAAGTTATTTCCCTTCTGTTCATCACCTTCTCCCTTGAGCGGCGATGCTGCCTGGCCTTTTACTTTCTAGCTGTGCAGTTTTAATCAGCACTGGAAAGGCTGAATTAGGAGAGCAGGAGCAGATGATTCGGTGATGGGTGCCTCTAGGCAACAAAGCTTAAACCTTTAATCCTTTAAAAAAATCTCTGGAAACACCGCACAGAAGTGCAGAGCCTCCGTAGGTTTCCTCCACCTGCCATTTCACCCAGCTAAAAAGATGGTACAGTTTTATTCCTGCATTTTACCCACTACCTGACTCAGTTGCTTATAGTATTTAACCCCCCTGCCCAGCCAGCTCCCCTTCCCAGTCTGAAGGTGCATGTGCTGCCTTGCATTTTACTGCTCTTCAAGCTGCAGGGCTCAAGCACCAGTTTTCAGAGTGTATTTTTTCATCCCTAAGACCAAAGCAGCTTTTCCCAAGCTCTGTAAAGCAAGAGAGACTCTACCTTTCCAGCTCCTGTCTATCCAATAAACATAAGATAGGTGCTACAAAAAACACAAGTTCAGGGCCACAAAGCTTAAAGAAAAGCTTTTTTTTCATCTAATCACTCTCTTACCCTCTCAACTTCCTTCTCTTCCAATATCAGTCTCTGATCTTGCAAGGTTTCTGTTTGTTTGCTGTAGCTTTTTACGACGTTGCTGTGTGTTTCTAGCTGGCCAGACGCACCGCGTGGGAGGAAGGTGCTCCTTGCACCTTGAGCACTCAGGTTTCACCTACCTTTGAATTCAGCTTCTATCTTAAGCAATTTTATGGTCTGAAAATGAATCTCAAACCCTCATCCTGACAAGCTGGTAAGTAAAGAAACAAAAGAAACTCTGGCAGGCTGCATTTTTAGGTCTGAATTACAATTTCTTGAAGACAGGTTCTTTAAAACCACCCTGATGACAACTTCGAAGCTTTGAATACCCCATGGTAACAAGGTTTTTCTTTATAAAGGCCAAGTAGACAGAATGAAAATACCTGGTCAGGAGGGACTTGAAAGACGGGTCTGTATGTTAAAGGGCAGCTAAAGCATAAGATCTTTAGGAGGTTTATAATCCTATAATGCACCCTGCAAAGGGATTACCCTTTTACAGACATTTATAATCCCATAATGGACACCCAAGCCCAGTGACCTAATAGGTGCCGAGCGGAAGGTAAGTGAACCAAGAGCACTTGGGTGTGAAATGAAGTACCCTGGGACAACGCACTAATGAGCATCCCTTTCCCTGGGGAAAAGCCGGGGGCGCCACGGAGGAGAAGCATTAAATACCCTGGGCAGATGCATCGGGATTGGCCGCGCAAAATGAAGAGTGTCACCTATTAACATTGTTCAAATGAAAAAGTCTCCGTTATTGGAGAGGAGCCAAGCAATCTCCTCGAATGCTTAATAATTCAACACGCCAGAAATAGCCAGAGTACCTTTACCATTATGTTTAGTTAAAGACCGCAGAGATTAGAAAACACATTATCCATCTCAGAGGCGATTCCTTCCATGTTACAAGTCCCTTAACGACTTTTACCAGCCCTCCCTCCCTCTCTCTCTCTTTTAATAAGGCTGAGCAAATGGGACTTCATTTTATCCGATTGCCACAGACTAGCAATATTAATTATTCAAGCTCGTACTCTCCCTTTTGTTAAGGCAGTGCATTAGACTAATTTCCTTCTCTACTGCTCGACTTGGGCAAGCCTCAAACGGTGGCCACCCTCCTCAGACAGATGTGCTGGGCACCAGCCTGGCACCCGCCCTGAAATAGGGAGAGGACGAGAGGAAAACTCACTGTACTTTGGGAAGCTGCAGATCTGTGGGAACCAGGAGCGCTGCTAAAACGCTATCCCGGACCACAAGAGGTCCAAATGAAAGGATAAAGAATTCAAGTTTCTGGAGCCAGAGGAGCTAAGCCGTGAGCTTCACTGCACCTTGCAGCTACGTGAGGTCAAGCGTAGCCTACCTCGGTTGAGATCCTTCCAAGGAAGGCAGGGGAACTGCAGGAAATGCTGTTGATGGAACGCTTCCATGCACATCCAACGGCCCAGCAGGTGTTCAGGGAGACTGTGTTGTCCGAGATGTCCTTTTTGGATGGAACATTAAAACAACAAATCCCCAAGCACTTGTTATCGAAGAGCCAGGGGTACTTTCTGCAAGAGCAGGGCATTCAAGCCACCGTCCTGGCCATAAGCCAGCAGAGACAACTGCTTGGTGAAAAAGCCCATTTCCCTCTGCAAATGCATTTTGGCTTCTTAAGTTACTACAACTCACGGCTAGAAAAAGGAAAAAAAAGTCTTTCTGAATTGGGTGAAGCAGTTCTCATACACTGCATGTGT
The DNA here is from genome assembly GCA_032353885.1 of Nothura maculosa. Taxonomy (NCBI): domain Eukaryota; kingdom Metazoa; phylum Chordata; class Aves; order Tinamiformes; family Tinamidae; genus Nothura; species Nothura maculosa. Next base: position 3,185,324 of record JAUBOD010000707.1, on the reverse strand, counting down.
AACTCTTATTTAGATGAAGTATTGAACACAATATCATAAGTTTTAGCAAAAAAATACGGTTAAACCATGCTTCAAAACCTCCTCCTCCTCCTTACTGAATAACACAGAGGACACTTCCTTCAAAAACTGCCTTCCCAGAAAGAATCAGCTTGGATGGGGGCACCTCTCATTGCATAGATAGGGAAGCAGAGGATCAAGATAGAAAAATATCTGACTTGACAAAGACGCAGAGGAACAAGCAGCAAGAGCAGAGCAGGGTCTGCATTTTATTTCCAGATTATTCTGCTCCCCTTTCCTCCTGCCCAGCCCTCTGCCAAGTGGCGAAAACCCTGCCTGAAAACACCCTGATGCTGCCAAGGAGAGAACGGGTCAGAAACCAAAGCTCTCCGCAAACAATGAGGGAGGTGGGCTCAAAATCAGGCAATGCCAGCGGCATCCACAAAAATGAAAGGCCATTTCGTATCCATTTCATATCCATTTCATATGCATTTCACATGCACTTCCAGCAGAAGTCATCACACTAAGTACAACATATGGCGTGTGCTGCTGCAGGTTGGAATTTTGTTTCTAAAAGGATGTGGAAAAAAGTATTTTGAAAGTTTACAAGCCTCGGGGGCACAGTTTCCCAGTGCAAATGCATTGAATTGCCTACTGTAAATATTGCGTATAACACTTGGAAAAAAACCCCTAAAATAAAAAAAATGAATATTAACAAATGCAAGGTTGGCATATTGATACATGCACGCAGGGATAAGTGTTCTGGCTCCATAAATTTAAGGATGAGCTAAGATTTAAAAGGAGTAGGTGCGGGAGACGAGACACAATCAGAGAGAAAGGGGAAAAAAAAAAGAGAGAGTAAATCACACACAAAACAGCCTGTGAAAAATAAAAAAATAAAAACGCAGTTAATATACATGAATAATGGATGTTTGATTTAAAAGCAGTTTACTCCAATATGATGTAATTTTTGACAATCGGCCAGGGAGACTATTTTGCAAGTTCTTGCCAGAGATAAGTCATTGTGCGAGGCTGGAAACGCGAGCACTTCATGGAGCCTGTGGAAAACTGGGAGAGAGGCATGTCCTAAGGTGCCTCTTGCTGCCGTGCCGGATCCTTCCTTCCCAGCACCGAGCTGCACTTGGGAGCCTCAAGCGACACTCAAAGACCCACCAAACACAGGGGCTGCGGCAAGGCCGAGCCCCCCTTTCCACATCTGCTGGAAAAAGAGATTTTCCTTCTAAGTGGGCACGGGATGAGTGGGAAAGGAGGTGGCGTGGGCACGTGTCCGTGCGGAGCCGCTCGGCTCGTGGCTGCAGATCGGGGCCACGTTCACGTCTCCAGAGGGGAAAAACAGCATGTTTTGCTCCTGCACCTCCCACTCGCCAAGGAACCAGCCCCAAACCATGCTCTCCCTCTCAGCGTGGGCAAAACGGTGGCAAGCTGGTTGTTAAAGCAAGAACGAGTTCTCTAGTTTCCCAGATAACGGCCTGGAATATTCCTGGCACGTCCCATGCGCTATGTTTTCAGCACCTGAGATCCTTACCTCAGCAGCGGGGCCAGTTCTGGACCGTGCACATCAATGCACAAGCAACCAAAATGCAGATGTCCTTAGAATTAGCCAATGCATAAGGGGGGCTTTGTTTTTTAACTTGCAATACGAGTTGGAGGAAATTGCAAACATGGACAAAGCCAGGCAGCAGATTGTTATTCTTCAGTAAGACTGAGGTTAATTGTTATGCTGTACAAAAATAAGGCAAGGAAAACTCCAAATCTTTCTGGAAAAAAAAATATAACACCCCCCTCTTATATATATATATATATATAGTATTACCTAGTTTATAAAAATTACACGGTTCATATCCACATCAAGAGCTGTTTTTCTCCTATACTTTGGAAAGAAAATGCACGTAAAACACCTTCAAAGCTCTGCTAATGCTCTACAGCTCCGAGAACGGAAACGCTTGGGCAAATCCCACCTATTTCCCTCAGTTGCCAGCAAGACATGTCTTCCTAGTGCTATGAAAACAGTTCATAAAGACCAGTTTATCCATCGCTGGCACGTAGCCACTGAAAATTAGAACATTTACAAGGTTCAGGGTTAAGAAAGCTGACAAGCATATTTTTTAATAAAAAAAAGACAAAAAAATTCAGTCTTCAGAACTCCATAGCAACTGAGACGTGACACCAGAAGAGACAGTACAAGCTGATCAGGAGAGAAAGGAATGGATTTGGGTTCAAATAAGGTGCCAGAAAGCTGCAGGGCTGATATAATACACCTGCAACCTATAACATCACCCAGAGATGTCGAGTATCAGATTCAACCTAAAGAAATAAATGCATACATTTAGTTGTTTCTAATGAGTACCAGTTCACAGCATGCATTTCAAGTGGCTAATTCTACTGGACACGCTCATAATTGTAACGAGCCAAGGAACTCTGTGGAAACAAGAGAGACAGCCCCAAAAATCCCGGGCAGCGTTTGAAGCACTGATGAGACCAGACACGTATGTTGAGGATCTCTCAGCTGGTACAAACCAGCCACCAGCTCCAAGCAGATGAGAGAGAGACGGCGGAACAAGTAATTCCCAAGACATCTGATCTCAACACATCCATCCTTTCTGCTTCTATTTCTCTATAGTTTCCAGGATGGAGTATCTAAAATCATTAGTGTTCTCCTGCTTTCTTCCTCATTCCCCTCTTCTAAAATAACACCCTAGTTATTCAAAATAAAGACACGTGAGGAATTGTGCCTTATAATCCTACCATCCACAGATCCTGCATGCACCACAACAAGAGTATTTCAAAGCTACATGAGCTTAAAATTGAATTATTTTGTATGACTACAATGAGAAGTTGCTTTGGTGGAAAAAAATACCCAAATCCCCTCTTGCTGATTAGCTTCTATCATCAATAAATGTTGAACACGTTAAGAAGTTTATCCCCTGACATAATTAGGACCACAGCCAGGTGTTGCTTAAATCTGTGGCTGCCTCTAGAGTTGCATCAGAAAACAATTTCACAGATGATGCTCAGACAACATTCAAGCAGGTGAACGCTGGTGTCTGACACTGCTGCAGAGGCTCCGTGATCGCCCTCCACCCTGCACGGTGCCTGCAGCTCGTTACCTGCTCTGAACTCCTGCCCACGTGTGAACCAAAGTGGGAATAAGGCCTGGGTATTTCAAGACTATGGGTTTTAATGGAAACAGTATATTCCACACCAAGTTAATCCTGCTGAAATAACCCCTACTTAAGAAATTCCTGTTAGCTGAAAAGAAAAGAGCGTTTCAGGGACCACCAAAAATAGCAGGATTCACTTTCAGGAAAGTGCATCTCGTACTTGGGCTGTCTGATGCTCAGTGCAGTGAAAGTTGAACTTCTCTCCATAGCGGAGGCATTTACATCCTCTCTGCATCCCTGCCTGTCATCTCGCAAGAAGCAAGGCTGGGCCGAGCATTTGATGTTTTTTCTCTTCTTTTCATCACGCTGACATTGAAATCCCTACGGAATAGATGCATCCAATCTCTATGCAGCTGTCAAATTTGGATAAAAATAAAAAATGATTAAGTCAGTAGCATTACCGGTGCAAACCTAGTTTCAAAATAAAGAAATAAATCCCATATGAGAGAGGGGGGAAGAAAATACCAAAACCCTTGAACCAGAAGAAGCCCAGCTTTTAGGCGAGCGTTTCCGAGCTCCCTGGCTCTCCTAAAGGCAGCTGGTCAACCTGTGCCCCATGTAATCACCCAGCACGGATCCCTTCCCGTCTGCACGAGGCTCATCAGCATCCCAGAAATTAGCGATTCACAGGAATTAGTGCTGTGTTTCCAGCGTGATGTCAGCCCCGCGGCAGCGCCAAGCAAGTGACGCAAGGCTCAGCGCAAACGCCAAATAATTGGGAAGAAAATTGGGAAAAATGTCCGGCTTCACGGAGCAACACGCGGGCTCTGAGCAGATTTCTCTGCCCTTTATGAGGCACAAAAGCAATGCTCCCGAGTGCAGCAATTTTACCTTCTAACTTGCCACCTCTGTGGGGAAAGAATTGGATTAGGGCAGCAAAGGAATTAACAAAGCCAGCGTGGCCGCCCAGCATCTCTCACCCCAAGGGGTATTTACGGTGGCCTCGGCATTTCCCTAATGAACATGCATTTTATGGGGAAATTAGATGCAGCTGGACAGATTTATTCCTACCACAGGGCTCAGATTTATTCCTACCACAGGGTTAGCACTAAATAAAGCTTTCCTGGTGCCAGAGGAAATGCAGCGTGTTTAGGCTGCGGAAGCAGCTCCCTTCCCCGGCTCGTTCCCCGCTGCTCCTCCTGCTCCGTGCTGGGGGGCTCTGCAGCCCCGTCCCTGCCCATCCACAGAAACTCCACAGAAAATTCCCTTGCGGAGATTCAGCTCCGTGGCTGAAGTGTCACAGATGCAAACAGCAGCTTGCACACAAAAACTATTGAGTTTGCAAACTCTTGGAAAGAGAATCCAAAAACCAAACAACACAAAAAACAACCTCCGAAAGAGAGGAGACAGTGATTATTTACTGACCAAAGAATACTGAAATTAGGTAACAAACATTGTTAATGTAGACTGATCCCTGCTCACAGCAAGACACAAAGGTTATGGCACTGTGTACATAAGCATGAGTGCACACTCACCCCTTCCGTGAGTGAGCATTCCCCCTGTGAGTGAGCGTCCTCCCCTCCTCTCCCCCCACCCCCCGTGAGTTAGCACCAGATTATTTCATTAAAAAGAAATATTCATTCTACTGTCAAAAGAAAAAAAATGAAAAGGAGAGAAGGACAGGGAAGAAAACAGTCACCAGCACGAAGTTTTCTTCATTGGTTAATACTCATTGGTTAAGGTATACAAATCTCAGAAATAAATCAAAATGAAATACCTGGTTGGGCTCATTCAATAACCAGCCAAAGCTTTTGACCCCAAAGGCTGCTTGGCTAGCAGACACATCGAGACACGTGATGGGCTGACCATACACGGAATGCAGAACTTTGCCGGGATCTTCGGATTTCAGCAGATAAACCACGTCCTCCGCTGCCGCTACTGCCACCGCGCTCCCCGGTACATCTGGAACCAGATTAAGGAAGTTGACCTAAAAGAGCAGACTTTTCATGGTTATTACAGCCAAAAATTCCATTATAGCATCACATGCTAAACTGAACACATTAGCTGGCTATCAGTTCTCTTAAAGCATTACCCTAAACTAAATTTACACCAAGATGGAATATGAACTTTAGCTCCGCGTATCTATGAGATCAGCTCCTGTTCAGCTTTCCATCTATAGAACAAGGTAGTAAAAAAATGAAAAACAGAGGAAATTACAACAGAGCACTCCAAAATGTCACATGGAGGAATAAAGATGGAATGGGCACATTTTACAGAAGAATTAAGGGACAGAAGAATCAACAGGGGACAAGCAAGAGGCCACCATTAGGCCAATGCACGCAGGGCAAATGCCATGGTCAGAAGGTGAATGCAGTGCCCTTGGAAGGGATAACTCAGATCATTGCTTTTCTCTATTGTAAAACTGAGCTAGCTTTCCAAGAGGGGATGCATGAGGAATGGTTTTGATCACAACTTCTTACCCACTAACTACACAAGTCTGTGTCTTGCTATGGGGGAGCAAGTGTCTCCAAACCTCGGTGACAGAAGGTGCAACCTGCAGGAGCTGCACAACCACGTACAGCTTCACAAGTGATCCTATTAGCTCCTCTGCAATATCCTGCCTCAGAATTAATCAGATAGCACTGATCTGGAATGAGACCTTCCGTGTTAGCTCCAATTCTACGCGAGAATACTGATTTACAAAATGAGCCAACTTAGTTTAATGTTGACAAAAAAAATAATAATTAAAAACAGCCAAGCTCCTGCACCATATGGACCTATTCATTTTCACTTGCAGTGTAAGCCAGCATTTTACCCTTGCTCTTCAGTGACAAAATCCTCATCCATTAACCTGCTACTAAATCACAGCCTCTAGCTGATAACGCTGTTTTCTAGTTCATGCAGCACACTTGTAAGATTTTTCTAAGATTCCCCTCAACCATCCTCAAAATAATTAGCAGATCAGAAGCTTCTGGAAGGAGGAGCACATGGAGTAAAGTTGTGTAGCCTGGAGACTCACCAATTTCTGGATTTCGAAGGTTTCTGTAGTTTGCCAGAATCCCCTGTCATCAGGGCTTTCCAGTTTGACCTCGAAGCCGGACGCCGTGGCCACCACGGCGCCCTGGGACCCGAGCGCCAGCGCCTGGATCCTCTGGTTGTGCTGGTAATGATGGATGGGCTCCCGTCCCACCATGAGGCTCCAAACGCTCACGGTCCCTGTACACCAAGGCACAAAGCAAACAGTTCTTAACTATCCCAGAACTTACCAAACATCTTCAAGATGGTCTGAAAAGAGAAGCTTGGGAGTATTCTGATGAAAAGACCAAATATAGAGAGTCCTGGGCAGGAAATGAGAACGCTGGGACCGCGCACAGCAGAACAGCATCGGGTCAGGGCACAGCCTGCCCACATATTGTGTTCTGGCATTAGGGGCTCTATCGCTGTTCTTACTGTTTGTTAGATAACAGTGGTATCTGTCTTGAGGAAGGCTGCCTGACCTCTCCTGCTTCTCTGCATCTGGGGAAGATGAGACTTCAAACGGATCCTGAAGCTCTGGTTCGATTATATTCTTGCCCTCAATTAGCACCAAAGGAAAAGAAAAAGAGCATGCAACAGA
>JAUBOD010000707.1:3166840-3178489 GCA_032353885.1 Nothura maculosa | reverse complement strand
CTTAACTATCCCAGAACTTACCAAACATCTTCAAGATGGTCTGAAAAGAGAAGCTTGGGAGTATTCTGATGAAAAGAGCAAATATAGAGAGTCCTGGGCAGGAAATGAGAACACTGGGACCGCGCACAGCAGAACAGCATCGGGTCAGGGCAAAGCCTGCCCAAATCTTGTGTTCTGGCATTAGGGGCTCTATTGCTGTTCTTACTGTTTGTTAGATAACAGTGGTATCTGCCTTGAGGAAGGCTGCCTGACCTCTCCCGCTTCTCTGCATCTGGGGAACATCAGACTTCAAATGGATCCTGAAGCTCTGGTTCGATTATATTCTTGCCCTCAATTAGCACCAAAGGAAAAGAAAAAGAGCATGCAACAGAAAGAAAGAATTTGCACTTAAATCTAAGTAATTCTGCTTCACACACAGAAGTTTTACAGAGTGAAGAATCTAAAGCTCTGCAAACGGAGCAACCAAGGCAGGAACTTCAAGGGCACTCTCCAGTTTGCAACCAGCAGCAAAACTTCTAACCCTCATGCTGTGGAAAACAGAAAATGCAGAAGAATTCAGTGCTTTCAGACAGCATTTTTTTCCAGCATAGATCACCAGCAATCTATTTAAAAGCACAATGCATTAAGCTGAAGATTTAAATATGAGTAACAGAGAGCAATCAGGAGCGTATGGCAGAACAGACGGGCCAGGCAGTGCTGGAGACTTGGGGCCACCTCTGCTCTGGATTAAGGGAGAAGCAATCTTCAAGCCTGACAGGCCGGAGCTGCAGAAGCCTCCTCTACTTCAGCACGGGCATTAATGATGAAATGATTAATGGGAGCTCTTCCTTCAAAAGGAGACATAAAAGCCCTGACAGGCAGCTGTGGACGGGCACCAATGCCAGTTTGCAAACACTCCTCCCGTGTCCCAAAGGAGGCAAGGCAAGAGTGTGGTAATGAAACTGCACGTAGCAAAATGGTATCTAAATGAGTTTAAATTGATTTATGCTTGCTTTTGTAAAGATTATTTGGTGTCTGGAAAGTGCTACCCATGTGAAATAATGCAGATAATCCTTAAGATCCCTGTCTAATGGCACTCCCACTGCATATTTATATTCCTCGCCATGGGAATGAGCCCCATAATGGGGACCATTTTTGTTTTATTAGGGATGCATATTTAAATTAATCTGCTATTTGCCTAAACAATTAGCTGCCTCTGTTTGTTTACACAAAGCCAAAACTGCAATTAGGCTTCCATCAAAAAGATAAGCCCGGACTAAAACTGTCCCAACGGAGTCGTAAGGGCTCAGAGCAGAACTTCCCAAAATTACTACTTAGCATAATGGTAATTACGTTAATTGCTTGAAAGGTAAATAACTGCTCAACTGGTTTCAGAAACACAAGGGCAGCCCCACTGCACAGCCTCGCTTCAAACAGGTTAACCCAGGCACACGGGCAGCGCGGGCTGCGATTCCCTCGGAGAGGATCCTGCCCGGCGCGGAGCCCCGGCCCGACACGGCCGCTCCAACAGCAGCTCTCACCTCTCCAGCTCAATTGGGGGATGCAGCAGCCACATTTTTCAGCAGACAGCAAAGAGCACTGCTAGGCTCCCCTGGGTAGGGCCCCACTCGCACCCACATTTTTTGGGGGTGTTTTGGGGGGAGATCCAAGTCTCACAAGCCTGTTCTGGCCAAGCAAGCAAACTGAAAAAGCTGGAATTCAGTTTGCTCTCCAAATCCAGGGGTGAAAGAAAACTTATTATTATTGTATCTTCAATGTCACAGAAGAGAAAACACATCAGGCAGTACTGTGCTCTGCTCAGAGCAGGTACGTGCCTTTTTACCAAACACTGAACAAAGTCCATCCATCCAAAGCATCTAAAATTTCCATTAGGCAACCACAGCACGTGCAACACCCCATGCACAAGGTGATGCAAAACATCCCAGCTAATATGCAAGAATAAATGATTTGCACAGTCATAAGTTAGGGCCTGTTTAAGTAAGGAGCACGACACAAGGAGTGGAAAGGAGAATTGGAAAGGAATGCAAAGAGCAAGAGGGCTTCACTCCAGATACCGCGCAAGGCATTCAGGAGTGTGCAACCCTTTGCCCTAGTCAATCATGTTCACGTGATTGCCAAAAAGGGCAGAAAAAAGGCAGAAGGAGGAGGAGTAAAGGCCACCCTTACAGTTAAAGCTATTGGTGTGGCGACATAAAAAAAAAAAACACGCATAAGATTCATAAGATTTACCAGTGCAGATGAGATCACTGACATCCTCCTGCATCCAGCAGTGGCTAATACTTCATTCCCAACAAAAAAAATCTCCGTTAAGGTGAAGCTGAGGTTGCAGGCGTACAGTATTTTTAGTGGTGGGGGGAGAGGAAGGGAGGAAATATTGGGCATATTATACACAGAATATGCTAAAATCTGTGCTGTTAATCTATTACTGCACTGAATACTAACAGCAACTCTTCCAGCTGATGCAGACTTTAGCGCTTGCTTGTATTTCAACTCAGCTCAAGAAAACAACTTAAGTGCAAGAAAATGATTAAGGTATTTGGTTTAAATGCAAGTCTATCGTGCCTTACTGGTGCCTGTGAGCCTGACGGTCCAGTTTTAGAAAGCATCAAAGGGGCTTTAGAAAGCATCAATGGGGAACTTCATATGCACTTTCCATAGCAAAGGGGAACGACTGGAAGCTGCTGAGTATTAACAGCCCCAGTGTCCTATGTTCCTTCCTTACAGCTGGAAGCGCAGAGGACACCCTGCTCTTACATCTTGTCTCACAGAAGCCTTTCTCTGGTTCAAGATGCGACACTCCTGCCATCAATCCAAGCGCCTTTCTTCACCTAAAACACTCTCATCCTACAATATGGAAAGGTTGGACAAGCGGAGACAAATAAGAAGGCAACACCACATCTCTCAAAGTCATAGTGAGACGTCCCAGCTCGTAACCACAGGACAGGGAGCAAGGTCTGTGTTGTGGTGCAGGAGCCTGGCGGCCCATCCCAGCAGAACAGCAGCGCCAAGGGCAGCTGGTAGCCCAGAGCTGAGCAAAAAGGAAAAAGATACACACAGAAAAACAAAGGGCACAGAGTGGCATGTAGGCTGGAGTGGGAAATCTGGACGTGCTCACGGTTTTTGGATTCGTTCACTGCAGCTCCTAAGCAACGGCACGAAGGTCAGAATCTGCTAGTTCATGTTGTCTGCACGACACTGCTCCTGTCTGAAGAACACATCCCTGGCCTGTTTTGATTTAAGCTATAAATAATTCTGTATGTATTTTTTTTCCTCCAGATGAGAAGGCTTATACCTCATTTCCAACTTCATGACACGAGAGCAAGACTTGTTAGATGTTGATGTGAAGGCACACATTACTTGGTGGAACAAGGAGGGGTTTGCATCCATAGCCACCCATATAGACAGGCAGCTAAAGAATAATGTGCTAGTAGGCTTAGTATCTAGCAGGAATCTAGTAGGAATAAACAGAGTGCTGCATAGAGGATAGTTTTCTGCGAAGACTCTTTCCTTTATTCAAGGCAGCCTCTGTTTCCCGCTCTACTTTGCAGCATGTTCTGGCACTTAGGAGAGGGCTCCAAATCCATCCCCGATTTGACCACTGCAACAGGGCTACGGACAACAACTGTCAGCAGCTTTAAGAGCACAGCGGACCAGACTGCAATTCTCTCCTCCAGTGAGGAGCAGTGCCAAAATCCCCATTGTGGCAGCTGCCAAGAACCAAGAGCACCTCCGGGCGCCGCAGGAGCCGCGTCCCTCTGCTCCAAGGAGCTGCTCTGCAACTTGTGAACTACCGTGGACTCCGCTCAAACGCCAAGCTCTTCACAAACGGCAGCACCACCGTGGTCAGGACGGCACCGCATCCCCTTCACGCACACACGAGTGGCGCACAGCACTTAAAACAGAAAATAACCCCCAAGAAGCGTGTGCTGGTGTTGCACCGCAGCGTGGAGCCGGGAGGCTGCGGAGGGCAGGGCTGGAGGCGGGCGGCTGGAGGAGACCGCTGCTCCCCGAAGCCGTGGCCGGCGGCCAGCGGCAGGCGAGCACGGAGCAGATGGAGCCCTGGCACGGCGGCTCCTGTCCCTGCATTAGCAGCATCTGCTCATTACCCACAACCCTCGCGCGCGCCCGCTAATGCTCCAGGAAAAGCATTTTGATTTGATTCATTTCAGCTCGGTAACGTGCAACACAATTAGTGGTAAAATCAAACTGGCCGCCTGCCCGTGCTGACAATGGGAAACAAGGCAGAAGAAATATGAGGCCAGTGGGCTGGAATTCCAAAATCACAACTGTGGCTCGTGCTGCCAAGTCGCGGTGCCCCAGGTGTGCACGCAGCGCCCCTGCTGAGCACGGGCACGGGCACAAGGGCTTCTCTCTTGTTTACCTCTCCCCGCAGCTCGCTTCCCACCGGCTCCACACTGGCGGCAACGCTCAGCAGAAGCCACACTCTGTTCCTCCCTCGCTGCCATCGCGGAGCTGCAATTCACTTCCGATGCTGGTGGCGCGATGCAGCTTCTCCCTCGGCGTTCCCTGCGTTTCCTACCGTCAGGGCTGGGAGCTGCCGTGTGCGGAGGGCTCGGCGTTCCCTCCTGCCGGGGCTGCCAGAGCTGGTGCAGGGGGCAGCACCTCCAACACGCACCCATGGAGCCGCCGTGCCACGGAACGTGCAACCAAGAGGGAAGGGACGAGTGCACACAGGGAAATGTCTTCTCTGCTGAGCCTTCCTCCCAGCACTAAGCTTAAAATCCTTCCCACCTCCCAGCTGTAAACAGGTGCTTTGAGAAGCGAGCATTTATAACAGCAACTTTTGCAAATCCCTATTGCTGCAGAGAACAGTCAATTTTGATGAAGACTCTAAAAGAGCAACCGCCCTTTCATGACACAGCCAAGTACAATTCCTACCTAAAAGGATAAGGCTTTCCATCTTTATGCATACTCATTTATCCACAATATACAAAAAAATGAGACATGAGATATTAAGAAAACAGCAGCAAAAATGAGGCCCAAAACCAAAACAAACAGGTTATTAGATTAGATGAAGACTAGAAGCCCCTCTGCTATTCTTGCTGTTTGAAAAGGCAGCACTAAGGCTACCACTGAGCGTTACACTGTCCTGTGACTCAAATAAATAATATTAATGACCTTCAGTAATACCAGAACCACTGCTCTCACCAAATGCTGCCATCAACCACTTCTAGCAGCAGCAAAGCATGATGGCAGAATCCACACTGGAAAACAATTAAGAACGTGAGTCATCTTAAACATTTGTTTTCAGATATAAAACATTAAATTTACTGTAAGTATATACATTAGTGATTTTATTTCCATTATCTTTTGGCTTTGCTTCCATGTGCAAATGCCAGGATGAAATAATGGGTATGTCCAAAAATCTGGAACTTTAAAAAACTCTCGATTCATAGCAAAGGACAGATTTTTAAGTGTCAAATGACACAATGTAAAGACTGACAAAGTCAGGTGACAAGAGTTAAGTTCTGCCTGGGCAATTCCCTAGACCCGGCCTGTCTAGTGCTGCCCTATCTTGACCTTTTCAATTGCTGTTCCATGCTCTGCAGTGGTACAGTGGTGTCTGGCTCTTGCTCTCCATCCTGCAAACACATCTAAATATATTTGAAATGATGTGTATGAACAGCATTCTATTATTTTCATTAAGTATCCGGTCACAGTTTTTATTTCTCTATATCAAAACATATGATACATCAAAACAGACTTCTCAAACCCTTCCTTTTAACCCGCATATAACAACTCAACACTAAATTAATACTTCAGTCAAGGAAAGGTGCGTCTGCACACTACACAAGGAAGCAGAGGATACAGTTTAATCAGACAAGCAGGTTTATCTGTATTCCCATAACAAAGCCTCAGGGCGCCCTAAGGGGGAGCATGCAGAGGGGAGGGCTAGTGGAAGAAAATTTAATATTTTTATAACAAAACAAGTTATTTGCTTAAGATAGCTTGGCTGGACTGCAGCCTGGCACTCAAGCTTTGCGCAGCGTTTCCAGGAGGAATTAAACATCAGTTTTAATGGGTGTTGTGTTCCAATGCCTCCTAATGCATTTAGGGTTATTGGCCAACTTTCTCACATAAAAGCAAGCGTGTGTGTGCACACAGGATTACCGGCACACAAAACGCTGAGCACAGCTGCTTCCTTTTTGTAAAGCCTTTTTTTTTTTTCTTTTTTTTCTCCCCGTTTTTGTTTAAAAAAAGAGACAAGAGAGGGAGGAGAGCTGTGCTCACTCACCGTCCTCGTAGGCGGCGGCGGCCAGGGCGCTGCTGATCCTCACAAAGGAGACGTGTGGCGGGTCTCCAGCGCCGTCGGGCCCCTGCGCGGGCTGCAGCAGGGGCGCGCGGTGCTCCCAGGCGCGCGTGTCCCACAGCCGCACGGCCCCGGACGTGTAGCTGCAAAGGGAGCCTGTTAATCATCCCCCAAACGCAGGGTGCAAAAAAGCTGCAGGAACAGCAGCTGCTGCTGGCGGGGAGCAGGAAATCACAAGTTCTTAAAACCCAACGCTATGAGGAATCATAGAAGCATTCCGGGTGGAAAAGACCTTCATGATGATCAGCCATCCTAGATGGATTCCTGTTGTGTTTGTATAATTTTGTATACAGTTGTTTTCATTTTAATCATTTTATTCCCACTGACTGAATGCAGCATCAAGCCCTGAATGCAGCATCAAGCGGAGCAACAAGAATGACAGGATCTAGCTACCACAGGCCATCAAGGGGCAGTATTAATAGAGAGGGTGCAAGCAGATCTGGGCACAAGGGAAGAAATTAATCAGTAAAAGGTCTAAACTACAGCATAGCAAACTTTTAATTTGTTCCTTTTTGGTCTTTAAACACTTGCAATTGTGTCTGGATCAGAGAGTGGCTGCTTCATCAGAGTATTAATGTGCACAGGTACAAGCATTCACATGCAGACCACCATCTGACCGCTCCTGGTAGGAATAAACCTCCCCAGGCCTTGTCAGTGGATCTGATTTGCCTACATCTCTGAGAACTGATTTGTTTGTACAATTAAGAGTTATCTTAGAATTAAGGCAGTTCCTGCTTCACTCTGCTAACCAAAAAAAATAGAAGAAATTAGCTTCTGGGGTAATAACGATTACACCAAAATGAATGAAGATGGTAACACTGCAAGCAACACACAGCTCCCTCTACACTATCTGTGTTGAGGCACACACCAAAAATACATGTATTTCAGGACTCTTCCCACTATCAAAGGTCTGCCAGGAGAGAAATCTGCTCTCCCGCATTTATGAGGAAAAAATATCCACAATTCTGCAGAACTGCGTTAAGAAAATTGTTATTTACAAAGCAGATGAAGGTGCTCAATACAAGTTCTGGAGATGTTGGACTCACCAAAATTGAGAATTCAGGATTCAGCATTACAGTACCACAATAAATGCTCAAATTCCTTTAGTAAGAGAATTTAATCAACTCAAATTTTAGTTTGAATCGATCTCTTTTTCTGGAGGAAGAACATGAACCATCGACACTGCTAAACTCAAAGTGCACCAGAAACACAGCACATCTCCAGCTACCAGCTTGAATAAATGTGACTTAATTCTCACATCCTTGTGCCTGTGCCTGGCAGGCTCCGCACGGCAGCACCGCCCTGCAGCCTCCTCTTGCTCATCCTCTTCCTCACCCATGGTCAGGAGGTAGCAGGAGCCCAAGAACCAGAGCAAAGGGCCTCAGAGCAGCTACAAGACAGCGTGGGAAGCACAACTGAGTGCGGGTCTGGGTTTAAGCAGGGAATCACAATGGGGAAAAGGGAGATAAAAACCTTCTTCCCAGCTGACATCCTACTCTGTTGGGCACTGACACCCATCTCCAGCGCACACTGAGCCTGGAGCTGAACGGGAAGAATTTCAAAACACAGATGAAGCCAATTCACGTCCTAAAATATTCATGGTTTGACTCGCTGCTTTCAATGATGTTGTAAAGAGCAACATACTTCCAATTTGTAACCACAACAAAGGGCTTTGGGACTATTAACGCCCTGCAGTAAAAAAAAATAAAAAGGCTGCTTATTTCAGATAATTAGCAAATTTGTCATACCAATATATGGCTCGAGTGAAACATATGCTGCACTGAACAGTTCCTGCTCCTGGGTAATTTCAGTATTTCTACTCATTTTCTACTTTACATCTACTGTAATGAAGGACTCATCTACTGACTGAAGGACTTAAGTCTTCAACCCCAGAGCAGGCGCAGAATGGTAGAGGCTGGAAGAGAGCACTGGAGATCATCTAGTCCATGGCTCCAAATTATTTCAGTTACTGACTCTTCTATTGAGATGCCTGCCTGAAGATCACACATGTTTCTGCTGGAGTGAAATAACTTTCTAGACAAATCAATAGATTCTATTGTCTATAATACTAATAGCATTCAAGAGAAGCTATTTTCTTTTGTTTTTTTCCCCCTCCTACTGAATGTACTAAGGTGATGTGGCAGGTACATGCTCCAACACTTCTAAAATAAAGCTGGAAATGCTTGGCTGTCTGGTTTTGAGGGGGCAAAAATACTACAGATCCTACCCAATTTACTTATTTAAGAAGGATGTAAAAATGTGACTTTCCTGAATACAAAAGGCAAGAGGAAAACTTACAAACCTAAGTTTTTCCCTCTCTAGATATCTTCTGTATGACACCTGCCTGAAATACTCTGTCCACAAAGCATCCTGCGTTCAGTTTGGGTTGGCATCCTCCTCTCACCATGCACCAGACCCAGCCTTCCTTCTCCCGGAGCATCCACCAGAGCTCTTCTACCTGAGGAACCTGGTGAACTTGCAGTTCACTTCTCTCTGGAGAGTTGAGCAGAAGCCATTTACACTTACTGTAATGAGATGGAAAATAATAAATATATGCCTCAGTGGATATAAGTGGGAAGCAAGGACAAAAGACAGGGGATACATTTTTCTAACTACACTACTACTTCTTGAGAAGCCAGTTCTGTACTTCTGGATTGATAGGTAAAAACCTGTAACAATTGCTCTGCAATTTCCACTTGAGCTTTACAGACAGCAATAAAAACCTTGCTGAAATGGAGGAATGACAGTTTGAACACATACACTATAGAGGAGCTGGAAAAAAATAAGTTCACATGGCACCTACAAACATATCGGGAACAAAAATACCTGTTCGCTAATCAAAAGCGTTTTGACTTCTTTTTATGGCAGTAATGTCAGAACGAGATGAACACTTTCCTCGTGCCCTTGCACACGAATGGAAGCAGGAGACTGTAGGAGAAGGAGCTGGGGTTAAAAGCTGTCGAGGTCCCACGGTTGCTGGGCAGCAGGTGGTGAAGAGTGGAGCAAATGCAGGAGGAAGAAGCCACCGGCGCTGGGCACCGCTCTTATGAAGTGGCACTGAAGAGGCCAACAATTTTGCAAGGAGAAAAACATGATGAAACTGGTCAAAATGCAGGATTGCATCTGCAAAAGCTCAACTGTGTGGGAGAGCAGTAGCCAGAACAAATTTGGGAAAGAGGAGGAGGGGGCGGCTGATCTCTCTCCAGAGCCCCAGATGTCTTTATCGTTGCCTAATGACAATTATACTCAACCAATTAAGACCCTGCTATCACAGTTGCATTGTTAGCAAGCCTTTGGCCCTGCGCGCTGATGGCTGTCTAATTAGTGTTTGTGCAAAGTACAACTGCAACTAATATATAAACTGACAAATACACAAAAGAGAAACTGTTAACGGGAGCATTTTCTAAACAGTAGAGACTTTACTCATTTAGTCCATGGCAGCAACAAACTGCTTCCCTTCATGCCTCTCGTGCTGCTGGCAGTGCCCAATATTCCTGCCAACAAGTGGGTTGAGGAGCCCATCGCTGGGCTTCTGGTGGAAGCAGATGCTGGTGCAAGCCCACCTAGACCACGTCAAGGATACCCCTCCAGGGTGCATCTTTCTACACTATGATGTCTGAACACCAAAGATTGCAAAAGAGGCACCTTGCACAGCGGTTTCCTTTTCATATTTTCTCTAAAGAATTCATAGCAGGAAAACTGAGAGCAAGAAGAAAGAAAAGCCAGTGGTTCACAGTCACGTTGGGTTTCCAGACGGCAAAGTCTGTTCAGTTTCCAGATACCTGCGGTGCTCAACAAAACAAAACAACAAAAATCCAACAATTTTGTTTCAGGCGGGCAGTGACCATCTGTTAATACTCAAAAGATCTTGTTATGAATCCTTACAGTGTCATGTATTTCAGTGAGGTCAGTAGGAATTTTGCTCAAGCAACCATCTCTAGCCGCACTGCAGTTTAAATGGAGAAGGAAGTGAAATAACAAGTATTTTGCATTGTCCTGCTGCAAGGAGCATCTCAAATCGTTCCTCCTTGTTCCACCACAAGCAAACAGCCAGTCCTTGATGTATCTAGGAAGTGACCACTTCAGCAGGTTTAAGAATAAGGTTCAGTGACATATGCAAACCCAAAAGGCAAATGCCTCCATCAGCTTGATCAAACTGCTCTCAAGAAGCCTCTTGCACTCTGTAAGCCTCAAGAAAGTGATAATTCATTTCAAAAACCTCTTCATCAAACCACTTGGAGGCAGATACCTGAAGTGCAATATACATAATAGCACAGCTATTAACTGGGTTCCTTAAAGCACTTTATTTTCAAAATTAAATTCCATGACTCCTCCTGGTGTGAGGGGAATGACAGACAAGCTTAGGTTCCTGGACCACAATCTGGCATTCCTAGTGGAGTAAGGCTGGATGAAGGTTAGAAATTCCCAAGCCTTCCCATGTCCTCACTTCCAGGTACTTCGGGATGCTCCTTTTGCCCCTACATACTTAAAAGATAGCTCAGTTAAGGGATTGCTAAATGGAAGGAGTCAATAAAAACAGTCTAGCAGCAGCTGAACAAAAATGTGGGAATAAAAAGCTCTACTTCATGTGGCAGAAAGGAATACAAATAGAATGCAATGATAAAAAATAGGATTTTTATATATATATTTATATATATATATATATATATGCTACTAAGTGGAATGGCAGAAAGCTACATCTCAAAAAAAAAAACAGAAAAAAAGAATCAGATGGAGATGAAGCCAAATCTACCTGAAACTACCATACTAGTAGTAAAACTTGAAGGAGGAAAGTAATGTTCCTGATACCAGTGACACGTTATTTTGTGTTGCTTGCTATATAAAATGGCAAATAAAAAAAATAAAAGAACAGAAAACAAGCAAAAGGTTAAATGGGCAGCAAAACCTTTTAACGAACACTTACAAAGTAGAAGTTAAAGAAAGTCGAACTTTAAAGCCAATAATTCCTCCCTCCCATCAGTTAGACTGAGGCTCCAGTGGCTTGCAGCAGCTCAAGTCTATTAATTAAACTGGCTGCTCCAACCAAGGAAACATATTCCTGTGGATTCGGCCTAAGGCTGCTACCAGGGAGGTGAAAAATGTCTTCTTCCAAGTGAATTCATGAGGAATTACGAAGCAATTTGGGAATTATGGCCGCTGTATCAGCCTTAGCGTTTCACAAAGCGATAAGCTTCAGTGAATCAAATAATCAAATATGGGTGCAAGGTGAAGCACAGGAGATTCCACCTGCAGGTGAGGGGGAACTTCTTTCCAGTGAGGGTGCCAGAGCAGTGGAACAGGCTGCCCAGGGAGGTTGT
>JAUBOD010000707.1:3118921-3140424 GCA_032353885.1 Nothura maculosa | reverse complement strand
CTTTCTTTCTTTCTTTCTTTCTTTCTTTCTTTCTTTCTTTCTTTCTTTCTTTCTTTCTTTCTTTCTTTCCTTTCTTTTCTTTCTTTCTTTCTTTCTTTCCCTTTCTTTTCCTTTCTTTCTTTTCCTTTCTTTCTTTTTCTCCTCTACCTAATTTAACCTCTGCCTAATTTAAGACCAACCAAATAATCTAGCCCAGAATTTTATGAACTACTCTGCTTTGGGGCAGCGCTTTTGTGCTCCATGGAGCTTGGGAAGCAGCATTCACCAAGGCTGCAAAGAGCCAGGGGGGACCCTGTGTCAGAGCCCACTAGTCCAGACCTCCTGCAGCTCCCATGTGTTCTCCCATCCAGTGATGGGGGGAATCTAAAATGCTGGGAAGTAGGGAGAAAACTCCACATAGTCTAATCAGGAAGGAGAATTTTTTCTTAGAAGTCAATGTGCTTTTTCCAGTCCAGTGCTGAGCAATTTTTTTGCTGCCTGTCTCCAGAGACTCCGATGCTATTTGCAGTGATGATTGTGCAGATTTTTTTTGGAAACATTTTTCCCAGCTTTGGGTGTATGTACCAGAAAATGGGCTCTCATGGCAGAGGGCAATTCTCAAAGGCCTAAAGATTGTCAAAACGCAGATTCCAAGGGAAATTTGGCTCCAATCTTTTACACCTGTTTCCTTACCTTCACCCACTGAAGGAACTGTTCATCCAGCGAACCCGCTGACTGAGCACTGTGTCCCTGACAGACCTTGCATTTGATCCCCTGCTGCAAGAGAAACGTTTCTAAGCGATCTAAAAGCTAAATTCCGCTCCTATCAAATACTCAGCGATGGGTTTTGGGGCCCAGCACACGTATTCCCGGGGATTATTGATTTCAAGGCAGTTCACAAACAGCAGAAAGGGCTATGCTGCAAGAGCAAATTGTTCCTAATGAATAACCTTGCCCTGCTTGATGCTGCGCCCAGCTAAGTGTGTTTTGTCTGCAGCTCGGATGCCTGCAGAACCACAGGGAGCCGACCTGCCGGTAAAGACTTTTCCTACCATTTTTGGCCCACTGCTCTGTAGCCCGCAGCGTCCTACGCTCCTTCCTGCCTCAGGTCTCCTATTGAGTAAATAAGATTTTTTTTTTCTTGCGAAGAGAGGAGCTGCAGCTCATTTCAGCAGCGCTGGGAGTGCTGCGTTAGTGACTGACGCATTGGGGCTGGTCTGTTAAATACCCATCTTTGCAAATCCCTTGGAAAAGGAAGTGGAATTACAGGCATTTTACTGGAGCAGAATTGTCTGGAACAGAAAATCCCTGTTAGGAAGCTGGGGCACCAAGCTTGCCTTTGCAGCCCACACCCCTTGCACAGCTCCAAGGAGCCGTGCAAGAGACAGGGCTCTCCCCCAGGTCTCCCCAGTTTAAACGCTAGATTCTGAATGTTTCATGAACTTCTCACCTGGAATGTGCATTATCCCCTTTTCCCTGGCCTCGGGGCACGGACAGCCGCGCTCCTGTTGGTTATTCTGCCACCTTGCAGCCTTGAGACTTCTCGGAGGGTTTTTCCCAGACAGGAACCCCCCTGGGAGCCTGCAAAGGAAAAAGAAAGCTCTGCTCTTAGCGGAGCATCCCCTCCACTTGGGGAAGCCCCTTAAATCAGCAATCAGCCTCGCTAATGGAGTCTGGTAATGCAGGGATTCACTCCTCTCCATAGACAGATTTTCTAGGAAAAAAAAAGAAAAGCAAAAACAGCACTCCCAGGGAATTAAGTCTTTTCCTTGATTGTTCCCAATATCCACTTGGATTGATGAAAGACACTTGCTGCCTTTTGCTATTCTCATGAAACAACAACCAAATCAATGGTGCTTCCCAAGCATAAAGCAGAGTAGGGCCGAGATCCCAAACCTTGCTTTAATCTGAATTACTTTGGCTTTTGTTATTTTAAATCGGACCTTGCTTTAATCTGAATTACTTTGGCTTTTGTTATTTTAAATCGGATGTTCGGTGTGAACCTAGGGCTATCTTTTGGAGACTCTTATGCTGGTTGCTGGGTTAAACAAGCTCTGCTAGAGAAACGGGGGGCTTCCCAGCACTCGCTGTACATACATCGAATGACTTACTAGGGGCACGTATTTGTCAAAGCCTTATGTTTCCTGCTATAACCGCTATTCCCCAATGCCTCTGGTTTTTGACAAGGGGTGTTTTTAGCCTTTTCTAAATCCCTGCTCTAACTCGTGCTGGTGTCGGTACCCGAGGCGCTGAGCACGCTGCCCGCTCGCCAGCGCCGCGCTGCCCGCGCTGCCCCCGCACCTGCCCCACGGGGAGGAAACTGGCACAGTCGCCCTCTCGAGCGCCCCTCTGCTTCGTTTGTTTCCTTCCAGCAGCCAAGAAGTCCTTGATTTCGCTCAGCTTCACAGTGGTGCCTCCGTGCAGCCTGCGGAGCACTCTCGAGATGAAACAAGAGGCAAGAGCTCGGCTTGGGTTTCAGCAGCCGGTGCGTGTGCGAGGCAGGGGAGGAGGCATGAGATCATAGGCTATAGACAACGCCGCATAATGCGGCGCGCAGGGAAGGCTTTATTAATTTTTAAAGCAGCCCTCCACCAGCAGAGCTCCCACCACACACTGCTACTTCATGCTTCACGTTAAAGCGGCACGCGGAGGGCACTGCTCGTCAGCATCCCTCGCTGTCGCTCAGAAGAAATCGCTCGGATAAATTAATTCCAGCCTAGCACCAGTGTGCGGTTCCTGCCAGCCGGGCTGCCCTGGCACGGGATTTAGCCCAGTATGTCCAGATTTTTTCCCCTTTTCTCTTTTTTCTTTTTTTTTCCCCTTTTCACTGTCTAAAAATAGGAGGACTGGGACCTGTCCTACCTCTTATGTTGTGCCGACACAGCAGCTCCTCCTGTGTTCTGCACTTTCATGTGCCTAGGACAAGCACTCCCCACTAAAAACCACTGCAAATCTCCAAAATCAGTGAGGTCCCAGTAATGAGATGGGAAAACCCACGAGATTTTGGTTTTAGTGTATGCAGGCATGCAGAAATCACCCCAACCCAGCTAAACTCATTGCTAAAACAATTCAGTTAAATCAGAAACGCTCATTAAACCAGTCTAATCTGATCTGTGAATTTGTTTTATTTCTATATTATGCCAAAATTGCAAGGATCTCAGCTCCACGGCAGAAGCAGTGTCTGAACAGAATCGATTACAGAAACACTTGGCTAACCCAGTGCAGTCTACCCTGCACTTGGGCACTTTCCCTGCTGCCTCTTCAGACAAAATGATGCAGTAAATGCTCCTATCCCCACGGCCCTTGGGCAGCCAGGGGAGACCGTACATACACCTTAACAGGCAATTCTCATCTTCCTACAAGTGCTTTTTAGAAGCCAGCTATACATGATCACTTAGACAGAAGCCTGAGTAACTAATGATGCCTCTAAATTAATTGCTGGCCCCACATCTTTTGTACGCACATCCCAGCTCCTCGGCTATGCTGCAACTCCACAACAGGTCAAGCAAGAAGTTAGCAGACAACTGGCCACGTGATTCAAAACCCCAAAGCCTAAGGAAAGCTGAATAAATTGGGATTTGAGCTTCCTTGAGAAAACTCTAACATCCCAGGTAGTCCGAGGGGAGGAGAGGAACCCGCACTTTGCTTTTCCTGTCTCTCCTGCTGCCCTGGTCTGAGGAAGCCCTTTCCATTGAGAGGATGTCTTCTGTCTCAGCTTGGTGCAGGCGACGGTCGCACCCTTCCTGCCTGTGCTCTGGCCTGGGCCTGGCTCCCCCATCTGCAAGAGAAACAGAAAACTACAGAGCAGAACAGGGCAGAATATTTCTCCTAATTATTTATTTGAATGTAAGAGTGAATTTTGATTTAACCGTGATGGCACTTCAGAGTTCACTCCGCAGAGCTATTTAAGTACTTGAATTTCACACTTTTTTTTTTTAAATGTTTACAGAAAGTGACTTGGAGCTTGACAAATATTCACTGAAAGCATCTGCTAATCCCCATCCAGCCTGTAATGGTAGCTACAGGTGCCACCTCAGTGGAGAGCAAAACCAGCTATGCTGTGATTTCCTTTGCAGGGAGATTTGCATCCAAATCTTTCCAAACAATTCCAAGACCGCAGTTTAGCACAAGCCTTCTCATCACCTTAAATTCTGAGGACATTTGACAATTCTCCGGTCTGCTCTCAGATGCATTGCTAATGAATTAAGATAAAATGCAGTGAATATTCATTCCTTGCAGTTCCTGATTCTGTTACATTTGGCTGTAAACTTCTGCAGAGTCACTGTGCAAGTTTCCTCCCTCATCAAAGAAAGGGCAAAGCAGAACTCCCTGTTGATACAAGCTCATAAAGCCTCTTGTTTATCGTTGGATGTGGCTTCTCTTTTGTAAAAGGAATTTCATATGTTGAGACTCTTTGTACATATTTATAATGACTTTATTAAAAAAAAAGAAAAACAATTGTTCACTGTGGAAAAAAAAATGTGTCTGTTTTTATTTCCTCTCTAAAAATTGAGGCAGTAACATCCTTCCACAATCCTGACTCTTTTCCTATGGAAATCAACAGTAGTTTTTCCATCAAGTTGCACTGGAACAGAAGTTGTTCCCTGTACCTTGTCTGGTCAAAATGTCTTGTTTGAGAAGAGGGTAGAGCTGTTGGCCCCCATAAAACCATCACTGTGATGCAGCTTGGAGAGAGCAGCCCAGAACCAGCACAGAAGGGTGTTGGTTTAATCCAAGACCAGCCTAACAGGGCATGAAGCCCTAACGCACAACACGGCACCACTGCCCTCGGTCCCTAATGGACCTGTTGGAGCAGCAGGAGCTCCTGGTCTCCAAATACAACCAAAGAGCACAACTCAAGAGTGAGTCCCTAAGATGAGGCCAAACACAAACTGGGACCACAATTCTTCATGCTTTCTGCTCAGCTAACCTCGTCCTTTCTCACCAACTAAGAAAGTAATGATTATGAACCAGCATATCAAACATTTTCTGTAGTTTCAGGCTCATATTGACTTTTTTACATGTTTTCCCAAGTAGATTTTGCAGAAATATTCAGAAACAAACAAACCAACCCAAATAAACAACATTAAAGATGGCTCTTCAAACACTTGGAAAGTAGATACCACCAATCCTTTAATTAAATGGCACTGTACTGAGAATGGAAGTTGGCGCTTTTCATAATAAATCAGAATCTGTCTGCTTGCAGAATCAGTAATTTGCCCTTTTCCTCACAGCTATCCTGGACTATCACACATAGTATTTTTATGCCCACTCAAAATCTTGCTCCCTTCCTTACCGACCTCTCTCCCGCAGCCCACAAAGGCTCTTCATGCTGCGGCCACTGGATTCCTTGGCTTCATTTCCCCCTTTCACGGGATTCATTTGACTAGAACCACATCCCTTCATTTTGGACAGTAAAGCTTTTCCTCCTCTCTGCTTTCCCCTGTCTCTCGAGCCAGATTTGGCCTATCTTCCTTGCTCAGACTCTGCCTCTTGTCATTTCTCCTCCAGTCATACTTAACTATTATTTCCAAAGAAATGTGGAGCCTTAATCCTGTTACTATTAGCGCCTGCTTGCTTTAATTCTCCTCCCTCTGGAGCTTCCCGGCAGGAGGGGAAGGCGCAGCCCGCGCACACACAGGCTCATCTCCCCAGGTACAGCTCTTCCCGATTATCCCCTCAAGTGGGACTGTAACCTTACGGCCATCTCCATAGTAATGAGCACAGAAGATGCCACAATTGCCTAATGAGGCCCTTTCTCTGGGCATGCAGCAGAGAGCAGGGGTCGTTGAGCGAAGGAGAAGGCTCCGGCAAACAGCAACTCCATCTGCAAGTGTCACTGCAGCATCCTCAGCAGAGATGGAAACAGCAGCAATCTCCTCCTCCTAGGATACACAGGATGTTAATTTGCCTGTTAACAACACAAGGCATCTCCTCAAAGAGCTTGTTCTGAAGCAGAGGGGTTACAATCAAGTCTCCAGCATCACAGGTGGATTGCCCAGCTTGTATACAAACCAGGCTGGCTCCTGAAGCAATGCAGCTGCTTCTGCATAATGCTGCCCTCGGGCAAGCAAGTCTCACTAAATCCAGTCTCTCCAGGGGGGCTGCATCCTCCCAGCCCAGCATTTCTGGTAGCAACAGTGCTATATGGGCTCAGTGCTACAGGAAAACAATTTGGGGGGGCCCAGGCAAACTCTGGGTGTAGAAAAGCACTGGATTTTAAACCAGTAAGTCTTGTCTCAAGTGGTTATGCTGAGGAATATTGCTGCGGAGATACCTGAATTTGTGGTATGGTCTTGGTTAGGATCTCAACTTCTGAGTCAAATCAGATTTGACTTGAACCTCTCCCTGCTGCCTGCTGTTCTCCCCTAGGCTAGAAAATCAGAAAGCCTCATCATAAAAATTAAAGAGAGAAAACAATCCCAAGAAAAGCAAGTGTCAGTTCCAGGCTCACTCACATGGTCTTCCCCAAATTCCCTGAGATTTAATTAAGATGACAACATACACAATTTATGGAACCAACTACAAAAACAAGGCTGCTGGGAAATGCTGTTCTCCAGCCTCCAAAGAGATATTTGGACGTGTGGCTCTGAAACAGTGTTTTGGAAGAGTTCTCAAAGGTAATGACAGCAACAGGATAATTTTGTGAAGCTGTAAATTCAGGGAATCAGGGCTGCTGATTTAATGTGAAAAATCTCACATGTGGTTGGAGCCCAGGAACAGCTTTCTTTTTTTTTCCTTCTCCAGTGGCTGGGGATATACATACACCATGGTGAATTCCAGCATGCTTAACTTACACATGCAACATTTACCTATACTAAAAGGAAGAAAAACGGAAACTTGCCACACAGCTTATAACAAAACACACGTTCAAGAGAAAACAAAATCTTGGCTCTAGTTTAGCCACGGAGGTTGCCACAACACGAGACGTGTCTTTCTCGCCATGTGTCTTTCGCGCCTTTTAGGATAACGTTCTATAATTGTTCTACAGGCTACAGGAGAAGCACAGCTGGGAGAAAGGGCAAGACAACCAGTCCACACACAGCTACATAGGTGGAGGGGACACCGAAATTTTCCAGCTTTTTCTTGTCTCCCAACGTGCCGTTCCATGCGTTGGTGGAGCGTGTTGGTTTTAATACACCTGGAAGTGAGCAGAGGTGGTGCCGTCTTTCCAGCAGCGCAGGGTGTCTACGGTGACGGAGCGACAAAGGGGACAGGTCTTCTCCCGGTCAAACCAGAGGCACAGGCATTCTTCACAGAACACGTGCTGTGGACACAAGAGCAGCATCACGAGCAGGACAGCAGAGCAGAACCTGCTACTCAGCACCCACGGCTGCAGAGCACCAGCAACCAGCATTAGTGTCCCGGCTGTGGTGCCGCTCACCAGCAGTGCTGCTAGGAGAGGAGTCCCAACACTACTAGTGCATCAGTACATCTAGTACTCTGTGTCTTCATACAGCTCCAGAAGGAACATTAAAAATGCCTAGGATGGTTGGGCTAATGAAGTTGTTTAGAGCACTCTAATCTTTTTTTTTTTCTTTTTTAAACTCTTTCTTATGTCACACTCTCATCATGTCCCTAGTTTGTCTTGTGAGTCTTTGCTCAACTTAGACAGTCCCCTCTCATTGCCCTGCCCATTACTGCACTTGTCTTTTTCTGCTCATATCACCCATTTTTTGGTCTGCTCTACCATCCCATCCCTTCTCCGCACTATCAGCTTTCACACCTTATCTTCTCCATTCATTCTGCTCCTGCTCCAAAGCTTGGGAATGTAGAAGCTCTTGAGCTTCAATAAGGTCTCAAGAGCCTTATTTTCACATCACAAGAGAACATATGTCCCTCCAGATTCCATGGGAAGAAGAAAGAAGTGTCGGGAAAGCATCATGAGCCTCCCCAGGAAGCAGCGCCTTGGCCAGCCCCGCCACGGGAACGCAGCGCAGAGCAGCGTGCTGCGTCCGCAGCATTCCAGCAGGACCACACCGGGGCTCCTGCAGCACTCGGAGCCGTTCTCCAGCGTTTGCTTTTTGCTGGCGCTCACCAAATGAGAAAGGGAACAAATCCCATGCTCTGGCAGGGGTAACCTCTATATGCAGGAGAGCTTCTATTCCTGGCCAGGTGTTCAGGGGCCAGAGCAGTCCAGCCATAGCTGCATGGGGCTGCACCTGCCTTAATGCACCCTACCAGGCTCATTCTGGACCCGTGCCCCTCTTGCAGCACTTAGAGCGACGCTCCTGACGCGGCTGGCCCGCCGACTAGCCAGTATGCCCAAGGGTCAGATAAAAATGCCTTGCATTCTGCATCCAAGGCCTGGCTTGCCAGTTGGCAGCCCCTGGACTACAGGGCTGGTCTTTTCCATCTCACTAGCTCCGTGATCAGGCTCTGTGGAGTGAAGTTCATCCGGCTCAGCCATCCCAAATCACTGCCCGTTTGGAGGAGGGCAATAAATACCCACTAGGAGCGAGACCAAGCCCCAGCAAATGATTTTATAAGTGCCTGGGCTAATTGTGCTGCTCCCCAGCTGCAGTGGTTAAGCAAGCGTTCACCAACGAGGGCACGTGCTGGGCGAACACAGGCTTCTTACCTGGCACATAAGGATCAAAGGTTCCCTGAATTCTGCCTGGCAAATGGCACAGATGTCACCTGCCTCGCTGCACTGCTGGCTGGTAGCACGAACTCCATACGTCTGTTGGGGAGAAGGGGGAAAAAGCCCATCCTTGTTAAAGGCTTTAAAGACAACACAGTTTCTGTTTGAGATACTTTTTTTCACTCCTAGCTGCCCTGCCTTGCCTAGGAAGCAGGTTGGAGCTGCTTGCTGAGCACAGGGAAGGACAGTTTGAGGACCAGGGTGAGAACATGGGGAGCGAGGAGCTCAGTGCTCGCTGTTTTGTTTTCCCCTCAAGCTGACTCCACCTTCCAGCGCCTCCACTTGTGGAGCAATGATAATGAAATTTAATGAGCTCAACAGGGAGCTGAAAGGATTAATTCAGCATCATTTGCAGAGGTGTTTAGATGGTGGGAGGTATTATTATTAGCAAGCTAGACACTAGAAGAAAGAATAACAGCAGCAGCACCCACAGGCTTCCCACCTTATTTTTGTAAAATAAGTGGAAGGTAAAGGTTGCTTCACCTATTGTAACTATAATGGGGAAAATGGAAACATGCTGGGGAAAAATGACCAACACAGGCCCACAGAATAAGGAAGTCAAGCTCTAACAGACTGCAGTGATATTATGTTCCTTTCCCCCAACCCCTTGGGCTGTACTGTTCTGAAATACAGATCCCCTTTTCTCACTACAAGAGATGTAAATACTGCTGTATAATGCCATACCAGGAGCTATTTCTGCACGTTGCAGTATCTGTGTCAGTATCACTGCACTGATCTGAAGCACCATCAGGCACTACATATCTTTATTTAAAGTCTCTCTTATACCCACAGTTCAAAGTTTTATCAGCTTCTTAAGATTCTGGCATTGATGGCTTAATCCATATCACACAAGGCTTCCAGTCAGTATTGCCACCATGCCCCAGGAGCGCTCACACAGGGCAGATAGCAGAAAAGGCCCCTTACAAGAGGCACTAGTTTATCCCAGCCATGGGCCAACAGGTTATTTCATCCCACGATCCTGATGGGATGAGCGGTTATCAACTCCATCACTCATTAGTAACAAGGTTTGACCCATGGAACTGGTCTAACACGTGTGACTACTCACCTGGGTGGTGCAAAGGACTTTCAGGGCCTTCCGGACACTTCCCACGCGGCCACAAATGTCAAAAGACTGCAACAAAGACATTCAATTTGAGGTGCATTTTACACAGAGTGTGAGTGTCCGTGCGCACACGGGCCAGAAACTCGGGAAATGTGTGGCCCAGTTTCTCCAAATGGATACTCGGAGGGAACAAAGAGCCTAGACAACAGCAGTGCCAAAAAAAGATTTCACGGTGATCAAGAGATGTGTAATAAATGCGAATTGACAGTGCAGCAGGGTAGCCAAAAAGCCCTGGTAACAACGGGCTGCAAAGCAGGGACTTTACAAGCCAGAAAAGGGGGGCTGTGATTAGGGAGTTGTGGCAGGGGGAGCTGCCTGGCCCCACCAGGCCCCAGGGGGCTAGAAAGGACCTGGTCTCACGCTGGGAATGGAGCACCTGAGAAGGCCAGAAGTGACACTGGAAGAGGAGACAGCAGCAGGACTGGGGCTGGGTTGCTGCGGTCTGTTTAAAGAGTGAGAGACCTCCAAGGCTGCAGTGGGATCCTGCATCTTGGTGCTCACATGTGCCCCAAGAGGGGCAAAGACAGGGGCAGCACCAGCTCCTTTTGCTGCCCCGTCCTCAACTGCCCGGCAAACGCGACGCGGCTGCCGAGCGCGGATCACCCTGGGCCCTGGACTAAAAGCAGTTCAGAGAAGGGCAGAAAGTGAAGTACAGAAAACTGCATTAGGAAAGAGACTAAAAGGCATAAATATTTACAGCTTAGCTAAGCAGTACAGCGGCAAAGGGGAAAGGGCCTAAGCTGCCACAAATATCAAGGTGCTCAAAACAGCACCAAGAGACGGGATGGATACTGGGTGATCTCACAGTGAGGACTAACAAAGGGAAAGCAACTTCAAAACCTAATCTGGCAGGTCAGCTTCACCCTCCTTACCTGCTGGTGGGACTAAAAACTAGGCAAGATGCAAAGAAATGGTTGTGCAAAGAAGAGCTCTGCATTGGGAGAGGAGCCTGCAGGACATGGCATGGCCAAGGTGTGTCAGACGAGTGAGGAGCACCAGGAGGGCAGGGGAAGGTGCGATGCGGAACACACAGAGCTGCCGTGGACCGGCAACAGTCGGCACCAAAACGCCTGCAGTTGGGCTTATATTATTATTTTTTTTATTAGAATGATTAAGTGGGCTCACTGCAGGGAATGTCAATGAGATCATCGTGAATAGATAGGGAATCAAATGAAAGCACCAGTAATGCTTCCAGTCAGCATGTAAAAAGGTTCCCAGGGTCCTTCCAGTAATGCTTCCAGCCAGCAACCAGCACTCAAAACTGCAGACTGCAACAGACATTTGAGTTACTAACAAGGATCGGGATCAGCTCTCTCCCACAGTCCAATCCACAGCTTTTTCTAGATGTTTTGCTTATAAATATGACTTCTAATGCTTCTTCTCTTGACGACTCTGGCTCTTCTAGTTCATTTTTCCCCCCTTAATTTATTTTTTGTTCGCAGTTTCCTATATGCCTACAGTTTCAGTAACCTCTTCACCACCAATTTGCCTCCCTACCCACTCACCATGTTGCATCAGTCGTCTTCCCAGCAACAGGATTGCAACAGTTAGGTTCACAGCTACTCAATGCTCTCTTAAAGTCAGTGGAAGATCAGCTGTAAAATTGCCATCAAGCCCCTTCAAACTCTTCCAGTGCCTGAAACAAGGTTCAACTCCCACTCCTTGCTGGGGCAGAGTGTTACACCAGTCTGCCCCTCAGCTGGGTGCGAATGTTCAAGGTGGGGAAACAAATAAACCTACAACCTGATGCCTTGACTTAGTAACGTGTGGGATTTCTTTGTCAAAAAGAAGGGTTTGTGCTTGCCCAGTGCACACAGGGCCACCAGGACGAGCCACCCCAGCTGCACCGCGCGCAATCTCTGAACCTGCTTTTTGTGTGTGGAGAGGGGAGGCAGCCCGGTCGGAGCCCTGGATTGCTGCCAGGCGCACAGAAGGTCTGACTGCCAAATTGGCTTCTGTGGTTTTTCTAATGTGGTTTGTGGCTTTACTAACGTGGACTCCTTTGGGTATATTTGCAGTGTCTCAAGCAAAGAATTAGACTTGCAGCTCTGGTGATTGTTAATGGGATGCCTGCACCTAATATGTGCATGACCTACCCTGGAGGAGGGCGCTCTCATTGCTCCTGCCTTTCTTACCCTACTTTCAAGCAGTCTCTGACCACACACACAGAAGCCCAGTTGTCACCTGGACACATCCGTGGCACTAGGAATTTGCTACATGGTGACCCAGGACAGATTCCTGGAGCTACTACTTTGCAGTAGGTCCATCCATCCATTGATGGATGAGGAAATAGGAAAGAACATGTGCAGTGAAGGCACAGACAGCAGTCCAGGCACTGTATACAGGTCCAGCTTACACTGCTGACTCTGTCAGAGGTTACACCAGTAGTTAGCTATCTTCTCCTCAAAGAGCTTCTAAGTAACAGACCACGAGAAC
This sequence comes from Nothura maculosa, assembly GCA_032353885.1. Classification (NCBI taxonomy): domain Eukaryota; kingdom Metazoa; phylum Chordata; class Aves; order Tinamiformes; family Tinamidae; genus Nothura; species Nothura maculosa. The sequence continues at coordinate 3,128,242 of JAUBOD010000707.1, read as the reverse complement.
TTCTCAAGAGAAGGCTGCTTTTTGGCAATCCAAGTCATCTTGCTGACAAGAGCTTCACCATAGAAGCAGCATCAAGTTAGACCATAAAGAACTGCTTCTGTATGTCAAGGAGCTGACTGTATCAACAGGCCTTAATGCCTGACCAAGGATCTTTTACATGCTGATTTTTTTCTCCAGATGCAAGAAACTGTATGTAGGGCTGCAGGTGAGCACCCCTTTCTCAGATGTTATTTCCTTCGTCCAGTGACACTGGAAAGAGCACACGAATCTCTCCTCATACTGTCACATGGATGTCAGATGGCCTCACAAGGACATGCAGGGCTGGCTGTTCTAGTCTGGAGGGGACTTAGACAAGGACACCTTTGGAAGAAGATAGGAAACCTTCTGCTGTAAGGCACAGCAGCTCAGATTTAGGAGACTGGATGAGTGTGCAGTGGGCTCAGTGTTCCTTCCATCCTGACACTATTCCCTCTGATCCTGGCTTGACCTGCTGGGACTGAGTCCTCTTGCTCCCTGTGACTCTCTTTATCACGTCTACAAAAGTCCTAAATCCCTTGACAGCAGGGGCTACGCTGCTGCACTTGTCCACAACATCTTCTCTTCTCCTAGTGCTGCTTGACTTCAGCAAGCCCATTGTATCTCTGTCATGGGCAGGGACAAGCACCAGGGCTGCAGCAAGCCTGACTCATTTGTCACCTTCCTCGGGGGAATTATAACACAGGAACTTGCCTTGTTTGTCTCACCTACTGCTCTTGCCCCTAAGCATGGTTATGCACAACTACAAATATGTTTTGATTTACAAAAATACTAGTTCTGCGCTCAGACTTGGGATTTCTCTTAAAAACAAATAAACCAAAAACAACAACCCTCATACCTTTATTGACAACTACACAGGCAAAGTTTTAACCTGTGCTTTTAAATTTCTTTTTGGAGCAAGCTTTCATTATATTGCTTCACTATTAAGACATTAGTATGAGCCAGGCCCAGAACTGGGTCAGAACTACCCAATTCCTCTAGGCAGGAGTTAAGTCCTTTGCTCTGCTTGCTGTGTTCAGCGCTGAGTGACAATATCAACACTGCCTCAAAAGGCAGAGGAAGGCTTAGATGAAAACACTTAAATGACTGCATCTTTAGTACTGCATTTGGAAGCCTGGAGGCAGCTAAGCCCCCTGCTTCTGATATCAGTCCTCCAAGGTCTCCTATTCTCTTCTAGCCTTTCAGAAAAGGCATTAGGAATCAGCAATGACTTCATCAACCTGATGCAATACCATGTGAGCAGTAACAGATCTTTCTTTAGCTGCCAATGCCCATGCAGTGGTGATTAAAAAATGATTTCAGCAACTAAAGCACATGCTGCCCCTACTTGCTGCTTCTTTCTTTCTTGGATGATAGTAGGAAAGATCAAAAAGTCTATCTGTTCCCCTCAGGTTTTCTTTCTACTCTGCCCTTGCTATGGCTCCCTGGCCAGATATAGAGATTATTCATAAAATATTCCTCACCTTGCAGAGGCTGTACAGGATGATCAGGATCCCTCCTAGGAAGTAGCTGCTTGATGGATCATCTCCCATGATGTATTTATACCACAGCTGGATTGGGACAAGGGAGCGGAACAGCTGGCTCAGCTCTTCAATAATCAAATAAAACTTTCCCTGTAAAGTAAGCAATGCATTATCACCATCAGGAAGATAAACAGCTTTGCACATACAGGAGTTAAAGCTGCACAAAGAGACCCAAAGAACAGGCAGCTTTTTTTTTTTTTGTAAAGCTTAAAACAGTCCTTGCCTTCTGGTGCTCCCTTCCACTAAAAACCTTCCTTCCTTCCTTGAAGGACACCTGCAAGGCAGCATTAACTCCTCCTGGCTTGCTACAGCTGCAAGGTGAAACAACTCATACAGACTATTCCTAATTATGTCATTTCTAACCCCAAGCACCTAAGGCAAGGACTAGGAAGCTGGTACCTAGGTTTGCCTAACAAAGGGTCTTGCCATGCTACTGATGAACTGCGTTCTGTCCCACGCTCTTCAAAAGGGAGAGATGGGGCTGGGGTAATAGGCCTGGACAAGCAACGAGCACAGGAATCCCCACAAGCTGTAACGACATTATCCAGGCTAAGATTTTTGCTTTTATGTCAATGCTACCCTATTGATAGGAGAGCAGGGAAATTCCCCTGGAATTTTGCTGTGTTGTCCCAATTAGCTTTGTCATCAGTGAAGTCATCGCAGGTCAGTCATTAATTGCTGGGGTCTGACGAGGGGATTAAGTCCTGCGCGGTCCAGAGGAGCGGCGCCCGCAGCGCCGTCCCCCGGGCCCGGGGGATGAGATCACTCGCAGGCCACGATGCCGCTCCGAACAAATCGAAGCCTTCGGAGAGCTCTGGCATTCTCATGATCTCATTTCCCCCGGGACACGGAGTGAGGTCACACCAGCAGTTGCTAACGGACCCGGTGCCGCTTCCATCCCCTCCTCCTCGCTAATCCCAGGTGGCATCACACCGCAGAAATGTAACAGCAACAAGCTGGGATCCTAAATGCGAGCAATTTATTAAATTAGCACCGAGGGCTCTCTCCAGCCTCGGGCTTCGATACCATCATTGTTATTTCTGGAGCGCCCGTGACAGAGGGTCGTGGGCTGCTAAGGGCTGCGCTGCCGCTTCCCCCATCCGCGCCGCGTGCGTGGCCGGCTCCACGAGGGCTACCAGTGGCCAAGGGCACCGGCCACTCGCTTCCTCCTAGTGCTTCCTCCCGCTAGGCTCTCACTTGGGTTTCCAGCCTTGCTTCCCTGCAGGCTGTGCTGGGCAGGTCACTGATGCTGCTCTTATTGCATCAGAAGGAATTTCTGGATGAAGTGTGCGGGGCCATTGTGCAGCTTTTCCCTCTGAAGCGGGAGATCTTGGCAAAACGCGATTTTCTCTACGGCACACACAGCAACACTGCAGCCCACAGCTAGATTTAAGGAAAGATGGGTCCTGGAGGCAGCCTTTGGGGTGCAGGCTGGCTGCCAAGCTACAAGAGACAGAGTGTGGCTGCAAGATAAACCTGCAGCGAGCAGAAAAACTCCATTTTAACTATAAAATCCCCATTCTTTACAAAGCTGTCCCAATTTTTTCATCAGCGAGTGCTAATCTTCAGTTTTTGTTGGTAACTGCAGGGTATGAGGCCTGCTTAGCAGCTAGATACCTGCTAACACCTTCACACGAGGGCAGTTAACAGCTTTAAGTGGATGAACCCCCAGTCCAGCCCATTAACACCCCCACTTGACCATTTGAGAGACCTGCTGATCAGCTTAGTGACTGCAGCCAGGGAGGGGGAAGCTGTAAGGACAGCTGGACAGGGCTAGCAACGACCAGGAGAGGACCAAGGAAGGGCACCCTGAAGAAACGCAAGGCCGCCCTCCTGTACGAGGGCTTCTCTATTAAGCTAGAAAAGAAAAATCCAGAAAATCAGCACTACCTACAAAGAGCTGAGCCAGAAATAAACGGGGTCTTGCTCCTGAAGTAGAAGCTGAGAAAACAGGATTAACTCATTGTAACTTGTTGCAAGCAGCAGCCCTCACTTGTAAATGCACTCGAGGCTCCTTTCTGTCTTCTGCTTCTCAGCTTTACTCCATTTTGGCTATTTAAGCTGTTTTTTTCCAGTGTCTCAAGCTTCAGTTTTCATCTGAAAACTTCAGTTAAAGGACTGTGATATTTCTCAAAGTTAGGGGAAAAACACTTAAGTATGACTACAGTTATTTCTCTTGCACTTGGAACATGAGCTTGAAAAATGCAAGAGCTGCCTCGCTGTTGGTAATTTATCTTTTCTTCTTTCATAAAAGATCCATGGAAATCTGGGCAGCTGATAAAAAATGCAAAAGAGCTGATCAAAATGAGCAGGTTTCTGTGGTGAAAATTAAGGAGAGCTCTTGGTGGTGAGCGTGTTGTGGCCTCGATGCTGTGTGCAGAACCAGCCCTTTATTTTTCTTGGTGGGTGAGGGATGCTCATTAAGCAGGTGACTCCAGCATTCTGTTATATCCTTATTAGTCAATGTTAAGTCTATATACAATCACTTGATGCTGTTCGAGATGCTTCACTTCAAGTAGAGAATTCCTAAAATGTCCTCAGTCCTTTGTAACTCACTGTTAAATATGATTTTTAATTTATTTTCACACTGTTAGTTGGAGTGAGGGGCAGTTATCATCTGCATTTTCTAAATGAAAGCTTAAGACATACAAAGAATAATGTTAAAAGTCCTATTTATTTAGTGTCCGAGCTGAGATGTCTGGGATTGCACTTTTTACAAAGCACTTTTAATATTATCTACACAATTAAAACACTGACTTCAGTCTGAAGCTGCATATGGCTTTCCTGGGTTCACATAGGAATTATTTGGCAGGCAGAAGAACAGAATTCTCTTCTCCAATGCAGCTTTCAGGATGTTCTACTTAAAGAACACCCTTCTTTTTCTAACAGTCTGTTTTCTCCATAAATGATTCAATTTATACAACAGCTTCTCTCAGCACACCACCTTCCTTCATCTACATGGCACAGCATGCAGGGTTTGGTGCTGAAGTCTTACAGGAAAATAATGTGTAATCTTGTAATTAAAATGAATCATTATATATATGTACACACACACACACACACACACACACACACAAACACACACACAAAGGGGAGCAAATGCCAGCTGTGGAAGCCATGCTAACTCCCACAAATCCTAACTAAGCTTTGACTTTGTAATCTCTTTTGCTGTAAGACTCTACACAACGTGCGTGTGCGCCTCCACAGAAAGACACTAAGTTTTTACAGAGTGTAATTAAAATGAGATGCAAGAGAAGTGAGAGAAGTTGCAATGAGGCAACTGTAAGTTGTGATTAGCACTCAAGGGAAGTTCCAAGTCTCACTTGTTCTGTTGCCAGCAGCATTAGGACATATTCTGAAGCAGGAAGATGCTAGAAAAACTTTGGAGACCTGCTGGCAGTTTGGATGGGAGGGGAGCATGCTCTCCAGAGGCTTGAGGTCATATTGCCAACGTAAGAAAAATGTGTCAGAGAGGAGCAGTAAACAGGATGGTGGCTCAGAGGGGGCTAGTACAAATCCATGCAAGACTAATTAGGAGTAATTCCAAGGTGGAACCAGAAAGAATGTAGAAGTCTCTGTATTTTGCATTTTAGCTATTCATGAGAAGAGCCGCCCTATGTGAGATATGTCAGTGCATGTCATTTTTGAAGGTCACATCTCAGATTCCTCAAACCACAAAGTTAACTTGAAAGGCACCTATGAGCAACGAGTCCCTTCAAAAAGCAAGTCTAACAGCAGTGACTTTCAAAGGGTGTTGGGGAGAGGGACAGAAGAGAAACCCAAGTCTTCACTACCTTGCATTATACTTCAATTTATTTTTTCTTTCCCAAGTAAAAACCTACACATTTCTGTCACAAGGACAGCACAGCTGTTCCACTCAAACAAGAAAGTCTTTGCAGAACCATCCCAGTTTCTAGACTGTGGCTCTCAAGGATCAAGGCTCAGGCTGTTTTCTAGGATGAGCAAACCTATTTGAGTGAGTTCCTCACCCAGAACATCCATGTGATCCTCAAGGAGGATCCATGAAGGAGAGAAAGAGAACCCCTAACTACCACCTCTGCAGAAGCTCTCCAGGAATAGATGAAGATTATCTTGTATGTGTCACAGTGCCAAGAGGACAGCCATGGGACAGGAAGATCTTTACCTTTACCTGGATATTTTTTGTAACATTTAATCTATGTGCTGATATCCAGAGATGATGCGAGTTGTGTAAATGCTTCTCTGAGTTCAGTCAGCAGCATCCAGAGGACTCATATGCCCCGACACCTCATTCTTCTTAGGCCAGGAGGTAATATACCAACTTCTCCCTTTTGAGTGACTGAAACACATCTGGCCCCATGGCTGGATGAACACCAGAGACAGGCTGCTGCCATCATATCCAAATTAACACTTTCCTCATGGGAACCCTCTGGGTGAAACTGTGACCTAGGGAGACTGCTCTGGCAGCAGCAATCTGCTCTAGCTTGTGCTGCTTCCCTGGCATCTGCAGGGACTGACCTGCTCGGATGGACCATTCCATGTGAATGCTCGCTGCACAAGAGCTCGTTGCTCAGGGAACACACAACTCCTCCATGCACCGGCCACTTGGATCGCGTGTCCTCAGCACAACCGGCTGCATGATGATGGGTCAGTGCCCATGAGAAACACTACACACCACAACTCTGGACCATGGAATCCCACCAGTCCCAAGCTCTGGTACAGAGAAGATGGAGCCACGCTGTTAAATAATCCTGCTTATTGAAAAGTACGTGATTGTTCATCCTTGCAATAATCGACTAATTATACAGGGATGTACAAGAAGCTGGTGATGTGGTCACCAAAGTGCCTGTGTATGTGTTTGGGTTCCAAACACTGCAAGGAGGGTGCTGGGGATGTTCAAAGTTCTTATTAGCTGTAGACTCCAAATATCCAAACTGTGAGAGATCAGCTGGCATATGGTAATACATACCTGAAGACAGCTTGTTGCAGTCGAATGATCCACAGCAAACTGCCTTCTGCAACAGACATTCTGGTATTTCACTTCTGTCAAAGATGCTACCTCGGAAGGAATATTCAAAGCTTAATGTGCCATTTTACGGGGTGAAGCTCTAACCATCCCCAATAGGAAAGATCAGATGCATCTGAAAATGGTATCTGGTCCAAAGTCCAGTGCAAAACTATGTAAAGAAGGACTGCTTATATACACCAGCCAACATTGCTGAGATGATACTTTAAAAAATTAAGGAAAAGCTGTAAGGATTGACATGGTGAAGAATCTACAATAGTAGGGTTTGATGCACACCTGCCTCTGACACCATTTCACAACACAAGGGAAAAAGCTTCAGGTGGAGCCAGCAGCATCACAGAACAGTAAACTAATTTCTAATGTCTAAATCCTGCTTTAAAAAGTGACAAGTATTTATTCAAATCCTAATTTCACGTTATTCCTTCAAAACAAACATGTTTAGTGTTTTCCCTTTCAATTTCCAATCTTCCCCTCGAAAGGAAGCTTCAGGGATGCCTGGTGCTCCTGTAACTTTGCTGTGCTCTTGTATCAAGACCATGCAAAAAAACCCCTTACTTGGCCTTTTTTGTTTTGTTTTTTAAATGCATCATTTATTAGGACCTTTAGACAAAAGTGTACCCTTGGTACCTGTTTCTCACCCAGATTCCCTGGTATTTTATTTCAGTTTCGTTATCTCCCCCTCTCCGGGTTTCATTCCCTACCCCAGGATGCCAGCTGAGATTGCTGACAGCAGCAGGAGGAAGGGATGGGAGACTTGCAGGCACCTGGGATTTCCTAAGCGGAAATCTTTGGCAACTGTGTCTTTTTATTATTTATTTCCTTATTTTTAATTCCACCCACCTCAAGCTGTCATTCCTTAGCACTGAAAATGAAAAGCTGCCATTTACGTATGTACAACAATGGAAAATTCTGCAGGCCACATGGCTCCTGCAGTTTAATTTACTTTAATTCATTTTATATTGAACCTAATGATCTTATTTGCCTTTTTAATGGAGAGGCCTTAAGCATGCATGGTGGGAGCCAAGCCCCCCTCTCCCAAAGAAATTAGGAGCCCAGCTGCTATTAAAACTTGTACTGAGTTTTGGGCAGAAGTCCTCACAGCTCCAACTGGCTCCTCACTGGGGAAAAAGAGATGTCTTTAGCTGTAGGTCTGCTCCTTTTCCCACCAACTTCTGACCGCAGAGCTACAAGACTGGACTCTGATGTTAAGTTACCTTCTTTTTCTGCTTCTTTAAAAGTCACACTGCCACTCACTAATTCGTCTTTCCCTCCCTTCCAACCTCCTGGAGTGTCTCTCAGCCTCGTGTGGCATCTGCAGTTCCTGAGCTGGTTTGGAACCCACAGAAGTCTGCGATTCGCTTGTCGAATTTGCATCCTTTGCCCATTCTTTGGAGGGGTTCCTGGCAGGAATATTTCACTTCTGAGACATCCACGTGTGGAGCTCTCTGGCCGGCCATGTCCAGATGACACAGGCAGCCTAGCAATCCTCATGCTTTGTACTTCAAGCACTGAGTATCACTTTGGTTTCTGCCAACCACTTCTGGGCCTGAAATGATGTTTCCTGCTCTCTGTGTTTGGATAGCAGAGACAAACCTTTCTTTCTGCTCTTTAATGTTAGTTTGCTTTTCTCAGGTGTAGCGCGAACTCCTGCTTTGGTAAATCTTACCTCAGTTGCCAAAGGGAAGCCTCTTCACTTTTTTTCTTCTAAAATCATACTGGATCCTAGATGGTTCTTAATTTCATCTAAAACTAGTGTTGTTCTTTCTGTTACAGGGCCATAACAGAAATACATGATGCAGGTACCGTAGACTGGGAGTACTGAGTGCCCCAGTAAACATTTGTCATCTGTTCATTGTCAAAATGAAATGATGAGCTGAGCAGGAATAGGTGCCGTACCCTATCTCTGTTAATGACCTTGATAACGGTCTGCAGTGTGCTTATCAAACCTGCATTTAATGTTAAACTGAGAAGGGCTGTAAACACACTGAAGAAAAGGTTTATAATCCAAAATGATCTTGACAGTTTGGATAAATGGTCTGGAAAACACATGAGTACAACTCGTTAAAGTAAGGCATTTTTGTACACAGAGGCACAAATAATTGTGCAAATAGAATAAGCAGCAAGGCAGCAGATTAGGTGGTATGTTTGCAGGAAAAAAAGACTGAAGGATTATAAAAGATGGCAGTTTGGACATGATACACAATATTCTATTACATCAGACTATTACAAAGGCTATCATTATACAGGAATGCAAGAAGCAGTGGTGTTCACATGCAGGGCATGGAGTCATTCACACGCTGTCATTCCACTCCATCCAGCATCAAAAAGATCAGATCACTAAGTGGGATTATTGTTGATTTCAGCTAATGCAAGAAATTAAAGACAGTTTGAAAAAAACTATAAAGATTTGGTAAGAATTGCCTCTAAGAAAAGACACAAAAAGGGCATTATTTAGTCTACAAAGATGACTGTCCTTGACATAGAAAAATGGAATTTCTTCTTACTCTAATTGCAATAGGGAGAAGTATGGGACATAAATTGAAAGATATTCAGAGGAGATACCTCACTGACATGAACATATTAATGAAAACCACATAACAGGCAGAGAGCACGATAAGAATCTCAAGGAGTAGCATGAAAAGTCAGACTAATTCCAGAACTTCAAAACAGAGAAAATCTGAAAACAACTGCTCCAAAGTTGGGCACACAAGGACCTCAACCTCTGAGACACCACCCATGAGCAAGTTCTGCTGTCCA
>JAUBOD010000707.1:3068783-3083931 GCA_032353885.1 Nothura maculosa | reverse complement strand
TGCCTTTGGAGTGTAGTTGAGGAACTTGGCTTGAAGTCTTCTAGCTGCTCTTTGCCTAGAAGCAGGCGAGGTCCTTATGGTGAGCCAGATCAGGCACAGGCATCAGGAGAAACCTGTAGCCAGAGGCCTGTTGTTTTTAGGGAAGATGCCGGTGAGTTCAAGGCTGCAGGGGCTGCTGCTGAGGCCCCGGCCGTGTCCGGGGAGCAGCGTGAGGCTCCTGCGCGCTGGCAGCCCGTGGCCCAAGCAGCCCTTGTGTGGCGTGGCCAGAGGGGAGGGCTCTGCCGCTGGCCTGAGAAGAGCACGCGCTGGAGCGAGGTCTGCTTCCTTACAGGCAGTGCCCGGCATGCTCCAGCCGTTAGTGGCTGCAAGCGGCTGGAATTTCTCCTGGGTGGAAAGTCTTCCACTAGGAATTGCTGCCTAGTGCTGTGCAGAACTTGTGGGGAACGTGGGGCTTCACCCCCTGCAGTTCTGCTCTGCTGCTCGCCCAGGAGGCAGGCACATCGTTTTCCTGCACAGAATCTTACAGCACTTAATCCAGCAGCCTGGGGTATTTTGTGGTGCTTGAGCTCAAGTGCTCTTAGCTTTCCTGAACGTGACTATGCCATCTCGAGTGTCTGCCTAGCACCAAGGCTAATTCCAAAGCTGTTCTGCTGAGCCTGCTGTGAGTGTTTGGATATGTTCCAAGTCCAGGTCTGGCATTTTCAAAGGGATTTTCCAGGATGTCACAATTCACCCGCTGCCATAACTGTGCCAATCCAAAGGCCTTGCTGCCTTCAACGACACATGACTGCACTTAGGGAAAAGTGCTTTCCAAGGCACACGAAGCAGTAGGAAAATCAACTCAACCTGTGGCTTTATTGGCCTAGATCTTCAGCTCTCCAGAAATGCTTGCTTACCCTGTGCTGCTTTCAGACTTGGTGAACTATTCAGAGCTCTAGTGCTGCTGTGTTTAGTAAAACTTCCGGCAAAGCATATTCCTGCATCGGCTCCTGCATGTCTGTGGTTCTCCTGAAGCCATCCATACAAAGGACAAACATTCATTTTCTTCTTTCCAACTAAGTCCTCATGTCGAACCCAAATGGAGAGATATTTTCTACAACCCCAGGGCTTCTTTGTAAGAAAGAGGCACAAAAAATAGGACATTGCAGAAAGCAGCTCTTAAGAGCAAAGACTGGGTCTAATACTGGTGAAAATGCAGAAGAGGGGAGCCTATAGCTGCAGCTCAGGACTGAATTGCTCCAGTGTAGAAGGGAAAGGGGCAGGGAATGTATTTAGTGATTAATAATTTAAATAGCCCTGCCCTGTGGCTCAGGGCTTCACTGTGTCTTTTCAACTCAGTCCTTAGTAATGGACAGACCGGTCCTATCTTTGCATGCAGTATAAAACTCTGCCAAAAATGAGGTAAAATTGGCAGTGTTGAAAAAGCTTGCACGAAACAAAGCAAAACTATTCTCAAAAGGGGGCACAGCTTTTAAACTGCATTGCAGCAGCCACTGCAAATTTAACATTGTTTAAATGAATTCACTTACTGCGTAGTAATTCTTAACAACCCCAAACTGGCAACTTGTCACAGAACCAATGTGACAAGCCAACTTTGGCCAAACACAAGTTACTGGATTCTGATAGGAGGTAAGTGGCAAAACCCTAATAGTGTCTGATTTTGAAGGGCCAGATAAAGCTACCTGGAGGTTTAAACATGTGTTTTAAGGCTCCTGTGCTTTAAACATGAGAGCCTGTGTATGTGTGTGCCTGGAGGAGCCCCGTTCCAGGCAGAGCAGCCGCCTAACCAAGGGCCCATGGCTCCCAGCGTGTGGTAGCCCAGGACCACAGGAGGCAGCTGCAGGCACCAAGTTCATTCTCCAGGTAGATGTCATGGCTGTGGTGAGTCCTGCCTTAATTTGCCATTGTGTTGCTGCTTACATGGTGTTAAGCTGTAACCGCTCCGTGTCCCGGTAAGAACAGCAGCACGGAGAGCAGTCGTTTGTCAGGGTAAACCAGCTGCTTCTCTAAGATGTAATTATTTAAGTGCCGACATGCTCAGACATAAGGCTCGTGTAATAAATTAGTTGTAGTACCTGAGTGAGAAGGATGAACTCTGCTGCAGAGGCAATTATGCAGTTTCAGCCTCAGCACCACTCAACACATTCATGTATGCTGGGAAATTACATAGAAATCGTGTGTGTCTTTAGCAAAATTGTGGAATTAATAACCTTAAAAGACCTATAAATTTTTCAGTCTAAGTGAAATCTAGACGACTGTTGCAATTGCTCTTGTTTTTGATGGTGTTCTCATCTTTGGGCTGTAGAAGCAAAGCAGTGGTGTGGAAAGCCTCTTAATGAGCCCCGCTATAAAATCTGTTAACTATTGCCCCGATGTTTAGGAATCTCAGCTCCTTTAGGAGCAGTTGTGTATTTGCTGGCCTTCTAGTTCTCCTGCTTATTTTAGTTCCTTCCTTGTTTTTAGTCCTCTGTGACCACATTCCACTTCTATATTCCACTTCTATTCCACATAGCATAGCTGTGTGTATATTGGGGGATGACTTTAGTGATACAGGGAAGAAAAATTACTGAGCTTTTAGACCTTTTTGTTTTTAAAACCATTTCCTTGAGGATGGAGAGGGGTGGGAATGGCCCTAAAAGAGCTGCTGGGCCTTGGAGAAGCGTCGTGTTTTCATCAGCAATAACTTGGGTCCTGAAAGGAATTGGCTGCTGTGCCTGCAGTAATGGAAAACATTGTTGTATTTGCTCTCCTGTAAGCTGCTGAACAGCTAAGATGCCATAATTCATTTTCTATTATTGCATAAGCTCTGGAGCTGTTGTTGCTGTTGCCTGGCACTGTAGCTTGGTCTGTATTATTGGCATTGAAGTCAGGAAGGTGTGTAAGTGGTAAGGGAAAAAAAGTCCCTAAAAGAACAATAATAGATGTGTCAATAAAAAAAGAATCTCAGCTTCGGCGGTGTCCCCCAAATACCCCAGTGTCTGTGGGAAAGAGGGTGACGGTGCAACCAGTGTGCTGTGAATAGTATCCGTGGGCAGGGTCTTCACCAAGAATCTGGGGCAAACGGCTGTTTAAAATTAAATGTTCCTCTGGATTTTCAGTGTCAGAGCAGATGGGCCTTTAGCTTGTCAGATCTCAGCCAAATTAGGGATGCTAAAGTACAAGTGGCAAGGGAAAAGATACAAGGCAGAGAAAGCAAATTTCAAGTACAAGATACATATTTGTAAAACTGAGCAGTGTGCAGCTTGACTAAAAAAAACAGTGATGTAATCAAAATTAAATGGAGTCCAGGACATTATTGGAATTAACATCTCCCCTGATTAAATGAGTTGCTGACTGGCAGTGGCAGCAGTGCTGCGGGGCTATCAGTCTTGAGCTCCTGTTTGGCATTTTAAAAGAAGCAATGAATGTCACCGAGATTTTGCCATTATTTGTGTGAGGTGAGTGATCCTGTTGTTGAATGTTAGATCTTTCTTAGTGGTGTCCTGAGCATATCCAAATATTTCCTCTCATCCTGACGAGCTTCGTTAGTTCCCACCATGGTCCCCAAAGCAAGAGCTCATCTATTTCCATAGAGTTAAATAACGGGATCTGCTTTGAATCATTCGGACTTTCACTCCAGCGCAAGCCTGGGCACCCACTCTCCTTTGGCAGCAGCATCTCGAGACTTAGTCTCAGCCAGCGTGTAGCTGAGCCCGGCTCACTGCCTTCCTTCCCAGCTTCGTGCTCTCCGTGCGTGTGGAAGGGCTGCAGCTGGACACGTGGCTCCCGCTCGGCTCGTGGCTCACATCTCCTGGCCCGGCGCTGCAAGGAGGTGGCCACGGGGCCACTGCGCGTCCTGCCACAGGTAGTGAGGGAGGAGCAGCGTGGCCAGTGCCCCGTCGTGAGCACCAGCCCTATGGGCATCCTTATTGTGCAACCACCACTGGTTTCTCCTCGGCCATCCCCAAAAAAATTACTATTCTTTCCCATTTGGCAGATACAGAGAAAAGGGAAATAGTTTCTTCAAAGATGTCTTGGATATAAATAAATCATTTTTGCAGGCAGCACTCGGGCATGCTGTGTATGTGCTGCCTGGCTGGGAGGTGTTGGGTTTCATGGGCTGCCTGTGTCAGTGGTGAGCTCTCCTCCTTCCCTAATACTTCAGAATTGCAGGTAAGTGTATTCAAGCACTGTAGGTTTCAAGCAGGTTGCTGGTGTAAGTCCTCCTCTTATCAGTGCATAAATCACTACTGCACGTGATGGCATTTAGAGAGCTTGTGTAAATGATTGTATGAGGCAGCATATCCCACTAGGATAAAAAGAAATCCCCCAAATCCAGGATATGGAATACCCTGCTGCAGGGACTAATGGCTTTGGAGAAGCTAGTGGCTTCTCTTCTAAAACAGTAAAAATCCATGTCCCGTGAATGTGTTGTGATCTAACAGCAGGTCATAGAGAACAACAAACAGCTGGGCTGTGTATGTGGAGTAGCAAAAGGGTTAAACGTAGCTGTTCTCCGCCGTGTTTGGCCCGGCTAAGGATTAGAGCTTATTTTAGCTGTTCTTCCTAAACATAGCAAAGGTCATGAGGGAACAGCCTTTGTTGCTGAGTCTTCCTGGCCTTGTGCCTCATAGGGGTTTTGCAGGAGGATGGGATTGTCTCACTTACAAGGATAATAGATGACAAGCCTGGTGCTGATTAACCTCATTTTAATTGATAATTAATTTTAAACCCTATTTACTTTCCCTGGAACAGCTGAGACTTCAAGGGAATCACAACAGAGGTGAACAAGAACTGAAATCTTCCCCACGGAAATGGAGAAGGGCAGAGGGAGAGAGGGGGGAGATAGATGCATATTCAGATTGTCAGCTTGGATTATCGTTGCATTTATTGCTTCTGAAAACGCAGGCCTCTCACCTTTAGTTAGCTGCTCCCCGGCTGCTCTGCTCAGGCATCCTGCTCTGTAAAGACCGTCAGGCTTCAAATTCTGCGTCCGTCCTGAGCCCGGGCTGCCCGTTGCCCTTCCTTGTGCTTGGAGAGAACATCTTTTGCCTCTTTTTGAGCAGATTGGTGGTGCCTACTGGCCATCTGAGGAAGTAAGCATTGTTGGTGCACTTGAAATGTGTGCGATGCTCCATAGCTGTAGGGCAATAAAACCCACCGCGTGGTTCCAGGGTCGTTTTGTTGAGAGGGCAGCGCTCGGGGCTGCGTGCTGCAGCTCGGAGCCTTGCAGGAGGAGCAGCCGCGCGGTGCCTGGCAGCGCCTTCCTGTGGGAATTCTGCCCTCCCCTTGGCCACAGCATCTCACATCACTTTGCACACATTAAGGAGGTAGTTCTCTAAACACCTTTGAGGTAGGTGTCACCCTCATGGTTTTAGCTGATGAACTGGTGGGCTGAGTGATTTGCTGAAGGTCCCATGGCAGCGGTGGCAGCAGCAGCTCCTCCTGGCACAACAACCTGTCTCCAGTACGAGGTGAGCACCATTCCACGACACCATGTGCAGCAGGAGGTGGTTCGTGTCCCAGGAGCAGCTGTTGCAGCTCCCTGGGATTACGGACTGTTTGCCTGGCTGCAGTTGGAGCTGAGTTACTCAGTTCTTTCATGCTACATCCTTCTAAATACTGCACATAATTCAGGCTGAACTTAAACAATCTCACTTGCTCATTAGGCAGCATCAGGCTCGTTTCTTACAATAGCATTCCAAGATGCTTGTACACATGGAATATGAAATGCCACTTTGACACCTCTCCTTACTCACCCTATTACCTCTCATCTGGCACTGCAAAACAACCTAGTTCTTCTGAAACTCACATTTCCAAAGTGATTTAAGTGCTATAGTGGGCAACTGGAGAAAAAGGTTCCTTGGAGCAACTTCACATTCTGTGGGAGATTTAAAAAGCAGCTACTGTTTAGTCAAAGAGAATTAGAAATGCCTTTCTGAAGAGCATGTGACATAACTGGCAACTTAGCCCTTTATAATTAATATCAGCTGATTCCACTTCCACTTTTTTGTTATTATCAGTGTTTGAATATTCCTCCTAATGTGTACTTCTCTTCTGAAAATAGTCATTTGCCTCTGGTTATCTCTATCTGGATAGATGGTTAGCGTTATAAGGTTTGTCTCCATGACTAGATGAGCTTCATTTACAGGTAAGAATATTTTCCTCACCTGCAGGTTTGTGGGCTCAGAAGGGAAGGTGAAAGTCAGGCCAGGGTCCCTCTGCCAGCGGGGACAGCAGAGGGGTCTGGGCAGCCCAAGGCAGGAGCCGGGCGTCCTAGACCGGCAGCCGGCCCTTGTGCTCTCGCCTTCCCGGCCCCTTTCCCAAGGCTCTTGCGTCTGTCCCACCGGGGAAAATAGGAGTGTCTTTCTGCAGGCAGTTCTTATGCTAAAGCTCAGATTTGGCTCACATCGGACATCGAGGTGCAGGCAGAGAGGAAGGTGGAAATTATGTTAATAAACATTTAGTTTTAATAGCTGCAGTGTGTGTGAGCCTGATGCGAGCAAGCCCCTGGCTGCCACTTGCCATCCTTCAAGGCCAGTCCCAGCATCAGGAACCTCCTGGGACAACTGGCAGTGCAGCTTTGCACCCTGTGGGACGGGCTTCCCGAGCCGGGTGAGCCCTGTGTATTGGGATGACAGGCTTTACCTTCCTCCCCCTATCTTTTTGCACTGGAAAGAGGAAGATATTTCCCTTTTCCCTGCAGGCTGCTCTGTATTTTTAGCTCTCAGGATGTCTCCAGAAAACACAATGACTCTGGCCTTGCACTGCCAGCCCTGTCATGTTTCTACCTGAAGTCGAGCCTGGGCTCAGTGCTAGCAGCTTCCTCCTCCTCTCTCTGACTCCTTTTCTGGCAACTCCCTACTAAGTTGAGACAGCAGCAATTGCCTGTATGGAAGTTAAAAAACAGCAAAAAAAAAGTTCTACTCAGTTACACAAACAATGTGTGTTTGCCCAGCAAGGAATGAAATGGACTCAGGGTCTGTATATCTCCTTCTGGATGATTTATGATGTCTTCCTCCGCTGCACTGCTGTTTTCCAACCAGTTCATAGATCTGGAGATTTACCAGATAAGAGGTTCATGTACAGCTTATAAACTGCATTTTTTTAGCCTGAGAGCTTTCAGGGGGGACCTAATAGGAAGGTTCCTCCCACACCATGCAGGGTGCTGCAGTTACCTCCAAACTGGAGGATTTTTTACCAAGCTACCATGTCACCTTATGCTTTGCTGGCCTAGAAACAGGAGCCTCCTCCAGAGGGAAAAATGGGGCGAGTTCAATCCGAATGGAATTGAAACTGCTTCTGCTGAAGTGTTCGCAGTGCAGGCTGCTGTATCGCAGCCCGAGAGGGCTGTGTGCTTGCTCAGGTTCACTCCATGCTCCCCAAAAGCACGCTCGCTGAAGCAAAATGAGCCGGAGGCTGCACTCGGCGGGCACTCAGCCAGTGCCTCCGTGCAGGAAGGGCCAGGGAGAAGCCGGCTGTGGGGCAGGCTCTGCCCGGGAGGAGGCTGCGAGAGCCCAGCAGGAGCTCTGGGCCTTACTGGAGTCTCTACTAGGATCTCGAAGCCCCTTCTGCCCAGCATGGTGCCCAGCAGGGAGCCTCCGTGCTGCCCCTCCCCGGCAAGGTTTCCCACCGGTTGGAGGAGCTGGGCTAACCTCACACTGAGCCAGGCTGCCTCGCTTCTGCTGGAGAATTCTTGCCTTGTTGACGTGGCTTTAGGGGCTCTCAACCTAGTTTGATTTTACCTTTTACAAGAGAAAATAGTTGTAGGCTAAGATCTTATGCTAGCAAAAGAAACTGGGTTAACCAAAGTTTTTTTACTTCTTTGTTGACTTTACTGAACTGCATAGTCATCCTTGGTAATGCTGTAAAGAGATAAAACCACACTTCAGTAGGTCTTGCTAATAGGCAGATTTCTCCAAGACTCCAGTTTTTAGGATTCCAGGTTGGGACACCTGCCGTATCCAGAGCTAAGACCTCTGCCTCTCCTTACTGACTGTGTCCCACAGGAGCACTCTGCGGGGAAGAGGATGGGGAGACCTCCTGTCGGAGTGGGATAGGGACCCTGCTACATTTCCCCTTCCTGACCACCTCCTGCATTGCTCTGATGAGACCTTTCCATCCTCTGATGAGACTTTTTCCATCCTCATTTTGCATCCGCCCCCTTGCTGGTCCCTCTGACTCCCGAACATAAGGAGCAGAAGAAGAGCAGGCAGCCGCTGAGGTTGGTCCTTTCTCTTTCCTGGGGCAGCAGCCTTGGCTGTGAGCACAACGAACAGGCAACGTTTGGGATCAGCTGGCGCCACACACCGAGGCACCAGCTCCCTTTTAGCAATGGATTCCCCAGTACCGTGATCCGTGGTGATAAAAACAGGCAAGTTTTGTAGCAAGAGCATAGTATGTTTTATCATTATCTGTTGTAATATTATTACATTAGTAAGACCAGGTTTCCCCGTCCTCGATGCTGTGGCGGAGCCACTACCAGTGGCAGCCAGACGGTGCTGCTCTGGCCCGTGCCTCACGGGGGAGAGGAACCCGCACACGGGTAGGAGTGATTTGTTCCAAAGCATTTGCTTTGTACCAGGGTCATCTGGAAATTGTGGGATTTGCTGTTTGCTGAATGGCAGGCTCTCGCTCTTCAGGTTACAGCCTGGAATAATTCTGTTACAGCTCGTTGTGAGCTGCTTTCCTCTCCAAGGGCAGATTTGCAGCCTTTGCACAGAAATTTCCCAGCTTTCGTAGGTTTTAAGTTGTATCCTTCAGCGCCATCCTCTTGAGCTGTGTTTTAATTTCCTTTGGGTTTTGGAAGTGATGAGATCATGGTAGTTTTAGGGGGAAAGCATTAGGCATATTAATGGCTTCTTTTCATTCTGGTGTGTGTTTGTTCTGGATACCAGGGAAGGAAAACTCCAATAAAGCAAACTGGAAAAATAGTAATCACAGAATCACAGAATGCTTAAGGTTGGAAGGGACCTCCAGAGGTCATCTAGTGCTTAACCATAAGGAGCCCAGTCCCACAGCCTGCACATTCTGGGAATTCATTGACTTTAATGGGAATCATCCATGTTTAGGAAATGAGAAGTTTAGGCTACAGCTGGCTGTGTTCTTTTTTTCTTTTTTAAATATCAGAAAATGCCTGCTAATGGGCACCAAGAATGTGGATGGGCCCACCTGTCAGTGCAGGTCTTCCCATCCATATGCTTCCCATCCCACACCCTGTCCCAGAATGTTATCCCGGAATGGGAAGAACCTCCGTCAGAGGAGTCCCCTGTGGTCCTGGATCTGGCTCAGGTCGTGGGGCTGAACCAAGCAGAGTGACTAATTTCTGTGCAAGTGCCTTGAGCACCTGGGTGGCCTTTCTCTGTGTCATAGAAAGAGGGGAGAACACTGCAAAAAGCATCCTCTGAGAGCTCCTTGTTGTTCTTGATAAGTGCAGAGAGGAAGGAAAAGGTGATGATGCAGTTCTGTGGGATAAGAAATGTGGTTTTGGTGCAGCTGTGGCACGAGCTGCTCCGATGGGCTCGTGCCAATGGGCTCCGATGAGCCAGGTTGGGCCAAACTGTCTGGCCGATGGTCAGTGCTGAACTTGGAACCACCAGGTGGCCCGGAGAGCATTTACAGATCAGATGCAGAACAGGAGGTGGTAACTTCACACACCTTCCGTCACCGCCCTTGAGCAGCTGTCAAAGGTGCTTCTAGACGCCCGGCCAAGCTCAGCCTGGCTTGGGTGGCATTGGCAAAGGGAGTTCTAGTTGCTGGCTGGAGTTAGTGGCCCCTCCTGTAGCAGTATTGAGGATGCAGTTAATTAAATTGGGGTCTTAGTGCCACCTCCAGTGGGCCCTGGCACCAGCACAGTGCCTGCTGCCCCCCTGGGGCGCAGGGTGCCTGGTGTCCCTCTGGCCGGGCAACGTGGCCGTTTGGGAAGGGGACAGTGCCCAACGGCTGCTTTTATTTTAGCTCGTGAAACCGCTGACTCCTGTTCACATGGAACTGATGCTTTCCATGGAAATTCTGTCTGCATTAACTTTGAAAGCTGCAGGCTATTTTTGGCAGCAATTAAAAGCATTCAAGAGATGCCTGTCACTTCAGTTCACATATTTCACAGGATACTTTATTTGTGTTTTGTGAAAGAAAGAGAAAACACAGCAATATGGCTTCTGCTTAACTTTAACTCTCTGGCGTCCTGAGGCAGCAAGTGACAGGCAGCTTTTCTTCATTGGAAGCGGCTCTTTGGATATCACAGCACGGAGCTGCAGGTGGGGTCTGCACAAGAGGTGCGTTGTATCCAGCATTCCCAACAAGCGCTGCCCGGCAATCATGAAGTGCTTCCGTGAGGAGTTTTATTAGGCTCTACTACGAAATCATTTATTGAGCTAAGTTTACAAATTAGAAAGCTAAGCCTTAAGGCTCAAATGCTGTGTTTCAGGATGCCAGTGTTTCGGAAGGCTGAATCCAAGGGAACCAAGTCCCGGTGTCCAGAGCGTGGCGGTTCCTGCAGTCCTCGGCCAGGGAGGTGAGGGCTAGAGTACTGAAAGTTTTGCCCTACCGTTTTCTGAAATTAAACATGACATGAAAAGAACAGCTGAAAATTTAAGTCTAAGGATTGCTCGAAAGGACAACAGGAACATATAGTAGTTCATCTGAGAAAAAAAAATTCTTGGATCTACTTGGCTTGCATGATCATCTCATTCAAGTATTTATAAAGCCAGGAACACATCTCGGAGTGGATTGTGTGGGAGGAGGGATGAAGTGCAATGTGTGGTATCTCCAAGGTAAAACTGAGCTGGCTGTGTGACTATAGTCTAGAAAAGCATTGATTGGGGCATGATTGAGCTGCTGACCTCATCTGGCGGGCGCTCTGCACAGCTTCTCCGTGTGGCTATGTGGCAACCCCGGGACTCTGCGCTCCCTCAGGACCTGGCTGCCACCCGGAGCGTACTCAATGTTTGGAATCGGTAAGGTGCAGATGTGATCGCGCTCCACAGCTGCTGTGGTGCTGTGTCCTCGTCGGGCGCAGTGGGGCGAGCAGCCATGGGGCAGCACAGGTGCCCGGCCAGCCCTGCAGCCCTGCGCGGCTGGAGCCGCTGCCTGAGCTCGCGGGCCACGTCTGCAACCAGGCACGTCTGCAACCGGGCACCTCTGCTCTTCAAAACCTCGGAAAATA
Source organism: Nothura maculosa (assembly GCA_032353885.1). Classification (NCBI taxonomy): domain Eukaryota; kingdom Metazoa; phylum Chordata; class Aves; order Tinamiformes; family Tinamidae; genus Nothura; species Nothura maculosa. The sequence continues at coordinate 3,072,788 of JAUBOD010000707.1, read as the reverse complement.
ACGGGAAAGAAACGAGGAGGGCTGCAGGGTCCAGTCCGACAGGCCACCGCCAGGGCCTGTCGCTCAGTGTGAGGTGGAGTGTGGGTTCTGCCTGGTAATAGGGAGAGAAGTGAAGCTGAGAAGGGCGACTTGTGGCGTGAACGGAGGTGGCGTATTGGCTAAATGGCTTATTTCTGTGCAGTCCCGGGCTTGTGCTGGACTCTGCAAGCTGGGAAGCACTGCTGAAAGTCAAGCAGCACCATGCTGTGCAGGAGGAGGTTGGACACACGACCGTGTTTCTGCCGTCCTTTTGTGGCCACTGCCTGCTCAGCAGGGCCCGTCCCTGCTGGGACTCCTGGCTGTGCCCACCTGGGGCTGCTGGTGCTGCGGGAGGCTGCGCTCCACACGGCCATGGGGCACTTGGAGCAGCTCGTGTCCTGCACACAGAGCGGTTCCCCACACAGCTATGGGTGACAGGCCAGGCCAGATCTGTGGCTCTGCCCTCTGCGTCCGGGCTCATGTTTGCTGCCAGCCAAGACTATGAGAAAGATAAAACCCCCCGGAGGAGATGGTGCATCTGTAAGCGATGAAATTCTTCTAAATCCAGTCATAACTGGGTGTCAGGGTTTAGAATAAGGTCCCTGCATGACAAGGCTGTGTGCCAGTTTTTTTTATAAAATATATGTGTAATTTATGCAGTGTTTCTTTTAATCGTGTGCTCTCTACTTAAGATATCCGGTAAAGCCCATCACATCAATTTAATTGAAAAATTCTGAGGAAATTGTATTTGACTTTTTTTCCCCATTAAATTAAGATTATGGCCTTTGAAAACAATTCTTGGGCACTCATTCTTGTTCACAAGATTATTATGTAAATTGTTATCTGCTATCTATTTGACTTGTGGTCAGATTAAGAAAAAAGAAGTCTTTTTCTTTGTTTTCCCCATTCCTGCCCGTTGTAGCCCCTCGTCCCCAGCGTAGGTTTCATTATCCTCTCTTTGATTTCTGGGGTGGTTCAGGCGATGCCTTCTGTGGCCTTGCTGCAGGGCGCTCCGGGCTCCGAGGCTGCAGGCTGGTAGGGAGCCGGGGTGCCAGGGGGGTCCCCAGGGCAGGGTGGCCTTGGGTAAGGAAGAGGGCAGCCCTGGGTGCTGGGGGCAGGAGACCATCAGACCCCTCCGAGACCGCCCCTTCACTGGCCAGCGGGAGGGCCAAGGGAATGTGGAGCTGGGGCCGTGAGCGTGAGCTCAAGGACCCCAAGCGGCTCTTGGGCCCCCTCTTCAGCTGGCCAATGAGCCCGGGTGCTCTGCGTTTGGCTGCTCCGAAGGGACCCTGCTAGACACCCTCACAGGCCAGCCACACGTGCCCCATCTCTGCAGGGCTTGTGTTGCCTGCACAGAGAAGCCAATTGTGATGTTTATTTGCATTTTGGGCACTTGGCATCCTCCTGTTCCCAGTGCTGTGTTCTGCTTCTCACCTGCTCCTCCGCTTTGATAGAGCACTTCATGCTTGAGCTGATAGCAAGTGAGCCAGCAACGAGGGAGCTGGAGCCCTTTAAGGACTCGGGGCATTATCCAAGGAGCTGCCGAATCCCAGAGTGGTGACTCGTTGGTGCTGGAGCGCGGAGGGAACAGCCTGTGCTGCGCTGGGGAACAGGTGCCGCCGCACAACTGGGGCGCCGCCGCTGACACGGCTTGTGCAGCTCTGCCTTCCTATTGCTCATGACCTGACACAGGCGGAGGCGGCCGCTTGTGCTCCTCAGTGCTCACCTGCCTGTCGCCCTCCCCTGCCTCCTAATTAAACTGGAAGCTTCAATTTCCCAATCTGGATCAGCAAAGGATGGAGGACAGAGGGATCTGCCCTCTGTCCTGTTGTCGAGACACATGTGAAAGCGACCTGAGTGGTATTTGACGCGGCCCAGGATGAGGGGATTGTGTGCAGGAGGGTTGCACCTGAGCAGGTAGCTGGAGGAGCGTGTGCTGGTGGCTCGGGGTGCTTTCTCCTCCTTCTCTCACCGCGGTGCACACACTGCTGCCTCGCGGCTATTTCTGCCGCTCACAGCAGCTGCGCTTCCGGCGAGCAGCTGGGCCAGCCGCCTGACTCAGCACGGAGCCGCACGGAGCCGGGCGCGGGCGGACGCTGCACGGCGGCCACGCCAGGCCCTGCTGCCACGCCAGGCCCTGCCACCACCTGTCCATGCGGAGCTGGCAGCGCCGGGCACCGCGGGAGCCCTCCCGCAGGGCAGCCGTGCCGGGCACGTGCAGCCCGCGCTCCGTCTCGCTGCCGGGGCGATGCGCCGCGTCTCGAGCCGCTCTGTGCGCACGGGCTCCTCGCACGGGTAGCGCTCGCCCTCCCCGCATGGGTGGCTGATTTGTCGGGTATTTACACGGTGCAGAACTGGGGTTTTTCAGAGGCTGGACGAGAAAGGGGGGGTGAGAAAGGAGAGCAGGAAGTCCTTTCTGCCTAGAGGTTTGAGTAATAGAGTGAGAATAGGAAGATTGTGTTACCAGCTCTGCTTTTGACCTTGGACGAGAGAACCCTCCTCGCCTCTCTCTAGCCTGTAGGTTCTTTGTCTGCGTTGCTTGTTTTGCCTGTAGTTCTTTGTTATAAAGGTGGCCCCTACTCATGCGGTCACATAGTGCCCAGCTGGTAAAGCTTGAGTTGAGGAAAGACTTATTCCTAGCACAGCAGCACTGAGAAGCACCACAAGTAACACAGAAATAAACCTGTTTTGTAAAATACCGCCTGGGACTCCCATGAACAGCAAAATCTCCGTTCCACAGGGAAGACATTAGAGCTCTGCTGTAATTTGAGTCCACTGTAATAAGCAAAGTAACATTCCAGTTGCAACAGGGTTGTCGGGGCAGCAGGAAAGGAGCTGTTTCCTTGTAGGCAGGAGGATTTGGCTGTTCCACGGGGGAAGGGCTTTGTCGCTTATTTGGGAGGAAAAAGCTTTCGTGATTGACAGAATTTTGTGCTTGGGCATCTGGGTGGTGGCAGCGCCGGCGGTTGGAGCTGATGGAGTGGAGCCCCCGCGGGCCTCCCCTCGGAGCTCTGCGGGCCGGCAGCCGCTCGAGTGCCCAGGCGGGTGCAGGTTTCGCCCTGTGTTCCCGTCAGACCCATCCCAGATTACGGCTCTGGCGCTGGGATCACCGCGGTCCGGAGGCGCGTCCTGGCAGCGGTCTGGCTTGGGTGGTCACCGTCCTCTCCAAGCACGGCCTCCTGCCGGGCCCGCCGGACACATCCGTGCGCCGTGGCTGCCAGAGCCGCCCTGCTCTTCACACTGGGCTCCAGGGCGGGCTGTGCTCCTAACGCACCCGCAGGGGCTCGGGGGGCTGCGGCCGGTGCGGGAGCGAGACGAGCGGCGCCCGCGCTCCCCACGTGCTCCCCGGCTCTCCTCGTCCCACGCTCACCCGCATCCTAAGGATTTCACAGCACCAAGAGCTAATATTTGTTTGCTCTTCTCCCTAACAAGCAACTAAGGCAGCTTTCTGAAGACAGAAGGGAGGAAAAAAAAAAAAAGAGGTTAGGGGTTCAAAATGATTCACTCCAGGCAGCTTCAGAATGACATTTTCCTCTGTGGGCAGCAGTGACTCCTTACACACTTGATTGCTCCATTTCCTTCCTCCTCCCTCCCCCAGTGCTGAGTTTGGTGCCAACTCCTACACAACTGCAGGAGCACAGGAAGCCTTTGAGTGGGCAAGAAGCACCGAGGCCTCTCATGTGCTGCTGCCGCGCTCGTGAAGCGAGAGGCACGCCAGCCCCGTCCTGCCTCGATGCTCAAATACAGGGTCCTGAAAGCACGTGTGCCAGGCTAGCTCCAACAACACGCTGTAGCCAACACATATGTGTATATAGGGGGAGAGATGAGAGAGAGAGAGAGAAAGAAAGAGTGAGAGAGAGAGAGGAAAAGAGAGAGAGAGAGAGAGAGAGAGAGAGAGAGAGAGAGAGAGAGACAGAAAGAAAGAAAGAAAGAAAGAAAGAAAGAAAGAAAGAAAGAACCTTCCCAGAAAGAGAGAAAGACACCTTC
>JAUBOD010000707.1:3051986-3062884 GCA_032353885.1 Nothura maculosa | reverse complement strand
TGGCGGCGGGTATGCGGGATGGCGGCAGGGATGGGGGATGGCGGCGGGGATGCGGGATGGCGGCAGGGATGCGGGATGGCAGCAGGGATGAGGGATGGCAGCAGGGATGCGGGATGGCAGCAGGGATGTGGGATGGCAGCAGGGATGCGGGATGGCGGCAGGGATGCGGGATGGCAGCCGGGATGTGGGATGGCGGTAGGGATGCGGGATGGCAGCAGGGATGCAGGATGGCAACAGGGATGTGGGATGGCAGCAGAGATGTGGGGATGGCGGCGGGACTGTGGGATGGCGGTGGGGCTGCGGGAGCGTCCCGAGCGTGCGGTTCTGGGGTTGGCATCAGGCTGCAGCGCCTGCCCCGTGCTGCCCTCCTGCCTCCCGGCCGGGGCTCTTGAGGGGCCTCCCTGGGGCAGCGGGTGGCCCTCCGTGGCCTGGGGCAGCCGTGGCCCTGCCTGTGGCACGGGCAAAGAGAGTCGTGCCGGGAAGGGCCCTGCCTGTTGGGATTAGCTGGTTCGGTTAAAACATCAAGATTCAGGAAACCTTTTATACAGTTTTTGGACAATTCCAAAACCGTTTACCCAATTCACACGGGATACAGTTTAGCCCGTGTGAAAGGAAAGGAATGTGAAATATCGTTTTCAGTATGGCTCTCATTTCTTGTACTGCATATTTTTAGCATAGAGGATGAAATATATATCTAACTTATACAAAATACCTGTTTCAGCACTTAACTGACTAATTCCCAGGCCTGTGGCAAATGCTGGAACCTTCAGGTTATCTGGAGCCAAGCTGGATAAACCTCATTACTGTCCTAACAGTTTGTGAAAGGGCAACGTGTTAACTTCCATCCATGGAAATTACAGCAAGCAGTGTTGTTGGCAGTTCCAGGTTTTTGTGCCAATGTGGGTTTTTTTTTCTATTTCCTTTTTGGTTCCTTTGTCCCAAGCAAGATCAGCCGTTGAGCTGGCCACAACAGTATTTTTCTCTTTTTATTTTCCCTATAAACAAGCCCGAACACAGCCTAGCAATCCTCTGCAGCATTAAGATACACAGTTTTTCACTTGACCTTTATGAAAAGTCGATTTGTGCTTTGTTCCTTCAACATGAGATCTAAAGTGCCCTGCAGTCCCTTCCCCGGCACGCTCCGTTTTGACCGTCAGAAAAGCAATTCTGCGACTGCTCGTTTCAGGAGCTACCAGTGCTCAGGAGACGTGGGATTCACTCCGGGGGTTTGTTTATCCCAGGGAGTTCAGGTTGCCAAGATCTGGTGGCACCACCGTAATGTCACCCACTTTGCAGTTCAATGTGTGTTGTGAAATGTCAGGGCGAGCTCCGTTTGACACGAACAGCGAGAGCTCTGGAGTGACGAGGGGCTGCCGCCCTCGTCCCCTTCTGCTCACAGAGATGATTTAGCAGAGCTGGGCAAGTCAAAAGCGACATCTCCATTGGGTACAAATCCCTCTCCAAGGCATCCCTCGGATCCCCCTCCAGTGGGGATCCCTCTCCAAGACATGGCAAGCTTTGGTTGAATCCCACCTGGAGCGTTTCTTTTCCGAGTGCTAGAGTGTTTGTGATTGACACAGTTCTTGGATGCTGCAGACGGACTGAAGAGTCTGCAAAACTGTGTAGGCTGGACCTTATCCTGCACAGCTTTCGTGGTGTGTTTTTGTATAAGCATAATTGAATCAAGGATTGCATTTTGGGAAATTCATATGCAATATCCCTTTTCTGTCTGGTGGTCTAAAAATAAAACAAAAAAGCAATCATAAAAAATACTGATTTTTCTCTGCTTTTCAAACTTTCTGATCTGTGATAATCCATAAAATTCTGCTTGTGAAGGTGTTTCATGTATTTTGTGACAGTATGGGGCTTGTAAGTTAGGACCTCTGGATGCTTCTGAGCACTGATGTGTTAAACCTTCCTAGTGGCAATGGGGGAAAGGGAGTCACTGCTCCGAAGTCTGCAGTGTAGTTGGATGTGGAGAACAACCCCGGGCCTCTGGAATCTCTGAATCCTTTTCTCTAACCACAAGATCTTCCTTTCACATCTGGGACTTAAAAAAAGAAGTGATTTTTCTTCATTGTAATGAGATGTAGTAATTAGAATATGGAAGCAATCTGTGGCCTCTGAAACTGTGCAGATGTCCCCACTGCGTTTTACAGTCACTTGGGGCTTTGTGGGTAGCTGGAGATAGGATTCAAACCGTCCTACTCCAAAAGCAAAGACTTGGCTTTTGGGCTAAAAGAAGAATCTGTGCTGGCTCTTTTGCTATGAAAGACTTCGATGTTCATATATGATAAGATAGGATCATGACCCCGTGAAACATAGTATGCAACTGGAACAAGAAGGATGCAGCATTAGGAGCTCCTGGAGAACAGCAGCCTGCGCAGCACGGAGGGGTGCGTTAGTGCGTCACGTAGCAGCCGCTCAGTGCTGCTCTCCTTTAGGTTGGTGCTATTTATTTCTTCATGCAAGTCGGCAGTGCCATAGAGCCTGGGTTCTGAACGGAATCTGTGGCCTGCAGGCCTGGTTGGCCTGTAAAAGTGACATTTGTGCATGGGGATGGTGTCCTGCTTGTCTGGGAGGGCAGTTTGGTAACTTTGTGCAGCCAGGGAGCTTAGCACTTTACAGCAGAAGCTCCTCAGCTCCTGCTGGTGGCAGTTCAAGCTCTGCCGTGGCTTTCTCAGCCTTACTGTGCACTTTGGCAGAGGTTGTGTTAGTTGCACTTAGAAGACCACAAAGTCACCTTGCAGGAGCAGCCATTGGATTCGGCTGACGACATTGACCTGCCAGATGAAATTAATGTGAGGAGTATTAATAATATTCCTAAACCAGACTCTTATTTAATGCCCGATTAACTTACAAAACAACTCAACCTTGGGATCAACAATAAGGACTGTTTCCAAGATCATCTCAGGTACTTTCCAGGACTCACTGAAATGGATGTCCTCCAAAATCACGAGCAGACCTAGTGCCTTAGGAAGAGTGGGCTGCATTGGGACGAGTGTTGCCAGCAGGCCGAGGAAGGGGACCCTCCCAGCTCTCCATGCAGCCCTGGAGAGGCCACATCTACAGTGCTGCGTCCAGGGCTCCCCAGGGCAAGGGGGACGTGGGGCTGCTGGAAAGAAGGTCAGGGCACAGGGCTACAAGTGGCATCAGGGGCCTGCAGCATCAGGACTTCTCCAGGGGTTCCTTCCAACCTGAATTATTCTGTGACTCTTCAATTCTGTGACCAGAAAAGCCTCCAAAATCCTGAGGTAAGGCGTCTTCTTGGGGCACCTGGAAAAAAAAAGAAAAGAAAAATCTTCACAGATTCCTTAAAATAATTTGTATTCATTATCTTCCAGCAGTGCTTCGTGTCACCCGTGTGTGTGCGGCACAGATTTTGCATGGCTCTGAGCTGAGCACGTGGGCTCTGTTTTTCCTTATTCCAGCCTTGGTCCGTAGGCACCTGGGGCTGGCGCCCAGATCTGCAGCTGCTTGCAGCTCTGCTGCTGTTCCTGATCCCTGTAGCTGCGGGTGAGCATTTTTCCAGTGTTTCAACTCTCACCATCTCTGCATACTGGCATTTGGAGACAGACCACCTAGGAGGAGCAGTTGGGGATTTTAAATGATTAGGAGGTGTTAATTGCTTCTTTTTGAGCTTTTCCTTTCAGCCATCAGATTGCTTGTAGATTTTGCTACAGAATCATTGTAACAGACTGGTCTTCAGCTGTCTTCATCTAAAGTCAGCCTTTTATTTTTTTTGTGGAATTACTGATCCTGACCTGGCAGAGTCTGAGGGGGCTGTGCGTGTCCTCAAGGTGCTTAATAGGAGGGTGTAGAGGGGCCAGGGCTTCTTGCAGAGGGGCCAGTGGATTCCCAGGGCCGCTCGCAGGCACCTTCGGAGGAACCGGTCTCACTGCAGGAGATGCCAGTGGGTCATGAGGGATTTCAGAAATAGAAACACAAACTAGACAACCGGACCCATCCGGCTGAATACAAAATCCCTTGATTGCTCCAGACAGGATTTTTCAGAAAACACTTCAGCAAAGCGAGTCTTCAGCTTGCTTGGAAGACAGACAGATACCTGTCAGCAGCTGTTGCTGAGCGAAGGAGGCTCCTGCTAGGAGAGATGAACTTGTCACTTGTGTCAGCTGTGATGATGGAAGGGCAGAAGAGCAGCCATAAGGTCAAAAATGGCCTTTGTATTTTACATGCAGAGAGTGGGATTGAACTTCTTGCATAATGCTACAAAACTGTTGAGAGTACCCTTCCTTTCATATGCTCTATATGCATATATGCCCTTCCTTTTATATGCACTATATGCTGCGTGGTTGTTACAGAAGACGAGCTAGGAATGATGAACGGGGAGGAGATCCCACTTGCTGATGGCAGCATTTTTTGTAGGCCTGCACAGCTGCATCTTTCAGCTTGACCTCTCCACACTGCTCATTGGATTCATTGGTTCTGTGTTCTGCTGCCTTGTTCATCATCCACTTTTCATAAGTATGTCTTTAAAACCGTTTTGTCCAAAGGATCTTCAGAATCTTGGTTATTGCTCTGTCAAGTTTATTTGCTTCATTGTAAACTCAGATGGCTAAAGTGCCCGCCGTGACAGGAGCAGTTTAAACTGTTGACTCCTGCAGTTTGCGTAGAACTGTTTCAATGTCTCAAGAATTTCCTTTAAACTCTGCCATTATTTTTATATGAGAATAATCATGACCACATTTTGGTTTTGTAGGATCTAAGTGAAATAGTGTCTTTGCTCTGAAGCCTGAGAGCCAGCAGAGGGAGTGAAGGTTAAGTACCAAATCATCCTACCCAGTGCTGAACTGAGGCACTTCAGGAAAGGGCAGCTCACGAAGGAACACACGTCATATTCCTTTCAAACCCCACTAGAAATGAAGACTAAATAACTGCCAAACAGAAAAACACGATGGTGGTAACGACAACAACAACACTAGTGCTTCTGAATGGTTATGAGCAACATTAGTAACAATAACATTAAATAATATTAAACTGTACAAAGGTACTTGGGAATGTCTTGCTTGTAGGCAGCCTGATGAGGCTCTTGGGCTGCCTCTCTGCTACGGATGCTGCTGTGAAGGAAGCAAGATATCCGTGGGTGGCCCTGGGCTTGTTCACACTGCCGCTGGGTTTAGCTCTGCAATATTCCTCCCTCAGTAACTTACATGTTTCAAGCACTGGTTTGCTCAGTCACAGCACAAGATGTTTAATGTACATCATTAATCCAGGTGCAATGCTGCTGCTGTTGCCTGCTGAGGAGGTAACGTGGCGTTTCCATGTTGGGCTCCCTACGCACATGTAGGCAGCTTGCAGATACAGACTTGTGTGTTCTTATCGTACGTAGACTGCATGTCTAGAAGATACTGGACACACAGACTGCTGCAGGGAGAGCGGGAGAGCACGCTGGAGTCAAGGAGGAAGAAATAAGTGTCAGCAAAGCTTGGTGAGTCTGAACATTTAGATTTCAATAGCATATCAAAGCGAATTGCACTAAGGCCATTTAGTTCTCTGTAGCACATCAACAAATAATAAGTGATGAAGAATTTGAGCTTTTTTTTTCCCCAAAAAGTTAGATCTTAGGGGCTGTTAGCCAGCTTTTCATCAATTTAGTGTAGGTTGCGGTGATGTTATGATAGCTTCTCACTCAGAATTTTGTGCTGCAGAAAATGGAACGTCTTCTGGAGACATGAAACGGGGGCAGTGGTGCTTTTTTTGGCTCTGTGTTTGCATGACACACACGCAGTATAGAAATCAATGAGTGAAATTCCCACGCATCCATACGTCAATAAAGATAGTGCAGGAGAAACAAAATAATGGCATGTTCACATGTATGATTAATCCTGTAAGTAATTACAGTTCATCAACTGTTTGGACATTTCTAGACTTCCCTTGTGCTAAATAATGGGGAGAAAAATTGCTATCAAAATAAATCCTACTGTTTCCATCCCTCCAAACAGGAAGGTGGGTACCCCAGAAGGCTCCCTTTGAAGTTACAGGCATGTGTTAAAGATAAACTATCCAGTGAAATGAAAACATCTCTTTCAGCGGAGCAGAGGCAGGAATACCGACTCCTCCTGGGAACGCTAGTGTTCTTTGCCATTTGCACTGGTCTGATCCTGCCCAGTGCTTCCCCACTAAAATGTGTGCTCTGAGCATGCAAGCGAGTTCCAGCGTGGGGAATCTTCTATGGAGAATCAACACGAAGGGTGAAATATCTGGAGGTTTGATTCACGCAGGCAAATCAAAGGAGTTTTCTTTGAAGTACTTTTAAGTTCTGTAAAAGTACGGTTTGGAAGAGAAATACAAGACAGAAATGTTTCACAAGGTCACAGACGCTGTGAGACTGCAAAATAAAACCCAGAACATGCAGCATAAAACCCTGCGGAAAAACTCCAGGGAAAAACCATTAAAGATGATACAAAGGAGAGTAATTTGGTGAGGTAAAATGAGATGATGAAATTTGTTCTTGCCTGTGAGTCAGCGCACAGAGGAGCACATTTCTAAGAAATATGACAGAAGTACAGCCACTGGCTGAGACTGAATAACGTTCTGAGAATATGCTAGCTCTGCCCTGGCCAGGGTTATGGCTAGATAGTCTTTTCCGTCTTCAATCCTTGTAATTTTTCAGTGCACAGCAGATAGGATTTCATATTCTTGCAGTCCCTTGAAGCAAATATTTCTAAATAGCTTTAATTAAAACTTAAAAATCCCCTTTGAGGTGAGTAAGTCCTCCCGGTCTTGCACACAGATTGCCAGGGCGGTGAGTGGGAAATGCCTCTGTGAAGATCGGCCTTTATGAGATCCGGCACCCCATGGAGCCGCCGCGGCCGAAGGAAAATGGGAACACGGGATCTGGGCAGCTCTGCAGCCCGGGAGTATGAACCGGCCAGAGGAAGGGCTGCCAGCTCATCCAGAATTTTCCAGCGAAGAGGTTGGCAAATTATTCTAATTATGAATATATTCAAGAATTGGACATACAACATGGGAAGAAAGTGGAATTAATTGGATGCTTCTGCTGAGCCGCGGTAGATGCTCGTTCAGCAGGGAGGGCTCTTCAGCAGGCGGCACCTCTTCAGCAGGACCTGCTCCTCTTTTTGTATTTTCCATCAGAAATCCAGCGTAATTCTGTGCAGAATTCTCTGATTTAATATTGAAGTAGAGACTATCAGAATCTGAATCAATGTTTCAAAAGAATCAAAGGCTCTTTTGTCTGCTTTGACACCTGATACACTGCAGCAAAGGTTTCCACTTCCAGTGGATCAAAGCGCCGCAGGCCATCTTCCCTACTTCAAATATCCAGGGAAGTGAAGCTCTCCCGCTCTTCCAGACTGCAGCGATAGATGTTATCAGGAGGAATGTGCAGCAGAATGGATATAATGTGAAAAATCCACAAGGCTGAAAATAAAAACTAAACACCCTTCTGATCTGCACGCATAATCCCATGGTGCAGCTGACCCAGAATTGTAATGCAAATATTGCAGTTCAATCAGGCTATTTTAAGACAGGCTAGGAATGAGGCTTCTACTTTCCCCAGAAGGAATGTACATCATTGCCTCGTCTTTAATTTCCTTTTGATTAAAAAAATATTAGACTGTCTGAAGTGCATGTGGTGTCTTTTCTGTGTGTTGAGGGAAGGGGAAAATCAAAAGGAATGAGGAATACAGGTGAACCTGTCGGTTCAGGTTCACTGGGAGCAGCGTAGAAGGTTTTGTTTGCTGCTTTTTGTATAGTTTAGTTCGGCTGATCAAGAAGTTCAGATTTTCTGCTGCTTTCTCTCTAAAATTCTAAAACACAGCACAAATTCAGGACAAAGGTGGGCAAGCAAGGAGATATGAGTTATATTTCTGTGCATTTTTCCCTCCTCCTGTTGTTCAGGGTTTGCTTACGTAGTCGTTAATGGGCCGCGTGGGTTTGGTACCTGCAGCTGCGCTTTACTGATGCCTCACGTGTTGCAGCCAGCCAAAAGAACTAGGGGCAAAAACCTCATCCTTGAACTTCAGTCCTTTTTTTTTCAGGTTTGCATAATATTTGAAAAAAAATCTTAGAAAAATTCTAAATAACTCACATTTTCATTATTGAACTGATTGTGAGGGCAGTTCTCCATGTGCTCTTCCCTACTGAGCGCCCATTTCATGAATAGCTTATTGTGGTTGACGTGTGGAGCGTTTTGAACCATTTCTCCATGGCTGGACCTATCCAGAGCCGGGAGATTTAGCAGAAATCATCTTTACTCCTTTGAACCTGCTCTATGAAGTGCTGGGAAAATGTGATTTCCAGAAAGGATCCTCTGAATAACTGTCCCATGGACAGTGGCTTTCCCTGACTTCTTCATGAAGACACCAGTGAACAGAATAATATTTATACCAAATAATATGATTATATATAATATAATATATATAATATTTATACCAAATAATATAATTATTTATTGTATATATAATATTTATATCAAAAAGAGTGAACAGTTGCCTTCCTATGAAGAAAGCAGTATCAAATAAGCTTGAGAAGAGAGAACTGCAGAAGCAGGTTATTGGGGGCTTCCTTAGGCAGTCAAATGCTGGATTAGTTGAAGGTCTTTTATTTTTGTTTTGTGCATGTGGTTTTACTATCGTACAACTAGTTTACATTGTATAGCTGTAAGATGGGAATGGGAGTGAATGTGGTGCCTAGGGAATAGTTTTCTGGGAATATTTGCAGAAATTCAGGCTCTGCTTTCTATGAATAAACACATACACCCAGGTAGGATCCTACCTTTTTAAATCCTGGCCTTCCAAGAGCCTTACTTTTTGTTGATTGATTTTTCTTCTCTTTAGTACGTAGTATAGTTTCTATTACATTCTGTGTGCTAATCTGTAACTCTAGTGCTTCTCTCTTGAAGTCTTCACATAAAATTTGAAAATTAAAATTTTTAGACTAGTCATGGGTTGCAGAAGGTGATCTCCCCTCCCTAAGCTGAGCACTCCATTAGATGCAAACTCAGGGATTTTCAAGATTTTAAATCTTTGCAATAATAATTAGAGGATGGAAAAATGCCTCATGCCATTCTGCATGCTGATCTACTGGCTGGAAGGGAAAAAGTCTTTATTTCCTGAAGTTCAGGTGCCTGGAAGCTGTGGGGCCATCGCATGGTTCGGCCAAGCAGGCAGTTTGTGTCCCAGTGACAACACTCCTGGTGAGGTGGTGCTTGTAATTCCAGAGGAATGGCCATAAATGTGTGCCTTCCTCCCATTGTTTGGGTTTTTTTTTTAAGGCACTTCCTTTGTTTGTTCTTTTTTTTATCTTTTCTTTGCTTCTTTTACTTTTCTCCTTTTTGAAATGCATTAGTTACTATAGTAACTCTGCTGTGAATGGTATGGGAAGAGCTCAGTGCACACCAGCAGTGAAGTGTAAAGCTATTTGATATAATGCTGTGAAATGTATATCATGGTTTGGAAAACACAGCCGTTTCGGTGGTGGTTTCCGTGACCACATACGTGGGGTAAGTGTGTGCATAGACATATGTGGCACTCGTATGTATTTATATGGGGAATGATGCTCCTCTACCAGCATCCGCAGGGCAGTAGGTCCTACCACCGCTCCCTTATTATGTGGCACACACCTGATAGTCATAATAACACCTGATAGTTATAGTAACACTTCCTATCCTCTTCCTTGCAGAGGGAGCCTGTTCATGAGCAGCCCTGTATGGCTTCGTGCTCCAGGGATCGTGTTCTGCCTAAATCCTCCCCGGAGCTGTGAGTGGAAGCATTGTCCTTCCTTGCTTCCTGCCCCGAGCACAGCACTGCCAGCCCTCGGAGCTTTCCGGAGTCTCGGGATAGCTGTTGTACCTTCTAACATCCAACTCCTCAAGTGCGAAGATGTGAAATCTGTTTTATTATATAAGGAGTAGGCTTCTAGTTTTCTCAGCTGAGGGAGAAGCTTGAATGGGAACCTCAGTGTGCTCTTTAGGCTAAAGGAAGTAGTTTAAAGTAGTTTTAAAGTAAAGAGCTTAGAAGCAGTCTCTTGAGCTAAGCAAATATCTTTGAGTGCTCCCTCGTAAATTCTGGACTTGCCAGTGAAGCAGGATTTGCCCATTGCAGCTCCGTGCTCCACAGCCTGCACCTCTGTCTCGCAGGGCTCTTCCCTGTGATTCCTCACACAAGAGCAAAGTCTGAGTGAGGAATCCGTTCTAGTATTTTCTGTGATCCTTGCATGAAAACTGTGAAAAGCACACAGGTGCTCTTAAGTATCCATTAACATATAAAGGAAATTAAAAAAGAAATTCCTAAAAGCCCATCCAGATGACGTGGAAGTCCAGTGAGGTCTCTCTGCAGCTGGTCTTTCTCCTTGGCAGGCTCTCCCTGAGCTTGCTAATTCCTGCCTTAGTTAAACTCCACAAACTGCTTTGTAGATGCCTGGTTCTCCTGACAGGGCAGGCCTGAGGTCTTAGGAGGATTTTGTAACATCCGTGTACGGTCTGGAGTTAACTCTGCATGTTCCTTTTCTGTCTCTGCTCCATACGTCCTTAAGGTACAGTAAGAGGCAGTGGTTACCAGAGGAAAAGGCTCCAGTTCTGCCAAGATATGGAGGGAAAGAACACACGAGTGTAGGCGTGTGTGCACATGCGCCCAGGCGCGCGCTGCTCGAGCTCGCGGGGCAGCAGCTCCTGGGGCAGCAGTGACCGAGGTCGCAGCTCCCAGGGCAGCAGCTCCCGGGGCAGCAGCTCGTGGGGCAGCAGCTCGTGGGGCAGCAGCTCATGGGGCAGCAGCTCCTGGGGCCGCAGCTCCTGGGGCAGCAGCTCCTGGGGCCGCAGCTCGCGGGGCAGCAGCTCCTGGGGCAGCAGCTCATGGGGCAGCAGCTCATGGGGCGCAGCTTGTGGGGCAGCAGCTCGTGGGGCAGCAGCTCCTGGGGCA
>JAUBOD010000707.1:3031395-3051770 GCA_032353885.1 Nothura maculosa | reverse complement strand
GGCAGCAGCTCCTGGGGCAGCAGCTCCTGGCGCTGCAGCTCATGGGGCGCAGCTCGTGGGGCAGCAGCTCGTGGGGCAGCAGCTCATGGGGCAGCAGCTCCTGGGGCAGCAGCTCCCGGGGCAGCAGCTCATGGGGCGCAGCTCGTGGGGCTGCAGCTCGTGGGGCAGCAGCTCCTGGGGCAGCAGCTCCCGGGGCAGCAGCTCGTGGGGCCGCCCCACGGCCTTTCCTTGCAAGGTTTCCGTGCTTGAAACCTTCCTCGTGCAGAGGTGCTTGCATGTTTATTTCAATGACATGAACTGTCCAATTCCCAGAACCCGGAGCCTAGAGGAGGGAGAAGGATCGCGGAGAATCCAAAATGTGCTGCCCAAACCTCTGCGTATGAAGCCCTGTCACCTCTCCAGAGCCTTGTCGTATTCCAGCCAAGTCCCAGGGAAACTTGGAAACTTGCTTGGAGCCGGCTCAGGAGGGACTTGCATTGTTCACGGTATTGTTGGCATTCCTGGCTTCCTGGGCAGGAGCCAACAGGAAATTCCTGGGACAAATCTTTCCACTGTTCTTAAAAAAAAAAAAAGGAGGGGGGGAAAAGAGTGAAACTAAGTCACAGAGAAGCCAATAGTAGCCCCAAGCACATACGTAAACTCTGGGGCTTCCTTTGTGGCTTCAGTCCTTCCCCTGAAGGATTGATGACCTCACGCTCCTTGGTCCGGTGACATCAGACGGAGTTGCTATGGGGGCCGTTTTATTGTCAAAACAAAAGTGCTTGGACGAGCTGCTCAGCAGCACGGGACGCAGGGTGCAGGCTGCAAAGAAACTGCTGCTGCTGCTGCTGGTTCAGCTGATAAGTCTGTTTTATGGGACGGTGATTTTCCGAGGTGTAGGTCAGCACCGTCCCACCGAGAGAAGGAATAAATCTGCCCAAAGCGTCAGGCCTTGCACCTGTTAATGTGGGCCTGAATTCGTGCCGACATTCAAGATCCTGGGAATTTCCTTTCTTATCGCTTCCCTCCAAGTGACTGATGGTTTCCAAATCTTTTAACATATCAGGATAAACAGCAATCTGCTCGTGGTAGCCACACAGGAGCAAAGCGCCGATAAGGAGCAGGAAGTTTGTGTTGCCCTGCTTTGCGTTACTGTAATTCTCAGTGTGCGGTATTAAATGCGAGTTGTGCAGAACTATTGAAGATTCATATTTTGCTTCCTTAATGTCTCTAAAACCAGAGCTCCTGGGAGCCTGGGTAGTGCATGTTGTTAAATACAGAGGTCTCTCGTTCCTGTGGAGGTATGCAGGTGAGATGTGCGGGAAGGGCAGAATGCCCCATGTTGGGCACGCGCTGGGAGCAGAACCGAGCAGGGCTAAGATACACGGGAATGCCTGACCCCTGCATAAAGAGAGCACGGGGCATAGACTGCTAAAAACCAGGAACATGTGGCAACACTCGGGTTATACCTCCGTCAAAATAGCAAGTGTATATGTGTATGTGCATATGTGCATCCTAACAAGGTGCCGAGGAGCCCTGCAAGCAAATCTGTATGCGGATCTGCACAGAGCTTATCAGATAGTAACAGGGGGACTGCCTCGCTTCCTTGAAGAAGGAAGGCTCCCCGAAGGAAGGTGTTGGAGGGAATTTGAACCATTCCTTGCACGTAGCTCGTCCTGCTCTCATTGGGATTTGCCTCACGTGGTGCCCCGAACGGCTGCAGTGCGCCGAAGGACAAGTGATCTCATTGCGATCTGTTTGCCAGAGTAGAAGTGATATATGCAAGGGATAGGTAGGTGAAATGCCATATGGTTAACCTCCACTTCTCTGTTTTAGGCAATTCCCTGTGTTTGGGAGCTTCTTGGCATTTTACTCTGTTTTGCTGGGCTTTCCTTCCATAAGAGGTAACACAGGCAGGGAGAGAGTGATGGTGCCTTTAATTGCTACCAGTTTATAGCTGTTCTCTGCCCACTGTTCCTCTACAAATGTATTCCTGTAGACGTAAGCAACTTAGCGGAGGGTCTGCGGGGATATCAAGGAAGCGGAATCCCACCTACAGGAGGAGCAGGGAAGCTCTGCCTGAAGAAGTGACACATTGCCAGATGTAGTGCTTTTTAACATTGGTGTGGGCTTGTTCACACTTGTCAAATCACACTGTGCTTGCTAATGTTGCATTTTCATCCAATATATTAGCGCGCTCTCTTCCCACTCTCCAGCAACCCTTTTCCCTTCATTTCTCCTTTCTTCCCATCATTTCCTCGTTCTTTGCTCTTTGTTTTCCCTCTTTTCCCCTTACCTTACAAGCCTTTTCTCTCTTTCTGCCTGACTCGCTGAAGAAAACAGTGTGGCCCAAGCTACATTTTTCAGGACACGCAGGTTAGGCAGATTCCAGCTTGGAGGAATTGACAGTCTCATCCCGATCTACAGTGTGCTGGGAATAAATAGGCCAATATACAAGAGTGAGAGTAGTTACTTGTTAATCAGCAATTGAAAGATGCAAGAAAGAAAGTGCGTCAGGAGACACGGCGAATTCTGGGCATTTGGCTGATTGAATCCCTAAAATGAAGCTGCCGTCCCGTTCTCCTGCAGAGCACGACTGTGAGCAGCGGATTTCGGAAAGTTCCTGTGGAAGAGAAGGGAGAAGGAAGTGAGCAGAGTCAATCCGCAGGCTGGGAAGCCCACAGGATGCGGTGGGAAGTCCATGGGGACATCCCGAATGCCCCTGCAAGGCGCTGCAGGTCCCTGGTTTCCCAGCTACCTGCTTTAACATCAGGGAATTTTCATTTTCAATCCCTCCCTTCCCCACAAAAGTTTAATCTCACGGAGACGGAAACCGGAGATAAAAGTTGCTGCTCCTCCTGTGCGGGCGCGGGGCCCTTCCCGGCGTGGCCACTGCTCCGAGGAGGGCAACGTTTCAAACCTTTCATCTCGGGACTGGAGAACAGCTGGGGTGATGGGAGCACTCGTGCCCCGGGGCTGTCTGTAATTTCCTCTTTCTTCGGGACTAGCACTAGTGTAATTGGTTCTTTTGAGCAGCCTTCGCTTCCTTTCAATCATTAATATTGCCTCCCTTGGATCCTGTGTTGGATTTTTTGCTATCCCATGGAGGAAGCGTCCAATATAGGACCAAGGGTTAGATTTTTGGTTAGGAGACAACCACTCTGACTGTGGGCGGCAGAATGAATGGGTAAGGCCTGATACAGCCCGAGGTGCGGAAAGAAGAGGGACCCAGTGGATTCATGGCCTGGAAGAGTTTTTGGAGACAGGAATCCTCTTAAAGGAGGGGGTGCAAGATGCAATAGTTCATACAGGGTGAGGAAACAAAGGCATCCTTGCCCCAAAGCAGCACGGACATTGTTTTCAGCCTGAGCTTTCTGTTTTATTGGTCCTATGAAATTTCATGGTGAAGCAGTCAAACTATGACCTCCTAATGCTATTGTTGCTTGGCCTGGTGTGATGAGACTGTTGTAAATCTTAAATTTTATGGTGCTTTGCTTGTTCATGCATTGGTGTTTGGCCACAGGATTTCCAGCCTGACCTGGGGAGATTGTCAATACTGTGTTACCTTAATCTTCAACGTGTCAAAGTAATTATAAAACATGAATATTGACCAAGTTTAGGTGGTTCTAGTGGGAAAGCTGCACTCGCCGTGCACAGAGGAAGGAAGAGAAGGGTTTATGCACCCTATGTGCACCCAGGAATTAATTCTGGGAAATGCTGTATGTTTTAGCTTGAAAGCTTCTGCAGCCCCAGAGCACTGAAGTTTTACCCTTTCAAACTGATTTACACCCCAAATTTCTAAAGGAGATGAAAATCTCCAAAGTTTCTTCATCTGAGTAAGGACGTTGGAAGGGCACAAAAGTCGTAAATCAGGTCCCACAAACAAAGACACAGTCTGCCTTGCAGGATGGCTCCAGAAGTTCACTTTTTCAGACTTTTCTGCACATTTCAGAGCCAAGAAACGAACTTGTCCTTCCTTTTCTTGGTCATCTGTGGGCTCTCTGGCCGTGCTGTGACATTAGTGCGGCTGGTGGTTACCACCCGGGCGAAAGGCAGCCCTGGAGCAGGGCTGGTTTGACTTGAGTTGCTGCCATCTCCGAGCTATTTACTGTCTTCCTGTGCTCTTTTCAGCTTTTTGAGTGTGTTCAAAGGTTAAAGAAGTTTCTATGGTGTTTATTCCTTAACCAGTACTGTTGATCCCTAAGAAGCCGCTATAGTTGGTGGTTACCTGTACTTGTCCTGGAAAAGGGGCATCCTCCTGTTATTTCCTGCGGGCACTCAAAAGCCCAGCGCTTTCCAGATCAGGATGTGGCTGCAGCTCCTTGCATGAGATCAGGCTCAGCCAACTGCACAGTTTCAGGAATCCCACTTGGTTTGCAGCTCCTTCAAAAAATGGACCTTCCTCCTCATGGCCATTTCCGAGGACTCTGTGGAAAGCATTGCTACGAGGGCAGCGCGTGCCTGGAGAAAAGGGCCTGGAATAACTTGGCACTGGTTGGCAAAGGGGCGATGCTCGTGCGGAATGAGCCCCAGGGCCCTGTTCTGTGTTAGCTGGTCCTGCCTTGCTCTGGCAGGTGCTGGTCGGGCTGCAGGCACCTGGGTCCCTCGTACCCGCGAGCGCTGCAGCGCCCTCGACCACCCCTTTGGCAGCCCCTGTGCCTGCTCCGTTAGAGGCAGAGGCAGCAAAACATCCCCTTTCTGTCACTCAGTAGCCCTCGTAGTGCTTCTCAGCTGGTGGCCACGCTGCCCTCCAGCACTGTCATTGATTTGGCGGGGCACAAGGAGGGTAATTCCTGCCTCGGGAAGGGCCGGAGCCCCATGGTGTCCTCCAGCTCGGGCACAGGCAGCTGCACTGCACATTGCTGCTCCTGGGCCCTTGCAGGAGGTGCTGTGGGCTTCACTTGCCTTCCAGTGCGACCTGCTTTACCAAGTGTACACATTGCAATGGAAGTCTTTAGCTTTTCTGATGATCATTCTGCACTGTGTGTCAGCGCAGCCTAGACGTGGCCGCAGGAGGTGTGTGCTGCATGTCTCAGCTGGGCCCCACAAGCCACGTGCGCTGCCTCTGCTCCTTCCTCCGAGCTCTCCTCCACCTCCTCCGCACCCGTTCTGCAGGTGACCTCTTTAAACGCTGCGCGTGCCCAAGGGCATCCTTAAGTATTGATGGAACAAGGGTTGGAACAAGAGCCTTCTACCAACTGGTTTTGCTGAAAGTCTGGCAGCCGATTCCCAGCTCTGGTTATAGCAGAGGTTCACACCGAGAAATGAGGCATCACCTTTACAGCAGATGCACAGAAGCTGCTCAGGGCAACGTCAGCTGATGTAGGAAAGGAAGTTTTGTTGCTGAATAACCTGCTGCAGGTCTGTCACTCCCTTAAGAGCTAATTCCCACTTTTGCACATCTATCCCTGCAGTGATCTATGCCAGCAGCTTTTGGCATGTGGGCTGCTTTGTGCAACCTTCATTTGTTTTTATATCGCGCCTCGTTTGGCCACCTGAATTGCACAATGTTGTCTTTGCTTCTTGAGTGGTACTGGAATATGGTGAATGTTGTAACTTGGGTAGAAATATCCATTAAAAACCTGTTTGTGGCAGACATGATCCAACATAAACTAACGTCTGTATTACAAGGCCATGCATCCAAAAATGGTTAGTCAGGCCCTTTAAAATATTAATTAAAATGTAGAAATAATGAAACTACAAATCTTTTTTTTTAGTTTATTTATTTTATTTATTTATTTTTGCTGTTCCCCACAACTGAAAATATAAAAATCTTGCTTTTTGTACGGAAGAAAGGATTCTGCACAGTTACATGTCCCCAGCAAGTAAGGCTTGGAAAAAAAATCAGAGAACTGTGAGGTTTATTACAAAGCTTTGAGCCTGGAAAAGGCTCCAGAGAAGCTCTTGGTGTAAGTAACAAGAAAAGCAAAGAAGCAAATGCTGCACGTCAAGAGCAAATAGCCCATGTTTTCCACACACCCAGACCCATCAGAATCATCTGTCTGTATCGTTGTCCTCCAGCTGCTCTCTGCTTAGCTGATTTTTCCAAACTCCTTTGAGATCCTGATGTAAAACACAAAGTGAGGGATAAAATGTAGAGTCTAGGGGAAGGGAACCTTTATCTTATATAATAAAATCGCATATCCTCAGCCCGTGGCGCTGACCTTTGGAATTGCGCTCATGCTCGTGCTGTTCTGTGTGCTCGGGCTGCTTCCCACTTGTGTCAACTCCCAGCTCAGAAACCGCCCCACAGCCCGAGGGGCTGCCACGCTGCCCTTGCTCGACTTCCATTGCTCGGCATTATCCACCCACTCATTACTGATATATCCTGAATTCCCAATCCTAAAGCCCGTTCGTGGCTTGGATCAAATTCCTTCCGTAAGACCACCTCAAAATCCCATGTGAGTTAGGACATGGAAACCCCACTCCATTTGGAGTGCTGATTTTGTCGGCTCTTTCCTTCCCTTTCAGCCGTGCTGCTTACAGCCTGCTAAATTTTTAATATCTGTTTGCTTGGCTTTTTATTTTGGGGGAGTTGCCTTTGTCCTGCTGCTAAACCAGCTGCTGCCTTGTGCCGCTGCTCCCAGCTCCTTAGGACAGCTTGAAATTTATGCCAGATCTGTGGGAAGCTGCAAGGTTTGGGAAGAATCTCATGTCTACATGACTTTTATTCTTCTCTGTAACTTTGTAGATAGGTTAATGGAATAGGAATCTGGTTGGATGCCGCCCTTTCAGCCTTTGGTTACCTTCCCAGTCTAACAACTGTCTGCTGCCCTCGGACATCAAGGAGCAGGTCCTGCCTGGAGCCCCTGGCTGCAGAAGCTGGGCCTGCTGCTGCCTCACCTGCTGGTTTTCCCCTCTCCAGATTTTTCAGGCTTTTTTTTCTTCTATTTTAGTCTTTGGCAGTGTTTAGATTGTCCGTATGTGAAAGCAGAGGGGATGAGGGGGTGCTCACGCTGGAATAAGATTTCCTGAGAATTCAAGATGCAGAATGGGGTTCGCTGCGCTGAGCACCGCTGGACACCACTTGCTGCTGTGGGATGTGTCTGCAGGTTTCCTACAACATTCATCCTCTCCGAATGAGGTCCAAAATCAACATTCTCTTTTTCAGCCAACAAGCAGATTCCTCAGATTTGTTTAAGTATTCCAAGGAAAAGGAGGAAAGCCCTATTGAAGCTGCCTTTTTCCAGGATTCCTTGTAAAGACCAGCTCTGCCCATTCCAGATTCCCTGCGTGCCCGAGGGAGACACGATCTCCGTGGCGCGCCGGGGCCGTGCGCTGTGGAAGTTGCTCTGGCAACTGCACACGGCCGGGCGAAGGCCAAGGGAAATAGCGGCAGGAGACGCGCTGCTCTGCCCAGCGCTCCCTGCTGCCCCCGGCACGCACGGCTCCCACGCCCTGCTTTCCAAATGCTTCTCATTTCTTTCTCCTGAGCCGAATTTATCTCCGAATTTATCACCTCCCCAAGGTGAGCAGCCGCAGGAGGGCGTGAGGGTTGTCCTGGATCCCGGCGAGGAAGGAAAGGGAGCTCGTGGAGCAGGCGCGGATGCCTCCTGCCGCTGCTGGCTCCTCGGAGCGCCGGGATCTTCGAGGAGCACCTTGCAGAGTGAGCAGTTCTGTGAGTTTTGCATTCCCTGCACTCCTGCGTGATGCCTTCCATGCAGCTCTGCCTCTTATAGCTGAACCTGCAGCTGCAGTATCCCTGTGATCCCAGTCCCATGTCCGCCTATGCTGCCTCTCCTTGGCTCGTGCCCTTGGGATCCGCCGCTAACCCTTCTGCAGAAGGAGCAGCACGGACAGCAAGTAGCCAAAAGAATAAAAGCTTCTTTGTACATCAAGGCAGCAGCAAGTTCAAAAGCTTGCCCCGCTTTTTGCCATCTCTGTGGGCTTCTGTATTGGTTTGGATAGTGCAGTAAGGGGATGGTAATGTTTACTGAATACCTAGAAATGTTAGAGAACACATACCTGAGAACTGGGCTTTGCAGATTGATTAAAAAATATAGAGTTACTCAGAATCAAACTATTTCCATGAATGCTTTAGTTGAAACTAAAAGTTAAAAATTCCCTGTTGCGTCTCCAGTGCTGCATGAAGATCCCGTAGCAGGAGGGTCTCAGGTACCTTCCAGGCTGCTGAACCTGCCTAGGTTGGGTGTCTGAATCCTGCACCTCCCTTCTCCTTTTGGGGGGACTCAAAGAATGAACTGCTTGCAGAATAGTAACGGTTACGGGGATATAACCTAAGAAACGTATAGCTCTGCTGCAGATACTTGCACAAATTCACGTGCTGCTTATTTCTCCTTTGTAACCAGACAGTTTAGCCAGGCAAGTGGGTAAGGGAACTGGACAGCACAACTGGACTCTTGCTTTTTTAGAGTGTTTTCACTCTCTTAGTCCTAGGCACTAGTACAATATTATGGTAATTGGATTGCAAAACGCATCTGAGATGCTACTTGTCTCAAGAGTAAATGAAATAGGCAGGTTTTATTAATGCACTGGAAGGTAATTGTGAAAAATCTTTTTTTTTTCTTTTTTCTCTCTGTGCTATTTATTATGTTCCCTGCCCATTCCTCCCACCTTTAACTTCCCAAAGGGAGAGACGTTCCACTGAGCAGCACAAACCCACCAGGGCTACATCCCACTGACCCAGCTATGGAAATGAAGAGCATTTTTGTACTTTAAAAAAACTCATTTTTCTCATTCTGTTCAGGTTGGGCTTCCGTGGAACTTCTTTTTCCTCTCACGACACTGTTTTTATCTCACAGTCTTTGAGTGGTTCTTTTGAAAGCACCCATTTTACACAAGGACTTAATCTTGATTTACGATGGTTCCTTCTGTGCTAAATAAAACAGCAATTAATTATTAAAAACATACCTTTGGTGGCTGAGCAGCCTCTCTCATAGCTGTTAAACTCTGAGACATGTTTTGCTTTTTAATAATTAATTTTTTTAAATGAGTCTCCAGTAAGTGCCTTGTGGGAAGCTGGGCAAGGACGGTGTTCTGGCTGCTGCCGGAGCTTGCTGGGAGCCAGGAGCAGCTCCCAGCGCCGGGAGCGCTCCCGGCCTGGCTACATATCCAAAGATTTGTGGAATTTTTGGAATATTTGGAATTTGCAAGATTTGAAAGAATTTAGGCAATGAAAACTAAATAGGAAAAAAATATATTTTACGTATAAGATAATAAATTACCAAGGAAGGCATTGAAGCAGAGCGAGCAATTTTCTTCAGGAAATGGGTGTGTTTTTTCTTTTAGCAAATGGAACTCGGCTGAGCTGCTCCAGGAGAAGGGAGCCGGGATTCAGAGGGATTCAGAAGGACCATCAAGGCAGGGACATCTATCATGGTGCGGGGGGCCCTTTGCTTTTCCTGCCTTGCTAATACGTTTGGAAAGAGGGTTCTGGAAGTGGCTTAAAGGAAGGAAAATGTGGTGAAAATGAGAGGAAGGCAGAGGCGAGCATGAAATGAGGTAGGCACTGGAAATGGGAATGTGGAAGGGGTGACCAAGACGCAGCATGGAGCTGCTAGGGAAGGCTGCGCCAGCCTCTCCCTGCTTGCCCGTTTCCTGCCCCGGCTCTGGCTCCTCTCTGCCGTTCCTCCATGTGAATAGCTCCTCACTGCTGATATGCAGGGATGTGGGTGCTGCTCCTCACACCATTTCCTTTGGCAGTCAGGAATAACCACCCTTTGCATTGCCCCGCCTGGCGCAGCGGGGGCTTAGCTGCAAGGTCTGTGCCCTGCTCTGCACACCGGCTCCTCCCGCCCGCTGGATCAGCAAGGAGCTGCTGGAAATGGCCAGCCTGGCCCTTGGCTCCAGGTAATTCACTGCAGAAATCCTCCTCTTGTGCCGACATTCAGCAGCCCAGTGCTCAGGCTAAAGACTGTCTCAACAGGGGCAGCAGGAACACATGGGCGGTCTGAGGAAAATTCAAGAGTTCTTTATTACTTCCTGGCTGGATCAGGATCATTTTCTCTCTCTTTCTCTCTATATAAAAGAAATATTCAAGGTAACATGCGTTTCTACAGCAGCATGATGGAAGGATGGCACAGAACCAAAGAGGAGCTTCCAGGGTAGATCTGGGTGTCCATCATGTTCCACTGGCCACGGCTCCTCCACCACAATCCGGTTTCCATCTCAAGGTCCTCGGGAGCAGGATGGTGGCGCTGCGTGGGGCTGCTGAATTCGTCTTTCAGTTCATAGATACAAAATGCCCACTTTGAGCTGCGTCTTGTGGTGGCGAAAAGCTGCTGAATGAAGTCACAGTGACGCGGCGGTGGTGTCAGTGGTGACATGGTTATTTCTGTGCTGTGTGCTTGCCAAACAGCAGAATGGACCATCCACCTTGCCGGATTTGGAGCGTGAGGGAAGGCGGCAGGCAGGGAGCAGCGGTGGGAGCATCCCGAGGAGGTGCCCGGCCATGCGCTCTGCCCTCGGGCTCCTGCCTTAAGTAGCTGCTAGAACAAATCTGGGAAGCCCTGGGAGCTGAGTCTCATCAGGCTGCAGGAGGACTCCTAGTTAGGTAAGCTTGCTTTTATCCCAACAAAAATAATATACTGGGACAAGTGCGTTGTATTCCCGATCTCCTTTTAGGAGGGCAGTAAATGATCAGCATGGCTTTTCACACGGCTGGTGCTGGCTCCTGCAGCTGGATCCTTTTGCCCAGCTCTGCTCTCCTGGGCGTGCTGGAGTCTCTGGTGAGGCCGTGCTTGGTTTTCCTCACATCCACCCTGCCACTCAGACGTGGTCATCCCGGTGCCGGCGGAGCTCAGAGAGCGCCAGGGCTTCACGTTGCCAGCTCTTCCTGCGCATCACGAGATGCCGGAATTACAAAATCCTCCCGATTTCCAGATCAGCATGATGACATGACATAGCCCCCCCTTCCATTTTTTTAGATGAAATGTTCTATATTCCCTCAAGTTCCTCTGCACCCTTCAGTGGAGCCTCATCAAGGCTCTGAATTTCCATATGTAGGATTCTTTGGCATAAGATTCCTGCCATTTCAGGGCTCCCGCTTCTCTTCCATGTGTGCACGATGGTTTCCAACTTTGTCCTTGAGAAGACGCCAGCCATGAACGGGGAAACGGCCGTGACCACATGTCCCAGAAACCAACCCGCCCCTCAGTGCAGAGGAGCGGCCCCATCCCAAGGCAGTGACACTTGGGGTTGTGGTGCCAAGGGGCCACGTGGGCCTTGGTTAAAACAGCACAGGGGATTTGGCAGGAAAGCACAGGGCAATGCAGTTCCGATGGCAGGGGGCCCATAATAGAGGGCGTTTTCAGCTCTTTTCAGCCCAAATTAATCAGCATTATGTAAACAAAGCAGGAAAAAATTAAAGATGAGGGAGAAATCTGCTATGTGTGTGCATTTTCCAGCTTGTCTGCAGGTACAGGTCTGCTGGAAAGACTGAAGTATCTCTGTGCCTTTGAAACAGCAGAGTTTCGGTGCAGAGAGGGAAGTGAGTGATGAGGAGTCACTGGCCTGAATCCAGTAGTCTGGTCTTGCTAATCCTGGCTCGCTCTTACACGGGGTGGTTGCCTCTTGCAGTTCTGTGTGATTCTTTGTGATTGTATCATCACGAGGAATAGATAGCAGCAAAACGCAGCGATAAACTGCAACCTCCCAGTGCTCTGTCAACAAATATCAGGAGATTGGCAGCGTGCCTCGGAATGGTGGATAGAATTCCCAAGCTCTGATCCACACAATAAGGAGACTTCCTGGGAGATGTAAGTGTTCCTATGGAGGAATGTGTTCTGCTTGCTGTGAAGTTGCTGCTGGTAAAGGGCTGAGTGCCTGGCAAAGAGCTGATTGCAGTGCCCAGGTGGGAGGTCCTGTTCCAGCAATTTGGAAATTACTGTGGAGAGTTTGAATCTTGAGCTAAGGAAACACTTCTCTGAAATAAGACATTAAGGTAGATGGGCCCCTTCTCCCCCCACTGCTTTGCTCCGGGTGGATTCTATTAAATTGTGTTGGGAGGGATAAAAGGAGTGAGGTCAGGTCAGACTGCGGGGCAGGGAGGGTCAGACAGGGTTAAGCAGGTCAGGTCGCATTTCTGTGTCTTCTGTGGTTCCCCAAGAATTTGGGATGGCTGCTTAGAAACTGGGCTATTTGATCAGCTGCGGGTAATTTGAGCATTGCACGAGAGCGAGTGGAATCAGAGATGATACTCAAAGGCGAAGGGCTGCGAGAAGGAATGACTGGAACCCTGATACAGTAAAAATTAGATACAGCAACCCCTCATTTCATCTCCATCTCAAATACACTGTCGTGGTTGGCTGATCTTCTAACAAGTTCTGTCTGGCTTCGTAGCCAGAAGTGTGTATTTCCTTGCCCTTCAAGAAATATGCCTAGAAAAGGCTGCGTGTGTGGGGAGGGAGGGCACGGAGCTGCAACGTGTCTGCAAGGTGTTGTTCTGCTACGAAAATTGACTTGTCACTTCCGAAGGGTCTGAGCATCAAACTGGCACAATAGCTGCTTGAATATCTTGTGAGAGATGGAGTCGAGTTGAAGGGCTAAAAATAATCCTTATCCAGTAATTGTGAAGTATTTAACGAACCTTTTTTTTTTTTAGTATATCACTGAGAAATAGTTTTCATCACCATTCATCAGACTGGCAAATTGAGACATTCAGAGGTTAAATAACTTATCTAAGGTCACAGCAGCCCAATAGCAGCGCTGCAAGTAGTGGGTAGGTCTGAACCGTGCCTGCTGTATCTAATATCTCTGAAAGGAAGTAAATTTGGAGTAGATGAATTAGCTTTTCTTGAATGATGAATCGAGTAAGGGGAGAAGAAACATGGTCTAGTTTAGAGAAGATAATTTCAAGGTGGCTTACTTGTTCCCAAGGGAAGAGAAGATGATTAAGGAAAACTCCATTGTTTTGTTTGTTATTTCCAGATCACGTTAGTCTGAGTCCTGGACAGGAATTTCGCACAGATGCCTCCAGATCTATGGACTTCGTAGGTCAATCTGCTCCAAAAGTGATCTCCTCAGGCACAAGGATAACAACGTACACAGCACGGTGAGTCCATCCGAGGTGGTTCATTAATGGGTTCGCCTTTGTGGTTGCTCAGGCAGTGGAAGACACGTGCGACTGCATCTCCAACTCCAGCCATGACTTCAGCCCACGGAGATAAAGCAGGGAAAAGGAACGCACAGGTAGTGGGAAACAGAGGGAATGTCTTATCCCTTATATTCAGGAAGAAAAATCTGGCAAAGAGGCAGACACACAATGAAAAATTTATTTAGAGCTCTATAAAGGAAAGTGCAGCCAGTGAGGAGACCTATTTTGTCGAGTACAAGGACTTACTCGTCCTTGCTTGTATCGTTTCACAGTTTTGTAACGCAGCTCAGAGCTCCTGCCGCCTTGTTCATCTCTGCTGTCTCCAACGTGGTTGCCTTTTCCACTGGGTATGGGGCCCATGACAAATTTCTAACAAAACTTTGTTGTCCCCAGCTTTGCACAGCAGCCACGGGTGCTCAGATGCACCTACACCCCCATGGACATGAAGTGCCTGAACTGCAGAGTCCCTATGGAGCTGGAGTAGAAGAAGGACCAGGAAGAGTCGCATTGTTAAGGAGCTCAGGGAAACTCTAGCAGAAGATATTTGTGCATTAAAAAGAGGGGAAAAAAAGCCCTACCATAAAATTTAAATAATACAATAGTTTTAGGAGGAGGTAAGTGTTAAGTGTTTTACAGTCATTTTAGCCTAAAGACATTTAACTCATGGCAGGCTTTGCAGTTTCTTAGTCCTGAGTATGCTGCTAGAGTTACAGAGGGCAAATAATCATGAAGATGGCAATCTGAAAACCTTTTTTAACTCTTCATCACTTTTCTTAAATGAGAGGGCAGCATTGAAAGTGTTTGGAAATCTGGTGTTGTGTAAGAAGAGGGATTAGAAGTGTTTACAAATTTAGGTGTTTTCAAGACAGTCAATCGGCCGTCCTGCACTTTGCCAGAGCTGCCGAGCCCTTGTCTGCCCTAGGGTAACATGTCCATTCTCTAGCAATTTGAAGCCCTCGGGGCCAGGAGCTGTGCTCAGTCCACACGACGTTTGAAAATGCCTGTGCAGATTCTCTCCTCTGATGTATTTGAGGAAGAGCAACCCAAGGCAAAATTTGGTGACCAAGTCTGACTTTTACTGCGTGGCAATAGAGTATTTTAGTATTTCCTCTTGGACTATTAAAAGCCTGAAATACAGACACTCCAGATACACTGCCTGAGTTTTTAATGCCTTGTTAATAATGTGTGCATTTATTTTTCCTCCTTAATACTATTAAAAATATCAAGCAGGCAAATCCATATTTTTTAGTGGGAGGAGAAGGGTGAGTGCCGCCCCATGGAGGTGGGTGGCAAACACGTCTCCAGCTCAGTGTCCTGCAGCCTACGGGCACTTGGCTCAGTGCCACCCAGCCCGCTGGGGCCGGAGCTCTGTCAGGACTGTTTGTTATGGATTTCTACACTGGAGATATTTAGCATGGGAGAACAAACACATCCCGCTGCTGTGTTTCCTTGGGCTTTATAGAAGTGCTCTAAACTGTTTACAGTCTTGCCTAAGACTGTTGAAATTAGTTTCACTCTCTGAGTGTTGCTCCAGCCTGCCCAGGGCTAGTGCCCGCGTGGATGCCAATGGGCTGCAGCAGGATGCAGGCCACGTGTCCGTGGGGATTCCTGCGCCGTGCAGCGGGAGCAGCCCACGGCACTGCCGATCCCGCCGGAGGGGCAGCCGTGCGGCCGAGCCAGAGCCGGAGCCGGAGCCGGAGCTGGAGCCAGCAGGGCTCCCTTGCCCAGTCCTGCACCCCTGGGGCTCGAGGCTCGGGGCTCCGACCCACATTACACTGCATGCTGCTGCTGCTGCGCTCCCGCTTTCCCATTCGGACACAGCTGGGGACATTTGGGTTCAGCGCACACCCATCCGGAGAGCTGTCCTGCTTCTTCCTTGCAATAACTGCTGTAGGACCTCGTTTCACCCTCAGAAGGTGGTCAGAGTTCCCTGTTCCTGTGCTCGGATGATGCAGGGAGCTCAGTGTAGAATAGGGAGGTTCACACATTTTTTTCACTTGTCATTTCATGTTTTCATGTTCTGGTAACCCCAAGATACTTGCTTTATCTAGAGTTTTCCCATATAGCTTTTTATTGCTTCTTTTTTTAAAAATAGTTCATTTTTTTCAACAATTCAACAATTTTTTCAACTTTTACGCAATACTGTAGAACTCCAGAAAATTATTCGGTGTAAAACAGGAAGGGGAAAAAGTTGCTGCCCCCAGACAAAGCGTATATTTTAGTCATACATAGTACTATTGTAAATGTACATGTAATTATGCCTTGGGGCATTTCCAAGTGACATTTGGCATCTTTAAAGATAGTGCAATGATTTATTTTCAAATGAAAAATGTCTTGGAGCTTCTTTTCGATTCGAGGGGGACAAGGAGGTGGAGCACAACCTGTGGCAGCAATGGGAATCATGGGGAGCGAATGGGAGCAGTGTCAGCAGATGGGAGGGATGCATGCGCTGTGGGAGGGTGTTTGGGGAGAGGGGCCACCAAAACCTGAGAGTTTTAGCTGGAGATGCAGAAACTGAAGAGACTTCTGCGGAAGACAGAGACATCTGAAAATGAGGTAAAAACCATGTGAGTGGGAGCTGCACCCAGCAAAGAGCCCTCCCCATACTGGGGAGCCTTCAGCCTGGCCTGCTGCTCACTATTTGTTTTTCTTTCCCCTGCTTGTTAATTATTGAAGCCAGTGGCCATTAAAGCAGTGGACCTCCTGCTATCGGGTTTATCTCTACTTTTACAGCCCTGTCAAGCAGCGGTAACGTAGATAAGCTGCTGGGTGGAGACTGTTCAGGCAGTAATTAGAACTGTACTGAGCACTGCAGCAAGAAGTCAGCTATCCTGGTATCAAAAAAAAGTATAAAATCATTGGAAGAGATGTCGCTGCATGGCTGGCAGTGAAGTGGCAGTGCTTAAGTGCTGGGCAGTTCCCACCTTGCGGGTCTAGACTGACCATCCCAATGCAAAGGGAGGAGAGGGAATCTGCTGGCCACGCGCTGCCCTTAGAGCAAGCCCTCGTGTTGAGGGCCTGGTTTTCTTTCCATTTCTACCAATGTGCTGCCCCTGGCTTCAGCAGGGTGCTGTTGGCCGTGAGCATTAGGCTTGTGTCTCTGCATGCATGTCTGTTCTACAGCCTCTCGTGTGCTCCTCTTCAGCGAGAAGAAAAGGCGATGGATTTCCCTGCAAATGTCCAGGCTTTGGCTGAAGCAGAAGAGGCTTCTGTAATCTCTCACTTGGACTTTGACACCATCTATTGTTTACAGCCCGGGTTGTGAAAGGAATTCAAGAGTTGGGACCAGCTGAAATAAAGCAAATCAAACAGGTAAAAATACTTCATTTCTTACCATGTGCCTAACAGCATGTGTACAGTTTTTCCCAGATGCCAGAGTGCCTTCTGAGGCTAGGACAGCGTGAAGAGAGCTTAAATATGAAAAGGTGCCTTAGCAGGTGAAGGGAAGGACGGGACCTCATCTCTGAAGAGGGAAAGCAAGAGGATGCAGAGCAGGCACCTGATGTCTCCAGGCTGCAGGCGCCCATAGCTGGACGTAAGGCAACGTGCTGCTCTGGGAGCAGGGCAGCTCACACCTGGAGGAGGACAGGCCCGTGCCAGTCCCTCAGCACAGCTGGGTCATTAATTGGGCCACGAGGAAAATGCTCCTTGGCCCTGTCTCCCCATGTTTCTAACTTTAGGATTCAGACCACGAGAAATGGCCACTGAGAAATGGTGCACAGACTGTTTTACTGCAGTGCCTTGGGCTGTCCAGGATCAGAGTGTCCTTTAGGAAAGCTGTTCTGTTGGAATAACCTCGGCTGTGCACAGGGCTCAGGAGTCCCCCTGCACTGCACACAGGTTTGGATGTGACGCGTGGACAGTCCTGCCACATTAAAACCACAGCATCAGGTCACGCTTGGACCGTGTCATTCTGCAGCAGCAAAAGGTCTTGGAAAGTAGGTCGGAGCAGTAATGGTTCCAGAATCCTGCTGGTTCCAGTAAGCAGAGTATACAAAAGGGTCGAGAGTTCAGCCTGCGCCGGGAATGCGCACGGGAGCCGCTGTGCCGGAGCAGCCGCCACGATCCCTGTGCCCTGGGCGCTCCTGGGAGCTCCTGGGAGCAGGGTGCTGGGCCCTGGGACCAAGCCATCAGTGGGGCTCCATGGAAATGCCTCTTTTTTTGTGTATGAAAGTGGTTGAATTGTTATCTTGGAATAGCAGGTGGATGCTCCATGCGTACCTGGCTCCACTTGCTGCAGAACCAGAATACAGAGCCCAGTGCCAAGTTCTGGGCTTATTTCCGAATCCAAACTCCTTCCAAGCTTTTAATGTGGGGCTTTGTATTCCCAATTCCCTCTCCAAGTCAGGATGGAAATGGCAGGGGTGCTCACCTGGCTTTTACACATACATCTGTCAGGCAACTAAATAGCATAATAGCAGTAACTGCCATGCGAGGTAAACTAAGGCTGCAAATGTATAGGATAAAATCTTCCTTTCGTGCCCTCTTTGCTCCCAGCAATTGGTATCTTTGTGCAGGATCTAAGTCATCATTGTTTAGTGACTGCCAATGGGTCAGCGCTCCATGAAATATTTTAATTCCTTTCCAGCCCTGTTGCTTCCACATGATCCTGCACTGAGGATTTCCACTGTTTCAACTGTGAAACGTCGGAAACAGTCTTCGTTCCCTGTCTGTTTTAGACTAATTTATCAGACTCCTTCATTGCAAGCCCTTAATTCTTTTAAAGGAAGGAGCACTAAATAACAGTATTTTATCCAGAACATTCATGATTTACAGCTCCCTGTCTCCATTATCTGCTCTCTCAGCTGAAGGCAACGAGTTAATACAAGTTTTGTCATGGCTACAAAGCCCTTGTGTGGCTCCACACCTCGATTCCCGTGCGTGAGAAGTGAGGACAATAGCGCCCTGCACCATAGGATATGTGGTGCTTGCAAAGAACTTAAGCACCGTTATATAGGAAAGGCATTATCAGAGCATTCAAAATGCTGCATATAAATTAATTCACAAGTATGCGTGCAGCTGACATGAGTATAAATTAGGTCATTCTCATTCACAAATGACTTCATACGAAGTACAGGAATCAATTACAGGCAGGAGTTTTTGCAGTGGTGGCCATTATTTATTAGAAAGCACTCCTAAAATTATCTTGGTGCTAAAATATGAATATTGTTATGCAAGAAAGGTACACAGTGGATCTATTCAAAGCATTAATTGAGAGAAAATTCCCCCTGCCCCCTTACTCACTGGCTGCCTCATATATACTTCATATACTGTATTTAACTCTCTTGCACCAAATGGAAGGTAATACAGAGTCCTCCATAAGTATTTCTTAAGTCATTTGACTGTGATTAAATTTTGATTTGTCTCTTTCAGAGCTCTTTTCCACTTGCTGGGTCTTTGGAAGAGAATTACTCTCAGTGAAGGGTTTATATGGCACCTTTTCAAATTCTACCATGTTCTTTCCTTACAGCTTTGGTTGTGGTTGCTTTCTCCATTCTCAGAGCTTATTTTGCCCTTTCAGGTGTTTTGTTCAGATCACTTTATTTTACTTAATGTAAATATTCCAGCAAATTTCAGGACCAAATAATGATGACTGTGATTAGAACTGGAGCTTTGTTAAGTATCCTGAAAACCCCTTTATTTCACCAAGGGAGATGTATCACCTCTGTAGCAAATTATATCATGCTGACAGAGTGAAATGTACTGTAACCTGATGAAAAAAAAGAACATGATCTAACTGTATTGATACAGGAGGGAAAAAATGAACAGCGTGTTTAAAACAAGTATGTTGGTAAGAGTCGGGATCGTTTTTTCTTGTTTTCCTTTTCTGGAGCAGCTAGTGAGGTAGTTGTTTCTCTGGATAGAAAAGTAGAGCCAGCACCAGCACGGCTGGTAGGCGGGTCCTGTTGCTGCTCTTTAACCGAGGGTTTCCTCGGCATGGAACAGGAGCAATCCCAGTGAGAGTGAGGAGGAACCGTCTCCCACATGAACAAGATGCCGTTATGTGAAATTATACACTGAAAACTCCTTAAAAATCCTTTATCGGGGTAGCAGAGTAAGTATTTACAGATAATAAAAAAGATTGTGTCTCTTCTCTACAGTAGTTTTGATGTCAGGGCTGAATTTCATCTATGATTACTTGCAATCTCAGGTTAAGTCGTTGTATCTATCTCCTCCAAGCCAAAAGGTGGCCTGGGTTAATAGAGGGGTGGTTTACAGGTACAGCTCCTTTCAGGGCATATCTGCAGACAGAAAGAAAAGCTGACCGATGCACAGCAGTACCACTAGGCTGCAATAGGAAGCCAAATTATTTGGTTCTGGGTCTTGTTTGCTCCTTTGCTGGAAACATGGCTTTGCTGAGTAGGTGCCAGAATGAATCCATGGTCTTCACTACCTGCCTAAAAAATGCTCTACTGGTAAGACAATAGCCTATTCCTATCCAAATGCAATCTCCACTGACTTTGGTGTGCGTGTGATTTGTACCTTGTTGGTGTTGTCCTTCACCGTACCCAAAGTGAGCAAAGTTATCCTGGCACATTAGCTTCAGTTGCCAAAGTTATGCTAAATATTTGCAATTAAATAAGTACAGAAGTCTTGCTTCCGTCAGTAGCTGCCTTTTTACAGAAGCTTAAAAACATGTTTGGGAACAAAAATGCTTTAAAAAGCAATTAGAAAGATTACATTAAGTTTTTGTAAAATATTTTGCCAGATGACAGGAAAGTTGTGTTTTTTTTCTTTTAAATGACTGTTCAGTATTGCCCAAATGATCATTTTTGCGCTTGTATCAAACAAAAATAGTTTTGCTCTTAAAAATGAGATTTGGCACTCAGGGCAAAATTTCCCTCTCCAATCTGCAATGCAGATGCCGTGGCCGCGGAGCAGATTTCAGCTGCCTTTCTGTATTCACTTCATGCAGAAAACTTTGCTGACGTCTCTGGGAGCTCCGCGCGCGGCCTCGGCGCAGACCAGGCTACCAGAGCAGGTCACAGGGAGCCATTGACCCGGAGTTACCTTCAACATCCTGCACAAACAGCCAGACAAGCATCGAAATCACGCCGGTAGCCACCGTTTGACAACGATTCCTACATGACATGAAAAATTCCTGGGAATAATCGTCACCCAGCTTTTCTCTCCCGGAGAGGCTGGTGTTTTGGCTAGTTGCTGTCGCCCGCCCTGCTGTCCCTGTGCACAAGTCCCTGTAAAACCTCCTCAGAAAGGAGGCCCTTGGGATGCAGTGCAGATGAATCCGGTAGGTGTTTATACAGGGAAGGCAACTCTTGCTCCCCTTGTGCAAGGAGGATGTGCTGAAGCCCAAGCCGATTGCTGTTTCTCTGTGCCTTGA
>JAUBOD010000707.1:2938472-2952987 GCA_032353885.1 Nothura maculosa | reverse complement strand
AAAAG
Organism: Nothura maculosa; assembly: GCA_032353885.1. Taxonomy (NCBI): domain Eukaryota; kingdom Metazoa; phylum Chordata; class Aves; order Tinamiformes; family Tinamidae; genus Nothura; species Nothura maculosa. The sequence goes on along the minus strand of JAUBOD010000707.1, from coordinate 2,952,982 downwards.
CTGTACTGTTTGAAAAAAAGATTAAACGGGACAGTTTGATTAATTGAAAACTGGAGAAATCCTGGATTGTTTTCATCTTAAAAGACGTAAATTGACTTTCAATGTTGCATGTCCTTTATACCCTCTTGTAGTTTTTTTCCAAGGCAAATTACTCCTTTCTTCTCGTTGTATAGATACACAGATTAAGTAGACTTAATTCCTCGTAGCCTTAGCCACTGTCTTAATAAGATGCAGACAAATTGTGCCGCTCCTTATTCCAGTAATCTTTGAAGGGCTGCAGTTCAGCAATATGTGCATGTAATAATCCTTAAGGGCAGTGGGCAAGCCGGGTTTTGCAGCATGGAGGTATGTGCCGTGTCCCTGCTCCTGCCACAGCTGATCCCAAAGGAGCCTAAAGAGAAGGCAAAGGAGCGAGCAGAGAGCATTGCTGGTGCCGGGTGTTTAGTGTGAGTGCTCAGCAACCCCAAAATGTTGGTGTGGTAACAAGCGAAGTGACAGACGTGCTGTTACATCCCCTGTGAGGAGATGTCTGGCCTAGCAGGATCACAGGAGTGAGGCAGGTGATGTAGGAGCAGTGCTGCCCTCGAGGGGCTGCCCCTGCGCCCGGCCGCCCTGGCTGCTCCCGCGGGCGCTTTCCTGCCGCTCCGCCAGGGAGACGGGATCCTTTCCGACACGGGAATCTCCATGGCAACGGCCTGCGCAGCGGCAGAGCGTGGCACGGCCGGGCCGGCAGCCCCGCGCATGGAAATCTTTATTCTCTCCTTTTCTGGAGCTATTCTTGCCTATTATTATTGTTACTTAATTAAAAAACCCAGCATTTCGGGCAGGCAGGAGGGGTGCGAGTGATGTCGGCCTGGGGGCTCCAGGGCAGACCTGTCGCTGCTGCCACCGGTACCTGGGAGCCCCGTGCGACCCTGCAGCCCGGGCAGCCTCATGGCTCTGGTCTAAAGAGCTGTTGCTCACACAGCTTGTACGCTGGGGTTTACCTGGGGACAAAGAGCTATTTCATGGCAGCAACCGTTCTGCAAAACCCAGAGGCTTTGTGTATGACTTAGTGGGTGATTGAGGCTGAGCGCTGTGAAAAGCTCCCTCGCCGTGCGCAGGGTCCCGGGCGCTGGGTCCTCCCAGCCCGTCCTGGTCGCCACCGTGCAGGAAACGCAGGCTCTGGAGGAGCTCCGTGCTGCTGGCAGGGATGCCCGCTACCCCCCTGGGCCTTTGCAGGCAGCCCGGCTTTGCGTGGGTCTTGCCCACCTTGCATGGAGACTCAGTCTGCAGGTTTGGTACCTGTGACCGCTTCTCTAGAACGATACGCTCCTTACTAAAGCTTTTTCTCATGTAGGGCTTTACTAAAAATAAAATAAAAAAATAGAATTCTTTTTTTATTCCTGCTCCAAATAGACCTCCTTTTAGTTGGTTTGTTGTTGAGCGTGGTCTTTTTTTCCTTGTATTATGAACATGTGTGACCGTGTACCCTTGTGTTTAAGTCATTTTTTGTCAGAATGTGGCATTTCAACTATGCTAGAGCAGGAAAAGACTTTTGAATGAAAATGGGTTTTTTTGCAACACTGAAAAACAAAATAATAGTGTGGGACTTGCAAATAATTCGGAGATTGCAGCATGGCGCAATGGGAAAGTGTGAGAGGAGGGAGAGAAAATATTGCTGTTTGCAGAAGCTGAAGTTTTAAGCAACAGAAGAGAACTCCTTGGTTTCAGGAGAAGGCATCTGAGCTGGGCCGTGTCTGTCCGTGCTCCTGTCCATCCTTCCACAAGGTGCAGGCAGGCTGGCTGGAGGGGAGCGAGCGGGAGCATGGAGGTTGCCAGGAAGGCACAGAGAGGAGTCTCAGCAGACCCCTCTGCAGCTGGGTTGGAGTGGGCCCTGTTCCTTCCCTGGAGGGCATTAACAGGGTGGTTAAAGCCTGTGCTGGGCTGCAGGCAAACAGCGGCCTGGCCGGGAGCAGGGGAGAGGGAAGGGAACGTCCTGGCCCCTCTGCCTGCACTCTGATCCGCGGTGACATCTCGCATAGTTTGGGAGTGAGGGAAGGCCCTTGATTTCTTCTGCTTTCCAAGTAGGGTTTCATATAGGCTGCCTTTTTCCAAGAATAATCCTTGCATTCCACTGGAACTTGCTGCCTGTTTCCCTGTGCGGGTCGGGAGTCTCGGCTCTCTGATCGCCGGGTCCCACTGGGCCTCACATGGAGGGGCAGGACCTGAGTGCCTCTCCTGCCGCTGTCTGAAGCCTCCAAGAGGAGTCACCCTTCTCCTTGCCCATACCAGCTCGGTGGGGGGGCTTTGCGATGCCCATGGAATTCTGCAGCGGACACGGATGGAAGGGCAGGAGTGTGTGTGTGTCGAGGGAGGCTGCAGCGAGCTGGCGGCACCAGGGCTTGGCTTGCTAAAGCGCCAGGGTGGAACCGGAGAAATCGGGAAGAATCTGGGATCTTGAACTGGGATTATTGTTTCCTGGAATTAAGAATCCATTTGGCTTTTTTCTTCTTTGAAATTTGTGGATATCTTCTATGTTCTTTTGATTATCTAATTTTGAATACCCTTATATGAGAGAGCAGGAAGAGGGAGTGAGAAGTTGAGAGCAGAGGCAGAAAGTGCCAGCACCTCCCGGAGCAGCCTGGTGTGGCTTTCCCCCTGGATTCGTATCCCTGCACGCTCTGAGCAGCACGATGGCAAAGACCTCCAAACTTGGGCTCCTTTTTGCTCCCTCATCAGGTTGCTTTTGGCCAGTTTTCAGTTATGGGAAGTGACCTTGCAAGCTTGAAATGAAATGAAATGAAATGAAATGGATTGAAATTGAAACAAGTTAGGAGAGAAAACCAACCCCCCAATGGGACCGTTGATCTGGGACAGCCTCTAAGTCAGGTTTCTGCAGAATTTCCTGCAGTCTCTTTTATGCAGCAAATAACTTCCCACTATGATGTAGTAACAGCATGAACTTTTATTTTTTAAAGTGCCATATTTATGGTCATTTTACTCTTGAGGAAGAAGCAATGGTAGTAAAAGGCATTTGATGCAAAATCCAGCCAGCAAATTGCCCTGCTTGATTTGGAGCCCTTGATGCCTTGTGTGTGCTGCTCTGCCCGTTTGGCATTGCTGTGGAAAGAGCAGAATTCAGGCTGAGCGACACGGGAGGGCTGTACTGATCTCGTGGATACCTGTTTGGTTTTGGAGAAGTTAGGCTGATGTTACTGCTTGTGTATGTAGGTGTATAGTTGTTTTTAACCTAAGCTTCCAAGGAACACGTAAGTAAATACTTAGGTGGACTAAATTGTTTCTAGTGCCTTTAAGATGCTGCATAGCTCCCTATGAGAAAACCTCAGTATAAACACTCAAAATGGGCGAGGAGGGACTGGAGAGGGTGTAACATTTGCAAGCGTGAGCTTAAAGACAAGCGGATCAGGGGCGCACAGAGAACGAAGCGGCCGCGGTGACGCTGGGAGCGGTGCTGGGGCTTGGAGCGGCCCCGCTCCTCCTGCTGCCGCTCCGGTGAGTGGATCCGTGCACGCGGCCGCGCTCCCGGCCACGCTCCATCCCCGCGCTCCGTCCCCCCGGTCCAGGCTCTGCAAGGCCCCGGTGCCGCTTCCCTGCAGCCGTAACCAGGACAAGGAAATGAGGCCTCTAAGTGGGTTCAATCTGATTTAGTAATAAGCCAATTTAATCTCTAATGACTTCAAACACGGCTTTTACAAGGTGATCAATGGCGGTGTAACAATGATTGATCAATAGCATTGCATTTAATTGGATTTTTATGGGTATAATATAGTATTTCGAGATTAATGTACCATTGCATTGCTTTGTTACTTTTTTGACTCAATTTTTCTAAAAAGAAATGATGCTTCAAAATGCTGATTAGTCTTTGAAATATTGTTTTGGGGGCAGGGTTAATAAAAGCTAAAATGAAAAATTAAATGCTTTTAGTAATTGAATTTCTGCTTTTGTGCGAGTTACTTGGCAGTGCTGCTTTGTTTTCTTAAGAGCTGTCCACATTATAGAAAAAAACAAACATACACCTGCAATCCTCATCTTCCAGGGTAAAGGGGAGACAAAACACCAAAAAGGAGCATGTCCAGGGCTCAGCTTAGGAATGGGAAGCAGCTGAAGTCGCGCTCCTTCCCCAGCAGTTGGACACAGTCATCTTCCCATGAAGACATCTCCTCGTCGCACGTGTCCTGCTTTAATCTACTCGTCTTTCTGCAGCGTGCAGCAAAAATTGATTTGCGGGAATTTTAATGACTGAATAACTGGCCCTGTCCCCGAGTGTTTTTTCATATTTGCAGTGGCCAATGTGGGCCCTGAACTCGCTGTTCTGGATAATGGGTTTCATTAGTTTTGATGCCCGAGGTAAAAGGAGCCATAGGTGGGAAGAAAGGCTGTTTTTTGATGTCTAGACGTTCATTTCAGCTGTTGCTGCAATATGATACATTAAAAGGAAATATGTAACATAGCTCTGAGGAAATATGTATTCTTTGAAACTAATTCCACTTTTAAACTGCCTAAGACGGTGTGACCTGAATTATTAAAATGCGAGTGGCTGAATTTCTTAAAGGTAAAACTAGCCCTGCCGTGCCAGCACGGTCCTCACTTCCTTTCTCTTCTTCTCTCTTTCTTTTAAGTAAAATATGTCAGTTTGGCCATTGAAGCAGAACAGATCTCTTATTATCTTTGCGGTGGCTCTGCTGGGAGAGTGAAAATTTTTGAAGAATTTGCTTTGATATTTTGCTGTGCCTTTGCTCCTTGAAATTCTTATAATGGCTCTTTTCTGCTAACATGGCTGGCTTCAGACAGCCTGTGGGATGCACACACTTGGAAGGTCTTAGTATCTCGGATTGGGAAATAAACGAGCAAAAACCCAAACCCTGGACAGACTGTGTCGCTCAGCAATGCATGCTAAAATGCTAATATAAATCTAGATTCTTCTAGATGCATCTAATTATTTTAAAATCTGGGGGAAGAATGCACATTTTGGGGGCTAATGCAAACAACACGATAGCAAATGTGAAACATCTTCACTGCAAATGATTGACCTGGTCCTTTCCTCTGCGGAGCCTGGCAGGGATGGAGCTCGCGGCGCTGCCTCCTGCGCTGCTTGCACCGCGCTCTGGCTCTTACAGTGAGTGCTGGCAGCACAAGGGTTTGCGTGTGCCGTTGTGGGCAGTGTCGTGCATCGTGGCAGCGTGCCCATCGCCGTGCTGCTGCTGCGGCGGTGGCTGCAGGGGCTCTGAGCTGACACAGGGTCATTCTCGGCCACTGTAAAGATGAAGAGGTTAGAGCAGCGCTTTATTAACGTCGCACTGGAAATGCTAGGTGTGTATTCATTTTCTTTTATAAATTAGAGCAGCGATGCCTCTTCACATCAATGAACAGACTGTTCTTGTAGGAAGTCAGCTACCTCAAATCGCTTTCGTCTTCAAACAAACTGAAAATTTCATGCTTTCTTTAAATTCATATGCTGCTTTAGCTCTCCATCTCCACTAAATTTAAGGAAATGCTACTAAGAATGATGTGCCAGTTTAGTAGCTGTAGTAAAGGCAATGCACATAAGGATTGCACTAAATATGCTAATACTTTCTAAATATTTGGATCTTATTTATATGTGAGCTTTTGGTAGAAGTGAAGTGCGTGTGATAATCGGTTGTTCTGTAACATACAAGTACATATAAGCTTGAGAATTGGCTAGGTGTTGATAATGGTGATCCCAATAATTTTACCTTTTTTAAACATTGTTAAACTTCATTTTGAATGCTGTTTTACAAAAGATTCATTTTAATTCGATTCTGCAGGCAGAGGAGTTTACTGTGTTAAAGCTTAACTGTGGAGAAAGGCTGTGGTGTCACCTGTGTCTTAGCAGAGAGCAGAATTGCGGTGTTGGGGAGACACTTTATAATTCCCCCATCGAATTGCGCTGGTCGTGAAGCAGCTTTTAAGGTGTCACCAGCCCTGATACTTACAGAAATTATTCATTAACAATTCTGAAAATATCCCGAGATTCTGATAATTCTTGATAATGCCGATTTAAAAGTGAAATTGAGGCCCTGTGAAGTTTGGGCTGGTAAACAGCCATGACGTGCTGCATATATTTAGCATCACTAAGGTTGTGCAGACATCCAAAGGACCCTTACTGTTTCTTAAGGGAAAGCTGCCTCCTGGTTTGCCCAGAAGTAAAAGTCCAGGGTTTCGTGGTTTTCTTTGCTTTTGTTTTCTTCTGAGAAAGTAATTTTGCTGATCAGTGAGGTGATTCAGGAACCGGGATCTTGTTTGCTCACTGCGTCAAAGGAGAGAGACACTATTACCAATGTGAGCGTTTCACAGCCTCACATGTTCAAGAAAAAAAGCCTCTTTGAGGTTTTCCTTTTTTTCTCTTTTTTTTCTTATACTGTATGGTAAAGAGGGTTTGACAGTAGAGTCATGATCACCACTGGGCCGTGAGGTTCTGCGGCACTGTTGGCAATATTCGTGTTTTCCATAAAGCCCAAACTAATTAGAAGCTTTCTTTAAATATGACTAAACCAGACTAAGTAGTGTCTGCTCGGCAGGCATGCTCCTGAAAGGCTTCAGCCTCTAATTTATCGAGGGAGAAGTGGCTAAGTGTTTATTCATTTTAACTCTGTGTTTATACAGATCTCCTGAGTCTGCCTGTTATTCCAGACCCGCGCTGATGAAATGTAGCCCATTCACAAAAAAATATTAGTGGCTTAGAGTCCACGAGCGATGGAGTTAGTTCAGCAGCTGGTATTGAGGGGTGCGTGTCATTGTGATGCTCATTCAGGTGGCTGGCTCGTGCTGCAGCCCGACTTCTCACATCTGCATCGACTGTATGAGGGCTGTAATATTTAATTTAATTTAATTCCTGCTTACAGCATATGTGTGGCGAACAGCTTTGTGTGCTTTGCAGTTCTGATTTGGATTTTGATTTTTATAATAAAGCACATACTGATGTGTTGTAGTCTGTTTCTTCAGTGATTGAAGAGCAGTTTTATTTTGGTAGCTGAAATCATTTTATGAAACATGTTATTGTTGAGAAGTTAATGTTATGTTTAGTAATGTTAACATGTAAAAGTTGCTGGAATTGTGTTTATTTTAAATATCTGAACTGGTCTGTTTTGGGCATGTTGATGTTTAATGTCTTTTCACTGTTTTTTCTATAGTGGTAGAAGAAGGACTGTGGGAGAATGGACTTTCCTATGAGTGTAGGACCCTGCTCTTCAAGGCAATTCATAATCTTCTGGAAAGGTAAGAGATACAGAACTCTGTTCTTCAGTTAGTTATATCCATATTAGAGTTTGGCTGGATTTGTACACAGTTCTCAGGGTGAAGTTTAAAAGTTCCCTTGTCTCTGGCCCCGTGTGTCCTGCTGTTGCCTTCATTCATCGGGATGGTACATGTGGTGTGACTGCCCCTGTGATTAGTTAATACACGGGTATCTTTAAAGGCTCTCAACAATTAGGCTTACCATTTTGTGCCTAGTGCACCAGTGTATGACCTGGCACCTTCGGATTGCCTCTCTTTGCAGTTCTGCACACCACTGCCACCTTGCTGTGTTATATCTCAGCTCTTCTTTTTATTTCAGCTGTTCTAGACTGACTAGTGGTTGGGTTTGCATTATATTACTATGAGGTTTCCATGGGTGTAACTGGACCCTTGCTTAGCAGTTAGCTGCCTGTAGGTGCCAGCAGGTTAAGCTCTCTGCACACACAGTTAACAGCTGTTACATTTTCCTTTTTTTATTTCATTTGTCTTTTTAGAGGAGTTTTGCCTAAGTAATAGACAATAAGAATGCAACACAGTAAAATAGGCAATAAAAATGCAAGAATCAAATTCTCAGTCTAGAAGGTTCACTTAGTTGTTTTGTTACTTTGCAATGCATAAATGAAAAAGACATTTCACATGTATTTCTCATGGGCTGATTAGCCACGAGCAGGGGTGACTGCATGGTCCAGGGAGCCCCAGTGCTGCCCACGAGAAGCGGTACAAATATCTGCAGAGTTGGGAAAAAAGCCTGTAGGCACCTTGAAATTAGCCTAAGTGCCGATGAAGTCGCACCTGAAAGAGGCCGTTTATTTTATAAGCCCCAGCTTGGCCTTTGTGAGTGTTTGAGAGGTGCCCGTCCTGAGGGTTTATCCCTGTGCTGGAGCAGAGCAGGGGCCCAGTGGATCCGCATGGTCCCAGCCGGTGGAGCCGCCTGTGTCCTGGGAGCAGCCCCCGCCAGGAAGGGACCTCAGCCGGGAGCTCTCCTGCTTCCACTTCTCTCAGTACCTGAGCCTGTGATCCAGAGCCTGGGTTAATTGGCAGTCAATTAAATTAAGTAGAAATTTCCCAGTGTCAGGGTGTGAAGAAACCATTTAGAAAGCGTTAAATGTTCGGAGGACATAATAGTGAAAATATCACTGTACTCTTTCATAATCATGAGTATGTTCCTATTGAGTCACTTTCCCTTTTCCCTTTTTCCGTAAAATCAGAAAAAGAGCTCCGTGAAATTTTCCAACGTCTGTATTGCATAGGAGGAAAACAACACTCAAACAGAAAATTGAGCCAAAGACTCACAAATTTGTCCCAATTTTATATGATTGAATAACTGCCTTTAAACACATACTCATTTGGGGCTTCATGCCCAGCATTTTTAAATCAGGGTCGTTGTTAGAGATTACTGTTAAATGTTGTGGTTACTCTTGAGTGAATATACAGCAAAAAAATAATGCAAACATCTGTTGTGAGTTGTTCACTCAGCCGAACCACTGCAATCCATATTTCCACTTCACGTTTTACATTTCCTATAGGATTACACCTTAATTAACCTGAGATTTACTTCCACATATGAGAGGGTGGCTGATTTTTAAGGCTGAGTCTACACATGAAAAAGTTCTGCTGGAAAATGAGCTAGAGGCAGTTGTTACCGTAAGAACTGACCGTCATGCAGACACGAGGATGTGACCTTAAAAGTGCTTTTTGCAGGTGTGGATCGTTATCTTTAGGAATCTGCTGCCTTTATAAAAAGGGGGCTGACATTAAAGACCTTCTTAGGTAGCAGGTTTTTTCTAGATGATCTTTTCCCACCAGCAAAAGCTGAGTGTATTTTGTTGGCTGTTTTAGGTTCCAAGTTCAGTTTAAGATATTGGTGTAAGCTTGATGGCAATCAATTGGAAAACATTCCAAAAAGATCCACTCTCCACATATGTTGCTACTGAGCAGGATTCTTTTTGCTTTCCGTGAGAAAGTACTTGCAGTGGAATTTTTCTCAGCCTAACTTTAACTTTGGAAAGCCCTGCCAAGTTAATACAGAAAAACTAGGAAAATCTTAGTATCTACATTGTCTCATCTACTTCCTATTTATCTGGTCGCTAGGTATGCTTTTGAAGTATGGATCATACAGTTTTTCTAAGCTTTGCAGAATGTTCTCTTCTGGAAGATTAATGTGGTTTTGGGCTGTTCTTTAGCAACCACTGCAGAAATAAACTGTTGGAAACCAGAAGAATGGAGAAGTGTAGTTCTTCTATCCAACAAATTAAATACTGGTTAGATTTGAAATGAATGGGGAAAACTGGGCTGCGCTAGGAGTCTTCTAACCTTCCCTGATCTTCCTCATACCTGGGATATTGCCCGTAGGCTGTAATCGTGTTGCAGTAGAAACCACTGGCAACAACCACCCGTTTTTTTTTTCTAGATTTAGCAAAATCAGCATGTATCTTACTGAAAAGTAGGCTTTAATAATAAATTTCTGAACAATGAAATTTGAGCAGCATTGTCAGCTGCATGTTCAGTGTATGAGACACTTGCATTGTGTGGGTCTGACGCTGGTTTGGTTAGTCTGTACAGGTGGACTTGGCAGACGTTAATAAATGTTACTCAACTTGTCACCCTAACTTGGATTATTGATTTGGTCTCCTCGTGCTTTTTTTAAAAGCCTCAGAACCTGTTGATTCTCTAAAGAAGCTGCTTGCCTCTAGGGAGGCCACAAAATAGGGCTAATTTATTGCCTCAGGTTTAATGCTGTGAGAATCTTTTCATTGAATAGAAGTTTTCTGAAAGAGCAAACAGAAATTATGTAAGTTTAAGCATTTGAAATCAAGCTATGAATTGTGTGAGTTGTTAGTTATTAATTATTAGCTAATATAATTTCCCCTAGTTCATACACCTCTGTGAATCCTGGATGCCAAGCATACAAACACATTCCCTTTACCACGAAGTCTCAGAGAAATACTGCATAGCAAGGGCTTTCTTTGTTTATACCTCAGATTATTAATTTGTTAAATATAAATCATCTCTATTCAATGAGGGGTTGCAAAATGGATCTTTCAGCATGAAAAACAACTTAAAGAGGAAGAGATTTTGTCCGAGGTGGTGATGATGGGGAAATTTGTGTGTAAAGATGAGCATCACTGACAGCACCAGGAGTGTGACTATAAAAGTGCCAATGGTACATTGGGCTGTGAACCCAGAAGCTACAAAGTTGGTTTCCATATTGTGGAAATTGAGCTGTTTAATCTCTTAGATTTATTGTCTTCACAGATTCTTTTACTAAGATCTTAAAATGTAACTAGTGGTTGTTGCTCTAATTATTTCCTAGGTGCTTGATGGATAAAAACTTCGTAAGAATTGGGAAATGGTTCATAAGACCCTATGACAAGGATGAGAAGCCTGTTAATAAAAGGTAAGATGATCCACGTTTGAAGTACTGCTCTTGTCCATGTGGAGTTACAAGTGCTGATACTTTGTTTCTGTCTTTGGTGGTTGTTTTTCTTTATCATATAACAAGAGAAAATACATACAATTTGTTCACTTCAGTAATGAATACCAAGTAATCAAGAAAACTTGGAGGTTTTGTTTCTGGTAATCTGAGATAAAGATGAGGTGGATGCTTACGCATTAACTCCACAGTTCTGCCACATTTTTGGAATTTTGAATAGCATCAACTTGTTTTCCTCAGTGTACTGAGAGCTCCAGATAGTCATAACAAATCAATGGAATTTCTGGACATTTAACACAGACTTGAAACTTCAAGCATTAAAATTTGTCTCCTTATTTAAAGATGCCAGCCTTGATGTATAGTTTTTCCTAATTAAGCAAGCTGACAAATGGACCTATGTGGTTGATTAGTGTGCTGCTTTGGCAGCAGCACGGCCATGGAAAGAGGGTAACTGCCTCCTCCTGCTCATCGCTATTCTTCCAGCACTAAAGGTTGCAGTGTTCTCAGATCTTCTGGTACTTGCATTTATAGTCATCTGCTAAACAAGTTCTGTCAAAAATAATCTGAGCTGAGCTTAAACACAGATTTTCTAACAGGAATCATTTTGACAGAACTGGGTTAGGAAGTGACTAAACATGTAGTTACGCCGGAAGATGTGAAGGTAATGAGCAATTGGAGATGAACTGGGGTGGCAACTTCTTCATCCAGCATCGCTGCGGCCCCGGCATCGTGTCGGCTGGCAGCTGTGGGTGCAGGTGAAATCGCTCTGGAGAACATATCTTTTCCCTTTCATCTCTTTTTCTCACCGCAGAGCCTTGGAACAACAGTGTCTGTTGCATCTGCTACAATGTAATGCTCAAACGGTTGGCTTGCCTTGACTCTGTAGCAGGCTTTGTTTTAACAAGGTGATTCTAGACAGTAATTGTTTGTTAGATATATTGTAGTAAATAAACACGGGCATGTTTCCTTGCTGGAAACACAGAGCTTTCCCTTTGCATGGAAGTTCTCTTCGTCATGGAGCAGGCTCCCTGCACGGCTGTAACCTTGGCAGGTTCCTGGTGGCCAGAAGCCCTGCAAGGGGCACTTTCCTGCACGTCTATCCCTGTCCTGGCTGCACATGGGCACCTTCCTCCCTCCGGGTCCTCTGCAGCTTTTCTCCTCACACCAAGATCCATTTTTCGGGAACATGAGCTCCCTAGAGCTATACAAGAAGTAGCATGATCCTGTTGGAAAAGTGAGACAGCCCCTTTGCGCAGAAGCGGTTAGTTTGATGAACTGGGCTGCAGCCTCGGTGTGCAGATGCAGTGCATGTGAGTGCCCGTTCATTCCTGGTGTGCAGCAAGGTAGAGACCTGCAGCAGCAGCTTCCACAGACAGTGTCTGTGCAGGACAGCAGCATTGGCTGGGGCTCCTGCCTCGGAATGCAGATATTCTGGCTCATTAGTAGCGCTCATCTCTTATTGATGTGTGTGTTGGAACCAATCTCTGGTACAGCGGCGTGATCTGGAGGAGGAAACTACCTTAGGTTTTAAGTGTGTTGATGTATTCGTATACATATGTCTGGTCTGGAGCATGTTATCCCCCCCTCCAAAAACAAAAGAAAATTGATGTTGAACTGAAGCTGTGTTTGAATTATTCCAGCTTATATATTACTGACATTATAACAGAGAATTCTCATTAATGTTGAAGAGTAGACCTTGAATTGCAGAAGCTAATGATTTTTGCTGTATTTGCATTTTCTTCATAAAGGTAATTGTCGCAACAAATACTGTACGAGTGCAACGGTTTTTAAGAGCTGTTTGCTAGAAATATTCCTGTGGGCCGTTTTGTGGGTTATTTTTGTTTCAGGTTGTTAATTCTTCTGATATAAGTACATTGGAGCTTACTACCATCTTGCAGTAGGATTAGTTAAGACTGCAAGAATTGTCAATAGATTGTGTTTCAGACAATAGCAGCTACTAATGGCAGACTTTGGGGATTCATTTATTTGGACTCTCTTATTTAATCTATTTTTTCTCCTTTCCTGTCTCCTAACCCCCTGCCTCTTCTCTGTTCAGTGCAGCACATGAAGCTATCTCTACAAAACTTAAGTGATGCCCATTAATTCTATATAAATTACTTGAGGAATTCTTGCTTTAAGCAGGTGGTTGCCTTAGGTAAATCTGTGGTAAATCATAGGTAATCTCGGCTGAAAACTTTCTTCTTGAGTGGGGAATGACTGAATACTTGTGGTGGATCAAAACTGAATAGATGTCATTCTCGAAAGGAAATAAAAATGTTTCTGAAAACTGCCTTTTTTGTTATTTTATCCCTCTTGCCCCAATATAATTGGAATCATGTTAAACATCCAGGACTGCCAAGTTCATTTCGGGAATGTCCCGGGAAGTCTTGGGCTGATGTAAGCAGGGAAGGAGCAGGACTCACGAGGCCGGCGTTCCAGGACGAAGCTGGTTCAGGGCCCGTGTTCTCCGTGGATGAGGAAGGCGGCAGACGTGGGATTTTTAGCATGAAGTCCAGGATGAAGCGGAGCACGGCAGTGCTCATGACCTACTTAGTGCTGAGGCCCAAGAGGAGATCCAGGCACAATGGCCGGGTTTCTGAGGCTGGATTAGCCAAAATGATGGGCTTTCGAGCCTTTCCAGGAAGGGAGCTGGAACAATAGAGGGAGTCTCAGGCAGGCTGGGATGCAGCTGCTTTGCTTACAGGGGCAACCAGATGCTTTTGACAGGAAATTTAGTGCACAGCTTGTGGGGTTTTCTTTCCTGAATACCATTTCTGTTGGTAGCAATATTTAATATTATATGTCACTTACTAAACAAGACTTCATGTTTTATTATCTGCCTTACAGCAGTGTGTGCTCAATATTTGCCTCCTTGCTACTGCTGGGAAGTGTTAGACTGGTTTATTTTTATTCACCTCTTTCTAAAGAAGATAGGTTTGTCCGATAGGAAGCACTGATAGTGGATTCTGTTTTGGTGAAAATTCATCTTCAGTCTGCTCGGAATTATTTTCCAAGCTATGTGTGGGGCTTTCTGGTTTCTGAAAGCATTGCTATAAAATGCTAAACATCTCATTGGCAAAAGAAAATTATGAGCTGCTTATAAAAGAATCTTTGCTATTTATTGCAGCGTACTGTTTTTCTACTATGCACCAAGAAAAGAAAAAGAATTATGTGAAAAACCTAAATTAAGTGGCCAAGCTATTTTAATTATGCTAGATGAATAAATTAAATTTGTTCCTTTTCGTTCCTTGTATAGTTGATGGGTCAACTCTTCCCCTGCCCCTACACCCCAAATCTATTATTTATTTATTTTTCTGAATATTTCAGGGATATGTGTAAGGGGACAGTGCTCTATTAGTTAAGTGTTGTGGAGTTGAGAAGATGCTGCTTTTCTCGTTACAAGGTGAGAGTGGAAAGACAGGAATGATGTGCAGGCAGCCACATACCCGCTGTGCAGAGGAGATGTCGAGGGGAGGTGCAGTTAGGGAACCAAGGTCATCGTCTGCTTGCAGTGTCAGATGGGGCTTTTGTTGAAGATAGTGTCCCCAAAGTGCTTTATAGGTGCTCTGCCCGTGGCAGGTCACAACTCATAGTCAGAGTCTCCTGTGATGCTTGGTAGAACATAAACATTTTTAAATTATAATGAGCACATGGAATATGTTAGTAACTAGGCTGTGCTAAGCATTCGTGTGCCAACTCTCCCCACTTTGTTCTAATCCAGTGAAATAATATCTGGTAATAGCTGGTAGGTCCTACTTTGCTTATCATCCGGCACCGGGACCTGGCCAGAGCCCCAGCTTTGGATGGGAAAGTTCCCTTC
>JAUBOD010000707.1:2903357-2935242 GCA_032353885.1 Nothura maculosa | reverse complement strand
TGTAGCTGCTGTGACTGAGCGTGGCCCTGTTCTGAGCTGAGAATGTCTATTTTTAAACGTGCTTTCCAGGGAGGAGCTGAGGTTTCAGCAGTTGTGTCACAGCGTGGTTAGTTGGAATAGATGAGTGTCCCAGGCACTCACGGGTTGTTCCTCTTGCACCCTTTCTGCCAAATCTTTGTAGCAGGAAGGGAATATTGACTGGCGTTTAGGGTGAAGGGTTGAGTTATTTTACCCTGTGAGGTCTGCAGCCCTTCCTTTGCCCCAAACCCTCCCGTGCAAGAGATTGGGTGTTTGTGCAGAGCACCTTACTCCTTCAGCATGAGCTTCAAGTCAGTTATGTGTGATCGAAGCCTAAGGCAAAATGCAGAGCGTGCACAGAGCAGCTTGTTTCTCCGGCACAAACGCTGGGCAGCTTTCAAGTACTCTGACAGAGAAGTGTTTTTGTGTATGTTGTAAGTTACACACTTACAAAGCTGAGAAATCCCGAGCAAGGGAACAAACACTGGATAAAATCCGGAGACACGAATGTGGTTGTGCAGATTGGAGCAGGTCGAGGGAATGGGAACGTGAATATTCCTGAATGATTTTGCCTGGATCATTTGCTGTGTAGGGATCTGAGCTAACTTGGAGAACTCTGTTGGATTTACCCCCCTGTACTCTCCTGCTTCGGATTTACGGTGCGGACTCTCCTCCTTTCCACACTGTTGAGGTTGTACGAGAAGCTGCATTTGTGCTCATTTTTCTTTCTTAAAATTCAGTAAATGCAAAAATACCTATATGAAGTGAGACCAAAGGTAGGTCTGTTTGTGTTGCATGGGGTAGAGTCAGGAGAACAAGGTAA
Organism: Nothura maculosa; assembly: GCA_032353885.1. Classification (NCBI taxonomy): domain Eukaryota; kingdom Metazoa; phylum Chordata; class Aves; order Tinamiformes; family Tinamidae; genus Nothura; species Nothura maculosa. The sequence continues at coordinate 2,934,401 of JAUBOD010000707.1, read as the reverse complement.
ACACAGAGCCCCAAATGCTTGAACTGCTTGCCCAGCTGCGGTGCTGTTGTGGCTCAGGGACCTCCTGGCCGAGAGCTGCTTCCTGCCTCAGGGCCTGCATCCTTCACTGAGTTGCAGTGGGTTTGGTAGCTACAGTAAATTCAATAATAATTAGGAAAAAAACCTTTTAAGCTGTTGACTTTTTTTTTTTTAATGAATCACATTAAGAAAATTTCAGGTTTCATATTCCATCAAGAGTTTTGCTGCATTTTTTAGTGAATTTTGAAGCAGCAGTTTATGTAGTAGAAGTTTCAGCATTGTTTACAGTGTTTTTGAAGAAGGTAAATATTTTAAGATGAAGTTTGATATAATACTTAGAATTCACAGCGCAACCAGAAATTAGGTCCAGTTTTACTCCTGCACATGCACATATACACTTTTGTCTGCGTACAGTTTTAATGTTTAGGTTTAAATCAGTGAAAAAATAGTTTATGGTGGTGTTTTTATAAGAGCTTATCTCTGAAAATGGGCACATTAATGCTTGTTATCAGTTATGTGCTTCATACCGCCATCTACTGCCATCCCATTGCATCGCTGTAGCAGGGGATCAGATCTTGGCTCGCCTCTGTGGTACCACGTCTGGTCTGAGCTGCTTTGGTGAGTTAAACCTCACAGCTCTGAGGTTGTCAAACCCGGCTGTGAATCCTCTTCTTCCAATGTTCAAGTGCTGCTTTTGAATTAGTTTGTGTCCTTCAGCAAGCGGAAAGAGGTGCTCTGAATCCTCAAGTTAGTTGCATAGAGTTTTTTCAGCCAGGACCCTGCACTTGCCCTTGTTGAACTCCATGAGACTCAGCTGTTTGGGACAGCACAGCTTGATGTGACATTTTTTGTGTTTAACACTGGTAAATGGCTTTTTCCTCTCTGAATAGTTTTGTACTATTTTAGCATTCACTAATATTTGGTAATTAATTTGTCTATGCAATGCGTGAAATATCTGTTTTTCTTTACTACTTTCGTTTGATGTCTTCTTCATATATACAGACGGAATGTAAATGTCTGATTCCTTTTTATATCTGTCCTCTTAATTTTATAGACGTCTGTCCTTTGCCCCTTTAGTTACCTCCTTCACAGTGAAGTCTCTTTATGTATTTAGTTGTTCTTTGTATGGAAACCATTCTGTACTGTTTATCTGCCTAGTTACCTCTTTGTACATCTTTTATTTCTACTTTCAATTCTTCAGACTGGGGAGGTGCAGAATGACACACTCTGTTTGATGAATACTTCATGGTTTTATGAGCTGTTATAATGGTATCTTAATTTATTTTGTGCTCGTTTCCAAATGCTGAACTTTCATTTTCTGTTTTGGGATACTAAACACTTCCACAAAACCTGCTGCTAGTTTTGTAGAAGTGTTTACTATAGATCCAAGAAGTCTCCCCTACCAATAGTAACGGTCCCAGCAAGCCAAAGCCTTAAAAACATATTTTTCCTTTCAGCTCTTTTTATTTTTCTATTGAATTTAATTCACCTTTTTTTCTCATTTGATTTTTTTTGAAATTTTGCATTTTTTTGCTGTAAACTTTGATTTTTTTTCATATTTTGAATACCTGAAGATAAATAGCCCTTTGCTGTTCTCCCTGAGGTACTTTTGTTGTTTGTTTGTTTGTCTTTTCTTTTTTCCCCATGTTTAGCCATAATTGTGGCATTTCCCTTAAATACAGACCTTGAGTCAAGGACCATGTCTACATAATACGGTGAAGAAATGCAAGTAAATTAAGTGATCCCAGGAGAAGTACTTCAACAGTTGTAGCGTGTGTATAAATGAGAACGCTGAAAGAAGTACTTCAGTGAGCTGGAGCAGTACTTAAAGTTTGATCCCGATCTGTGGGACCTTTATTGTATCAGTCCTAAAAATCCATACAGAATTATCTGGCAAATGGATGTCATGACAGATGTTTATTCTGAATGAATGAACTAAAATATTATAAACAATTGAGAAACTCCAATAAGGAATTCTATTCCAGTAGATTTGATTATTTTTTCCTACGGTGCACCACATTTTATTTTGATTTACTGGAGATAACACTGTTAATGAGACTAAAATCTCCCTTTTTGTATTATATTGTGTATATTTTATTTAATGTGCCTTAATTTATGAGATACAGTATGGCAAGATTTTTTTTTCTGATTTTCTTGGCTAAGGCTGATATTTTTGCAAAAACATGAATGTTCATGTTCATATTGCGCAGGTTTTGGTGACTCGATTTGTATTCTCAGTATCCTTCTTTGCAGTGTTTATGAGCTTTGAACATGCATTTGAGATGTAAATGACTAGCTCAAGAGTATATTAAAAACATTCTGTTTCATGTTCAAAGTTTGAATGTGTGTTTTCTTTGAGTAAAGATGATATACTTTAAGTTGAAAATAAACTAGTCATCCCTTTTAAAACGCACTGTCACAACAGAGATCTTGCAATAAGAGTGTTAGGTTAGTGGGCTTTGTTTTGTTAAAAATGAAAACTGTAAATCACTCTTTCAAGACTGGACTGCCTTTATTTAATGGCTGATTTTAAGACTTTTTTTCTGCTTAAAGTTCTCTTGTTTATGTTTACTTTTGAGACAAGCTTCATACACTGTGGACTTGTCATTGATGCAGTATTACAGGGAAAATCCAGCAAAATCCTGGAGAACAGATGGACCAATAAACTCTTTACCGAAACTCCATACTTATTTTAGAATCCATTTCTGGTACGTTGCGCTCAAGAGCAACAAAAATTTAAAAACAGTTGCTCTATTTTAGGCTGCCATAATGCCTTACACGTTTTTGACAGCATGCTTTATATTACTTTAACATGGTTGTGACATATGAGTTGTTTGGAAGGTGTTTTCTTTCTTCTTCCCTGTTTTGTTGTACACTGCTTTAAAGCTGAATGTAAGTTTAACTGAGGCCAAAATCAAGAAGTTAAGCTAAGAATACCTGTTCTTTTTTTTGTAACACTTTCAATGTACTTTTTCCTACACAATATTTAAGCAAGAGGATGTGGTTAGTTGCACACATGGATCAGGAAGACATTTAGCCTGATTGAACAGTCAAATAACGTTGCAGAATAGTAGGATATATGTCAATTTGCCATTAGAAAACAAATCACGCGCTGAACTTTCTGGAGTAGGATTCATCTCTCTTTCTAGAACATTAAAGATTCTTTTTTCTATTGTAGTTAAAAATCTGGAGAAACTTGTTTTGAGGAGCAGCTCATTGCATTTACATGATTTAGTATGCAGGTAGCTGCTTGTGGGATTTTCAAGCATGTTGAGGCACCTACTTGTGTTTATTTTAATTGGAGTTGGGCAATAGCTGTTTCTTTAAGATCCTACTTGATGTTTTTTACTTTGTTCCAGCAACTAATTTCATTTTTCCGACCTATCTCCAAAATTGGTGATATCATTCCTTTTCAGATGTGAATAAAGGACATAAATCCTACTTAAGTTTAGTGAGATTTGGTATTCTAAGCTCCACCTTGAAATGGAACTTGGACTTTTACTGGAAAATCTTATACATCATTCTAAATTTTGCAGCTTATTCCTTTTCTTTCATAGTCAGCTTTGCAAATAACTCTTCTGAAGCAAGGAGGACCGTTCCAAGTGCTTTTGACAACAGCGATACAAACACATGGCAAAATGTGTTAGCATTTTTAGCTATTGACAGAATCGTTTAACTTGACGTTCACATGGTTATGCATGTGTGAATATGCACATGATCTCTGTGTGTAATTTTTGTGTGCCTAGTTCCTGTCGATATGCAGGGGAGAACACGGTTCTGGAGCAGCAAAGCCCCCGTTTGTGCCGGCTCTTTGTGACTGTCTTTGTTTGGACACCGCTCCGCAGCCTCTGCCCTTGTTTCACACCGTTTCCTGCACCGCTGCCGGTGGCATCGCTCATCCTTTATTACCCGGGGGCTTTGCTAGCTCTAAAATAATGTATGTGACTACCTGATAGCCTAATATGCAGCCTTCCCTGGGAAGGTGGGAGTGGAGAGCGCTCTGGGCTTGCTTTCCTGCTGAGCATGCAGAGCCGACCCCATCCGAGAGGCTTTTATCTGGGTTGTCGATAAAGCAGAAGGGATTTCCTCTGATAATGGCCTCTCTAGCTGCTGGCCAGCCCGGCTCGCTCTCCAGGGATGACACTGATCACATTGCATTGAAGTTGTGCTTTATACGGTTGCCTTAAGATTGAGGAAACATCTGCAATTGATTCTTCTTAACAACTCCAGCTTTCTTTGCTCTATACTTTAGTTTAGAGGCCTCTTATATTGACTTAAACTTTAGGTATGATGCAGAAGTGTAATGCCTACATATGGCTGCAGGCTAGTTTGTTTGGGGGACCATCATTGCACGTGCAGACGCATCCTATTTTTGGTTCTGTATGTTTTTCAGAGATATATATTTCCAGTATTACAAGCTGTTTTTTTATGTGTAAGGGAAATAGTTTTCCCATGAGAGATACAAGCAAAGCTGCTTTTTTGTTTTGTAGTCGAATAAATGCACATTTTTCCGTGGAAATATCTTCCATAAAAACCTAATGACAGCAGCTAGGTTTCATTTGCATTTTCTAAGCCAAACAGTGCTGCTTAAAGATGAGAATTTGCTAAGCGCTGGGTGAATAGGCCTGTTCTCAGGCCTACAGTCCCACTGGACTGGCTTGTATAAGTAATACTGTGCAAATATACAGTTGAATAATTAAATTATGCTTACATACATCTGTGCCTGAAAACCCCAACCATGGACCTAGTCTTCCAGTATGTGCTATAATTTAACATAATTGAAAGAATAAAGAAAAAGAATAAACAAAAGTCCTAAAATTTAAAACCATGGAGCAGAAGGCACACTTAAGCAACGCTCAGTTATCTTTCGTTGGAATTGGTTACTTCCAAATAAAAATGTCCAAGTGCAGTTGACTGGGTGGGAGAAGGTGAAACCAAAAACAATAATAAGGAAAAAATAGTTTTATTGGCTAGTTTCTCTCAGTCCACGTAAGCTTAATACACACTTATGTCCTCTATATGTTAGTGTCAGTATAGTGTCTGTCGCATATCTACCAGTATGCAATATTTGGCCTTTATGGAGCTTGCTGGCGATGCCGCGAGCCTTTGGGCCGGTGTTTGGTGCCTTCGTGCACCGCTCCGGAGCAGCAGCAGCAGTTGGGACCGTTTGTGCTGGTTGATGGTGCTTGTGGCTGCTCCTTCCCGCCCCTTCCCTGCATCCCGTGTCCCCACCTGGCTGCTCTGGGAAATGGCGGCTTCCTTGTGGGGAACTCGGGGAGGGCAGGAGCGCATTTGTATTGCGAGAGAACAGCGGCAAATGATGAGGTAAGAAGCGCATCCCAAGTGAATATTTCAGTTGTGTTATGATATCACGTTGATTTTAGTAGGATTCTGACCCTCTCAGCTGACGTTTGATTACTTGAAGTTGTTATTTAAAGAACACTCGGGGCGCAGCGAGCCTCAGAGTATCATGTTCCGCTGAGGCCGTGGCGGCCATGTGATTGTTTGGAGCCGTGTCTGCACTTCCTTGTCTGCCTGGATTAGGATGGAATCTTCATTTGCACATTCCAGACTCATGAGCAGCTTCAAAGGGATTGCTTGTTCCCAGCCAAGTAGCCTGCCCATGGTCCGATCTCAGCCTTCTGGTCTGAATGTGGAACTGAAATCTCCATTTTAAATACAGCCTCTTTTCTGGATTATTTAAAAAATTAGATATTTGCTATGTTTGGTTTATAAGTGTGTGTGATGGACTGTGAAGGCTAAATGGGCCCAGTTTTCAGGTCAGCTGCTCAAGTCACTTCAGGACTTTGCGCTTGTGAGGCAAGTCAGCAATCCTGGACATGTGCTGAGAAAACTCCTTGGCATGTGCCAGGGCATTGAAGAGCAGACATTGCTTTTATGCTGGAATATCTTGTCCTGGCTGCTTTTTACTCATGTCTTCTTGTGATGAATTTGTTAATTGCGTACCAATAAAGTATCTGTAAAATCTTTGAATTTTCTCAACATGACATTAGGTCCTGAAGTATACCGGATGTTTGGCTCTATTCATGTGATGAGGGGAGTTGCTGCCTTCTTGTTTTTCATTACTATTATTATTATGTATAATAGTGCATATATTATTATATATACTATTTTATATATTCCTTCCCCCCCCAGCATGTGAATATATTAGAATTTGTATGAATCAATCTTTTGAATTGATAATACAAATTTAAATATCTCTCTATGTATGTGTTTTTGAAAAATCTTGATCTCTTCATCACAGTTATATCTGTGGGTTTTTTTGTAACTAGAACTTTATTTAGTGGGATGGTTTTGTTGGCACATTACCCACAATATAACTTGTATTTCAAGAAACACTTCTAAAATGTCGTATTTTAGGGGCCCGTTTTTTAACATTTTATGGCCACCTAATTTTTCATTATTTTTTTCTTGTTGGCAACTTGATCTGCTGTTGTCATCGTAGCAAATACCACAGTTTTTAGAGTTATTTTATAAATGGTTTTGATAATACTCACTTTTCAGCTGCATTGTGAAAACAGTTGCTAGCAGTTGAAAAATGTTAGTTGAGCTGTTCCACCCAGATCATCCTAACACTGGAGGGTGTTTTTTTGTTGAAAACAAGCAAGGAATGTATGTTGTCTGATTCCTTTGCGAGGAAAGAAGTTACTCTAATGAAGAGTTTATACTTCATATCCACACCTTCAAAAGCAAGTAAAATATTTTACCATTTATCAATATTATGTTATGCAAGGCTGTTGTATTAAAGCACAGCAACCATCTCGCAATCTGAGTATAAAGTGACATGGAAGGAAACATGGGAAGCGGTACGGGAAGGCAGTGAAACAGGATTTGGCTCTGTATCAATCTGACCAAGCAGTAGCCTCATGCTTGATAGGGCCTTTCACATAATAAGTTTCCCATGAGTTTTAACATTACAATGAAGACTAATACAGACAGAGGGGGATAAAAAAAGAAAAAAATGGACTTTATTCCGTGTGGTACTTTGTATTGCATTTTTTTTGTCTGCAGCTCTGGTAGGTCCCTCTGGTTTTGCCTTTTCAAACCCTACCTGAAATGGTGCCATGCTCAATAGCTGGAGCTAGTAGGTTTATCCAGTGACTCATAGAGCTGTGTTCTGGCGAGGTGTGTTCTGTTGTTAGACCTTCCCCCTCCACCAAGAAGAGGCTGTTGCATAAAACTTGCTTAAAGGAAAAATAACAAAAGGAAAAGAATTTTACTACTGGGAAGAGAACCTCTCTTCTGTAGCGGGATGTCAGGCACTGCAGCGCACACAAGTGCAGTGAGTTACAGGCGCCGGAGCTTGCAGAAGCACCAGTGCAGATGTCCGGGAAGTTTGTAACTCTTGTCAACAGTGATCAAGGAAGCCCAACCCCAGAAACTGGCTTCATTCAGTCAAACAGGCTGAATTAAGGTTGGAAAACCTTATTTATTTTTTTTTTAAAGAAATTTATTTCTACCACTTCTAAAAAGTTGATTTAAAAAAAATTAAAGACCATGTCCAGAGTTACAGGATGAGAATGCACAAAGTGTTATCCTGACCCTTTTTCTGACTGCTCCTGACACTTCTAGGCCAGGCTGCTACGTTCAGTATGAGAGGAGGAGGTGGCTCCTGTTCTTAGGTAGACCTGGAACCATTGTCTGTAATGGTTTTGTTTGCTCTCTAATCCTGTTAGTGTTTAAACCAATCTAATAATACTGCAGAGTACAGTCTAGAATTTAAGGGCTTACAGATCTGGTATGTGCATCCATGATGCTAAATGTCTTTAGCTCACCAGTTTAAAAATCATGGTTCTGGAGAGCCAGGAGAGCAGAGAGGAGCCTGTTTCTAGAAGTGACCAAATGACTGTCCTAACTCCTGCACCCAGGTGTGTGTTTGGTGCCTGCAACATTAATAAGGTCACATTGAAAATCTTTACCTCTTTCGTAATTATTTACTTAACCCTGTGATTAAAGGTATCTTTTCCATCTGTTACTGATTCAGTTGAAGTAAAATAGTTTGCTTATTTAGAGGCCACTGTCTTAAATGTTGGCAGATGATGGTGAGAACCAAGGAATAAGGTATTCAGGCAACCTAGTAGTGAATTTAGAGTTAAATTTGACCTAGTCTGGGCCACTAGCATGAGTTAGAAAACTTCAAAACTTAATTCCAATAGATGTTTTGCAGTCATTGTGTAAAAGAATTTGATAGCTGCTATTTCAACTTCCATGTTCTCAAACTCATCACCACGCTCCACACTAATGAGCAGGCTGGGGAAATAAGCCAAGAAATTAATGGACCAGAGAAACTGAATTACCCTTTGAGCCCTGAAGAGCATCTTACCTCAAAGGCAACTCCCAGGCCTCGCACAGGGCAAGCAGAACTTGCTAAAGCCACTTCATGGCAGTGCCTGACCTCACAATTAAATATACGTAATTTTTACAAAGCCAGAGACTCTGTCTTTTTTTCAAATAGTTTTCCTATATGCAGCCTTTTTAAAATTTTGCATCAAATATAGTCACATTTGGCATTTATCTGAACTGATTGTTTTCCAGTGATCCTTCTGCTGACCCTCTTCTGCTTGATGAAGAGTTTACAAACAAAATTCTATGGCAAGCTTGGGTCAATATTACACCACTTAACATAACAAAGACTGATGATTATGAGAGAACAAATCGTGGGGGAAAGCATAGTCAAGGGTGAAGTTCTTGTGAGACATATTTTGGTTAGTTTAAGAAGCTTGGCTTTGTTTGCTTAAGAAAAATAAGGCAGGTGGTATCCTGTACATGATGCGTTTCCTAAGGTTTAATTCTTTGGCAACAAGGGGAGTGTGTGCACTGTAACTAGCTCACAGGACTAGGTATGAGTTCATAGGTGGACAGTAGCTGTTGCTCACAGTGAGGGAGCATCTCTTCATTCTGATATTCATTTTTACAGTGTCATTGCCAGCCTTCCTGGTGCTGATCATCCGTTTAAATCAATAATCTCAAATACATTTGCTCACAGTTCCAGTGAGTTTGTACTGGTACTGCAGAAACAAAGTCGCTCTCCTCCTCAATCTGAAGCACACAAGATATTTCATAACCAAAGTCACTTTTGTGTATTTTTAGATGACCTCATGTTTATTGTTCACATGTGCTCTGTGTTATAATTATTTGTATACTTTAATGAAAAGATTGTAAAAAGATGAATATGGATGGCTTGTTTTGAGCACTCACTAATAATGTGTAATTACAAGGATTGATTTTCAGTGTGTGTGCTGTAATTGTTGATTGTAGTGATTAAACAGTTGCGGCTACTCAAAAGCCTCCTATCTATTTAGAAGGGGCTTATTATGAAACCAACCAACAATCCCATCTAGTGCTTCTACTTGGAAGAATTAATTTATTTAAATGGTTTAAAGTAGCTCTCATGAGAGATATTTTTTGCTTATATGCATTAATTTAGACTAGGGCTTTTGCCAGGCGTTCGAGGGGCTGGGAAAGATTCTCTCTCTTTATGCCAGCAAAATCTTGGCTCTGCCTTAGTAGGCTTTTTATTCCTAAAAACCCTGTTTGTGTCCCATGCTGTTTTCAAGATTAATCCCCAGTTTAAGGTAGGTGTTCGTATTAGTTTTCCTGGGACTGGACAAGAGGAAATGTGTGGAATGGCTCAGGAGGATCGACTAGAGCTCCCAAATGAGCGTGACGAGCTGTGTCTGCTTCCCTTAGCTCAAGATGTGCCTAGCACTATTGGAAAGTGTTGCAGCCATTTCACATGGCTCGCAGAGGATTTGTGCAATCCAAAGTACCATATTTCATCACTTGCTATTAAAACTTTTGTAGATAGTTATGTAAAACATTGTTAGTTGGAAGTCTCTGGCCATCATAGAGCCGCCAACCTGTCAATAAATCTCTTGAGTCAAGAGTCAATTTATCCTACTGAGATAAATTGGCGGTAGATTTGCACAGGCTTTCTCCATATTCTAATTATGTTGCAAAAAAAATTTGTAATTCTGTGTTTTTTCCACAATCTATGTAATTTCCTATTTATCATTGAATAATTCGTATAGAAATGCCTCTTGCTCCATGTAGCTACTTGCTGAAATTGATCTGAACAGAAAATACAAATCTATATAATTCCGTATTTTTTCTAGAGTTCATTGAATGAAGAGAGTTTTCCTTCTATTTATGATATTCATTGCAAGTTGCTAGTAATGTAAAAGTAAAAAAATAAAAAAGTAAAAAATAAAAATAAAAAGCAGGGCTGCGGGGGCTGCTGCTGACCCTGGGGCAGAACTTCCCTTCCTGCTGGGCATGTTCCTCCCCGTTCCTCCAAGTGCCTTGGGTTGTGTCCAGGATTCTGCTCTCTGCCGTAACACTGGCTCCTTTCCATGATACGCAGCTTCTCCATAACAGAGGTCCTGGGATTGTTCCACCCTCTGGCGTGTCGAGGTCTCTCCAGCCTTGCTTCTCGCTTAACAAACACGCCGTGTTGCAGAGCTGCGCTCGCAGCCCTGGCCTGCAGTGGAAGCTGCTCCTATTCATTTCCCCGTGTGGGTGGGAGGGAGTGCAGAATTAATGGTTGCAGCACATTCCTTCCTCAGGAATTGTTTGAGCTGGCAGAGATCCTGAGTCAGCAGCTTGGATGGCGATGGGGCCGAGACACCGGCACTGGCCTTGGAGGAGACCAGGAGCCTGCCCAGGGCCTTCTCAGGCGTTCCCAACCCTGAGAATTCAGCAACTGGTTTTAGCTGGCTTAGACAGAATTTTCACATTTGAAAATTGAATAAATAATAACTGATTCAGCTTTCTCCTGGAATCCTTTTATTTCATGGTGGCACAATTGCAAACAGTGCTGGTTTAGTTCGTGGAGCCCTCTGTTTGCTTTTGCATACTTTGCAGCGCTATTTGTAGTCTGATTCTTGTAAAAGCATATGTTCGGTATGCCAGGCATTTATAGAGAGTATTTCTGCCACGGAATTGGTGTTGTGTGTGTTCCTTTTCAGCAGCTATTTGCTTGTTTTTACTACAAGGAGGGGGGAAAAAAACGTTATAAGATTACATGGTGTAAGTAAAAGCAATAACTCTTGCATTTAATACAGTTATAGTAGTTATTTGTCCCTGCTCATGTGACTCTTCTTGAATTGTGTTTTTGGCACATTTTTTTAGAGACTCTTTTTTATATGTTTCTGTACATGTTAAAGACAGAACAATTTAGACTGATGCGAATTTAAAAAAAAAGTTTTCTTTTTATACATTTCAATTGTTCTGTTTGTTCACTAGAGCATCGTATAGTTTCAGGAGATGTTTTTAATTCCAGTCGATGTGAAATACTTCTAGAGCCGCAGTCACAGCAGCGCATGGCGCTGGGCTGCTGCCGTGCGCTGCGTCTGCGCGATGCTCTTGTCCGTCGGAGCGCGTCCTTGCCGGGCCCGCAGATCCGTCCTGTTTGCCTGGGACCTCCCAGCTCCTCACCAGGAATGAAGGCAAGGTCGTTGTTCACTGAGCGGAGCACTGTGAAGCAATGCAGGATGATTAAAATCTGCCAAACGGGGTGTGTCCGTCTGCTTGGCAAGGTGGAATGAAGCCCTGTTTACAGAAGAGTGATCCTAGAAAGATGCTTGTCATAGAACCTGCAATTTTGGTGCTTTGAAGTCGTTAAATGAGTGGAGAAACAGGACACGTTGTCTTTCAAAATTAATTCAGGCCAGGTGAGCATTAGGTTATGTGTAGGACAGACAGAAATGCAGAAGAGTGGGGGGCGCATTTGGACAGGAGGTAGCAACAAACCTAGAACTAGAAATGAATGAAAAGTAAAAAAAATAAAAAATAAAAAATAATGTGCAGTTGTAATTAAAAGAAAAAAATAGGGAATGATTGGAAGCTGGAAGAGCGGAAAACAGGGAATGTGGCTGACTGAATTGCTTGGCTTTATTTTTAATACTTCGTATTCTTCATAGTGCACTTTTTCTGTTTCTAAACCAGATTTGTGTGGCACCTTTCAGCTGCATTCACTCTCCAGGTATATCAAATGAGAGTCAGCATGTGGAAGCCAAACTATTTGGAGAAGATTTAGTCATTTAAATTTAAAGAGATTAATTGGTCTCTAACGCAGTCAATTAAGCTGTATTCTGAAAGTGGAAGGATCACAGATGTATGGCACTGAGTAAATCAATGCATTTTTCCATGGTTTTAGTATTCTCTGCAAGTGGCTTTAGTACAGAATTGTATTTAGAATATAGAATTTAGAATTTTGATCATATTGGGTGCACATAAAGTCATTTTCTGCAGCCATCGTCCTGAAGGACAGCTGGGAGCTGGCTTATAGCTCCAAGTTTAATATGTATTAGTGGGTATTTACAACTCAGGCAGTCTCTTTTACAAAAAAAAGAGCAAAGGAAGACATACTGTAAAGAGAATGAAATTTGGATGTCTCTGCAAAATAAGGCCTTTGTCCAGTTTTGTTGCCTGTGAAGCAAATAATTTTTGAAAGATTTAGATCATTGCTTTTTTTTAAATCATTTTTAAGTTCTGTCAAGTTGTAATTTTTTCTCTTGAGGGACAACAAATGCGTTCTTCTGCAGTATTGCTGTCCTCTTGCCACACTTGAAAGCTTAGCTGCAAGTCCTGGAAATACTCATGCTGTCCCTTACCTCGTCCTTTTTATTTTGTGATTTCAGTACGGGGTTGGTGCCATGCTTCGGGATCACTTGAAGGTGTCAGAAATTTTGTTTTGAGGGCCAGAGGAACAGAGAAGATTAGAATCTTCCCCTATCTACAAACTCCCTTTTCATTTGCAGTTGTTGATTGAAGGCCGTCGGAGGCGACCTAGTTACGTGTTCTCAAAGCAGGGGCGCCTCTTCAGGGCAGACTGCCCGGTTTGGAAGCTCACTTGGCAGAAGAAGATCCAAAATTTGAAATTGGCTTATATTGGTAAATAGGCACGTGCCCATGGTATCACGTAGCTTTAGATTTCTGAACACTGTTGGCTAACATATACATTTCTACTTATTATTTGAGGTATGCATTGTAAGCACTTGTTGGAAAGTGCCTACACTTCCATCAGAGCTGCATTAATAGCTTTTCAACTCCGAGAACTTTGTTCTTCATTTTCCTGTGCTGAAGGAGCATAAAGCCATCGTATTTTCCCTCTGATGATGTACTTTGTGAAATAAACAGATAAACGTAATTTCATCTTCAGTGAACTTAATGACAACAAAGCAGGGGGTTATGTCCCTTCATCCCCCTCCAGTTTGACATATTTCTTTAAGAATATCCTTTCTAAATGGCCTTAATCTAATATAATGCTACTTTGGATAATAGCATTCAGCTTTCATTTGGGGGGGTTGCAAGGAAGGATGCATTAACCTACATTGGCAGACAGCAAAAATAAGCAGGTATTGAGATGCACGGCTTGAAGAGGAGCAGCCTTTGCTGTTCAGTGTTTTTATTTTTGTAACTCGTACGTCAAACATACGTTACGTGTTTGTGGTCTGGTGTCCTGACTGCGGTCACAGAGCCTGTGTGCGTGTCTGGATTGCGTCTTTGTGACCAGCTGGGAAAAAATACATTGAAATTTAGCAAATTAGGTGTGAAACACTGTGGATTGATACTACTGTGCTACTGTTTCGTAAATAAAACGGGAATGAAGCAGGACACTCCGTGCGTTTTCAAAAATTAGCTTCCAATATTATTAGGACAGTTTGTCTTCCCTTTGCAAGGCTGAGATTTCACTTCTTTTTGAGCCCTGTTTTTAGTGTTCATGTGCAACTGTCTTACCAACTTTGACAATTTTAGAAAAAAAAGTAATTTTAAAACTGCAGGGAAAGCTCTCCTATATGTGAACACATGGTACAAGGAATGCTTAAATGGTGATGTCTTTCTGTCTGCTTCACTTTCCTCCTTTGAGCTATTAGCAATCTGAGAATCATCTTGTGTTCAGGTGTTAATTATTTTCCCTTATACTTTATGCCTTCTAGTTAGATTTATCATCAAGTAGTTGAAAGACTTTTTCTTTTTTTTTTCTCCATAATTGCTAATTTTGAGGTCTCTGCATCCCATGTTTGAACAGCACTTTGAGGATTGTTTCACTTTAGGTTTCCTTCCACACGAAGGAAACATTTTCGGATTTACTGAAGAACTTCGTTGCAGAAATCCCAATGACATTTACACAGAGAAAGTCATGTGTATTTAATAAAAATGTAATGTTTTAGATTTTGCATACGGAATTATGGACAGGCTCCAGACCTGTAGTACTCGTATACTTCCTAGTTGATTTTTTAGAGATTGTGGATAGGCATTTCTGACAAATTGCTGTGAAGGTCACAGGCTATTTTAAGGCAGAACAGGTTATCAAACATCCTAAATCTTTATTTTCCAGTCCTGATTGTGAGAGAAAGATGAAGACACATTTTTAGACTTTTTTTGACATTTAGAAAAGAAAAAGACATTTTAAATCATTTTTGAATCTTGTAGGAAGGAATAGAGTAAAAAATATGGTGACAAATGTACTCATGGCTTAAAGTCAGTATGTGAAGCAGGACATGAAACAAAAAGGAAAAGAAAAATAAAAGAATTGACTAATGTGATTTTTGAATTGCTACCTATTATCAAAGAGCTGATAACAATAAGTTAAGCATTAAGTGAAGCTTAATGCTGAGAAAATGAAGTCCCTAATGTGGATATGATTTAATACTGCTATCTACATGTTTGTTAAATATTCTTCTCATTTACAAGTCAAACATGATCAGATAGCCAACTTGACCTAATATGCTAAGAATTAGTGCATGTACAGTATAATGATAAAGATCTGCGCTAATGTGAAAAGTCCTTGTTTCCGTCAGCCCGATTCTACAGACTCTTGCTTTCTGGATGCATGCTGGTAGATGTCATGTATCAGATGTCAAAGCTTCAGGATTTCCTCCTTGCCCCTTTTTCATCGGAAACCTCTGTTTGCATGGAAGCATCTGAGCCATGTGCTCTAGGTGACCCTGCATGTGCAGGGGGTTGGACTAGATGACCTCTACGGTCCCTTCCAACCTTACACATTCTATGATTCTATCTGGGATGTTTCCCGTGGAGGTGGCGGGCTGAGGAGCGGGATAGGTGCCTCTCATAGGTGGGTCAACATCTCCCAACATCATTAGCATCTCCATAGCCCCAGCCCGGCATGAGCAGCCGCTGTGGGGCTGGAGCAGCTGGACACAACCGGAGGGAAGGGCTGCTGGTTTTGCCCTTGCAGTGACTGCTAAGGAGTGTGTTGATGGGGAAGGGAAGGCTCCTTCTCATCACAGCGTGTTGATGGAGAAGGGAAGGCTCCTCCTGATCGCAGCATGTTGATAGGGAAGGGAAGGCTCCTTCTCATCACAGCGTGTTGATGGAGAAGGGAAGGCTCCTGATCGCAGCATGTTGATAGGGAAGGGAAGGCTCCTTCTCATTGGAGTATGTTGATGGGGAAAGGAAGGCTCCTCATCGGCACGTGTTGATGGGGAAGGGAAGGCTCCTTCTAATCGGAGCGTGTTGATGTGGTAGGAAAGGCTCCTCCTCATCGGAGCATGTTGATAGGGAAGGGAAGGCTCCTTCTCATTGGAGTATGTTGATGGGGAAAGGAAGGCTCCTCCTCATCGGAGCATCTTGATGAGGAAGGGAAGGCACCTTCTCATCACAGCGTGTTGATGGGAAAGGGAAGGCTCTTTTTCATCACAGCTTCAGCCATGCCTTCCTGAGCCACTGCTGCGTTGGTGCAACTGTAAAAGCAAACGGTTTTAACGCAAGCGACTTGATGGAACAGAGTAATTGATAGCTGCATTGTCTGTGGCAACATTATTAAAGTATGCCTAATCCAAGGAAGCCTAGGTTTTAAACCGTGCAGGCCTGAGCTGTTAGGAAAAGGTCAGTTTATGCCTTAGGCTTCAAATTGAATAGTTGGTTGGCAAACCTCCACCTGTGTTAGTCAGACGTTTGCTTGGCTTTTAAGCTATTGATATTCCAAAGGGGCTTTGTCAGTCCTGGCCTCTAGAGCAAAACTGTTTGTGGCAATTCTGAGGTAATTTTTAGTGTATATACTACTTACTAAAATGCTAGGATTAGCAGAAGAAAGATTTTGAGTTGCTGCATGTACCTCTTAGGAAATAGTGTACTGAAAACTAGAAGTACTTGTGTGTTTCATGAATCTGGTGTGTCACTTTGAATAGATACAAATGCTCCTCTGGCTGGAATCCCGTGTTAAAGAGTATTAATTCTTCCGGGGCAATGAATTTTCCAAGGGAGTCAATTTAGAATAATGTGTCAAAAGGCAATGAAAGAGACAAGAAGAAATTCTGAAGGGTTAGAGTAGCAATGATTACAAAATTTTTACATACGTTTTTGTTGGATAGTGTTTTTAGTAGAATAAAGCAAGAAAGACTGCATCCATTTTGATAATTTTGTAGTTACTGTAATCCACTTTATAGCTCTTTGCAACTGGTGCTACTGTTTTAAAAGTAAGTGGTAGTACTGGTACAGATACAAATAAGCTCTTGATTTTGTTTACAATATACAAATCTTTAATCTAAAAGATCTTAGAATGTGTGTTTTCAGCATTAATTTGAATGTAGTTTTAATAACCTTCATGTGTTTTTGTTTCTTTGGGGTTTTCTTGGTATGTGACTTAGAAATATGGTCAAAACAGCTTCTGAGTCCCTTAACAACACATGGTCTTTTGCCTTAACCCAGTGAATTTCTACTTATGATAAGTGTGATAAACATGCAGGATCATTCTTTTGCATTGCAGCTTTAAATAATTCTTAAGAGCTGTAGTTTTAAATCAGCCCTGTTCTGGAGTGTAGAACAAAAAGGAAACCCACTCAGTAACGACCAGGGCCTCGGCCTTGTGATGCTTAGCAGAGGTCAGGAGCATAATGCTGACCAAATCCTTTACCTGCTGCCAAGGGATGGGTGTTGGTTCCTTCTCACTGCAGAAATGTCATTGCACAGCCTGCATGAACCTCTTTTGTTTTGTGAATCTTATCTAGTATTGATTAGATTGAATAAGAACTAGATTTACTTTTACAAAAGCACCATTTAGCGCATCTAAATTTTTGTTCAAGTATACTAAATCGTTCTTAGAGTGAAACTGCTTCTCTGCTCATCTAACCTCCGCTGCAGGAGAGTATTTTGGGCCCTGCAGTGCCTCTGAAGTACGTACGTGTTAAGTGTTAGCAGGAAGGCGCACACGATGGTAGCGCGTTGAGCAGCCCTGGTGGATCTGATGCAGTTTGCTCCGCAGGCGGCAGCCTCTTACAGAGCTGGATCGTGGCCCACGTGAAGGGAAGGCCCCACACAAACTTCTCTGGAAAGTGCTGCTCCAATAGCCCTCAAGTGTAGCTGTAAAGCTGCATTGCTGCCCTCTGACTGTTAACCACTTCATCTCATAGTAACACATTTATTGTCCGGGTTTTTCTCACCATCTGTCATTTCTTGCCTGTTTCTGCTTGAGTGATAGAAGAAGAAATTCTGTCCTTGATCCAAGGCCGTTCAGCCTGCCTCTTTATTCCAGTCTTTGAAGAGCAGGAATCGTCCCGGAAGGGAAATACACAACAATGGATATGGAAGGATAGTGCCTAGTTTCTGCAGGAGCGTTGTGCTACTTTGGAGGACTTCTTCACCAATATACTCTAGGAATTATTATATCAGTTCATCAGTTCATTAAGAAAATCAAAGTCAAAATAATGCATTTTGACAAGCCACGATACACATATGTGCAGTTAGCAACAAGTCAGTACATTTCCTTGTTCAATATGCAGAATGCTTTTAATATGAAAAAATCAGGGTTTTATTGTGGCTATGTGAAATGTTTTCATTTTTGTGGTGTCATATTTCATTCAAAGAATCAAATGGAATATACTGCTGCCTCAATGAGCCAGTAAGCTGAGGGAGCTACCATATGATTTAAATGCTGCATTAATAATTTTTTTAAAAAAACCTAAATACTGAGCAGTTTTACACCTGGTTAAAAAATACGTGATTTTATGAAGGTGGAGACTTAAGGAACAAAAATGTTGCAGCTGTTACTATAGAGCATGTTGTGCCCTACAGAAGTCATGTGGCCAAAGCTTGATGACCTTCTGTCTACAACCAGAGGACAAAACTTCTCTCCTGATAAGCTTAGATAGAAACACATTATAATATCTATTCTGATGAAAATCTGTTGTCTATATATAGTTAAATCTATCTATTAAGGTCATAAAAACAAACAAAACAAAAAAAAACAAGTCCATTTTAATCTAGGATCTCCTGGGCCAGCAGCTCGTCCTGCGCCTACGGCGGGTGCAGCCAAAGAGAGAGAAGGGTGTGAGAGAGGAGACCAGGGAGTGAGAGAACCTCGATGGCCAAGCCTGTCAGCCTGGGCGGGAGGTTGCATTGGTGACGACTTCGAAAGGGTTGAGATGATAAATCCATGACACAGAAAGTGTTTAGATAACGTTATCTAAATGCTTTGTGTCTTGTGAAAGTGGTATCTCAGTGCTTTTCTCCACCACTGAGAAAATGCTAAAGGTAATTACTATTTATACTGAGTTTCTGTATGTGCATCTCATACATGTTTTAAAGAAAAATCAAAACAAAACTCCATCAGTAGAATCCCGGGCAGCAGAGAGGCAATGTATTGACACGGAATGTAATCATTAAAAGGTTTGGGCAATTCTTTGGTTTGGGAGAGAGCCAGGGTTTTTTTTGGAAAAAACAAAAGAGGTTTGCGAGGGGAGCCAGGACTAACGCAGTGGGAATAACGACTCCCTTTTCAAGGGGAGGGTGAAGAGGGCCCAGCCATATGGACACAAACTATTCCATGTCATTCCACAGAAAGGCCAAAAGCGTGTCTTTATTTTGAGACTGTTGATAAAATCTCGGATCCAGGTCCTTTCCTACACACTTGCATGTGTTTCCTACACCATGTATGTCATAGAGAAATGTATGGGAAATCTGGGCACAGAGAAAGTGCCCAGTTTTAAGCCCATGCTTTGGAATGGAAGCAGTGCCTGACAGTAATAGGAAGAAGTAACTTATTTTCCAAGCAAACCAGGTGTTTTTTGCCCCATTCCCTTACGTTTCTGTTAATATTCATGGTGTTGCAGGAGCTCATTCAAATTCAGCTCCAAGGCTCACCAGACTGTCTTAAGAGGTAATTTTAGCACTCCTCTCTGGACTATTAAATTCTTCACACCTGCTCATGGATGTTCTCGACTTCAGATGCGTCCAGGTGCTGCCATCTCCTGTCCAGACCATCCCTCTGAGCTGCCTCCGTGTTGCTTTAGACAAACCCAAAGGGAAGAGATTTCATTGCGGTCTCGCAGAGTGAGGCCTCTGTGCCAGATCATGCAGAACCTTTTCATCCCCTGATTTTTGTAATCTGTATCAAACAGGAGATTTATTTGATTGTATATTTATAAGGTACACAACCTATTGCTGCTCCTTTTCCAAAATCAGCCTTGCTAATGAAGTCATATTGGGGTAATGTGAGTTTGGAAATCTCAGAACTCGTCGGTACTTTTGGTATCAGTACCAAAATCGGTCATCACTGATGACTGTGTTCGAAGGAGAAAAGTTGGGATACTTCAAAAGGGCAGAGAGACCCCAGTCTGAGGTTGCGCTTATTGCAGTATACACCAGGAATTTCAACTCCTGTGTGGTTCTTGAGAGGTTCTGATTCAGTTCATGCATGCAGTTATAATTTGCAGCAAGAAATAGATTTTTTCCAAGTGCTCCATTTGCTCCTCGCATGTACTCATTTCATCTCATCTTTTGGAGAGCTTTGCTACCACGTTCGAAAAAATAGAGGTCAGGGTTGCTTCTCCCTAAATAATTCAAACTTGAAATTGTTGTAACAGGATGGATGTTTAGAAAGATAAAATTTATAGCGTTCCAAATACTTGGCTGTAAATCACCTCTTGTGTCAGTATCTTCACTGTGCCCCCTTGTGCTTTGCTGGCAGTGAGGTGGGCTGCAGCGGTGGGAAGGAGGCCCTGCCCCTTGGGCTGCACCTTGGGCTGCCGCTGGTGCTTCCCCAAGCAGAAGGGACTTTGCAACACAGGGAGTGTTTGTAAAGAAGTAAAATAATAAATATAATAAAGTAAAACAATAAAAATAGTAAATGGTAAATGCCTCGGATGGATATTCTTTCCAGTATACATAGCATAGTTTACACCTGATCAAGATTTCATAATCCTAATCTCATTTTATACATACATACGTGTATATATATTATGTACACAGACTTGTGTACATATGCTTGTACATTTCATTTAGTGTATTTCTCAAAAAAAAATTCATAGTTAGTGATTGAAGCCCATAAAGATTATGAGAGGTCAACGATTTTGTACTAATGAGCCCTTAAGCTGCAGTTTGAAGTCTTATTTTGAAGAGCAGGTTCAAAATGAAGCGAAATGGTTAATAAGGGAGGCAGTACTACAAGGAACAAAATATTTGTCACTGTAATTGAGGAGTGATTAGTTTTTTTCTGTTTCCATTTATAGAAGTCTTTCATTTAAGCAGTGATTAAACTTTTAGTAAGTCTATCAGTGCATAGAGTGGAAATATTCCAAAGAGTCCATGTGCAAGTATTTGGCTGGCTCCAGATCAGGGTGCCCAACATTTTTCAGAGCTCAGCCTTAATGTAGCTATAGCTGGGAATAATTTAGACAAATTCCACCCAGGCCATGTCTGGGAGGATGACATTGTGACTGAGAGAAGCATCTCTAGCATGCGGAGAAAAGGAAGATCTCTAAAAACATGATTGTCAAAAGGAGACACGCGCTCCTGCGTAGTGCAGCTGGACTGCAAACGCAGATGCACATTCTGGTTGTTCTTGTTTTATAAGATTTTAATGCAGTAACCTCATAAAGTAGCATCAAAAGGTCTCACTAAATCTGTATGGGAATTTCCTGGTGGAAAGCTGCTGAGATTACCACCAACTTTAGTGGCACTGGAGGAAGAACCTCTCCCAAACACTAAATGACAGGTAGTGGAATGAACCCATCTGAGAGTTGAAGTCATGATTTTTAAAGCAGTTTTGTGCTTTGAGTGGATAAAGCAGCTGTTGAAACTCGTATTTTTATTATCGTATTTGTTTGGAACAGATAAGCTGAGAGCTCAAGGCGGTCCAAGAGGGGGTCCACGTGAGGGGCAACAGCCTGGAAGCTGTTTCTCCCACTGCTGGTGGTCTGCGTTGCTCTGGATGTCGGGAAGGTGGGGAGCAGCATGGAATGATCCGCCTCAAAAATCCACTGTTTTGTGAATATGCAGAGATAGAGCTGGATGGTTATAAAAAGTAAAGTTCTGCTCAGTCTGCTTCTGAAAGTGAACTTTCCAATACTGTCCTGCATGTGTTTTACTCAGAGATCTGTCTTGTATTTGTAGCGGGAATGATTTCTGCAGCTTGGTATTCAAGGAATTGTGTGAAATGTCCTGGAGACAGGAATGTCGGGAAGCTGCGCTGCGCGTGCCTGAGCGGGGTACATCACCGAGCGCCGCGCTCTTCAGAGAGAATTCTTATTTGCTCCTAAAGTCAATATTTTCCTCACGATCTGCCGGAAGCTTATTAGGAGTAAAGGAAGTCCCCAGGCCTTGATCTGTATTATTTTTGGTCTTGAAAGCTGAGCTTATAGCACTGAGGGGCACCAGAGGGAGCATGAGTTTCGCAGAGCTGCTGGTTGTGTTGCACGGCAAGCGGCCTCGGAAGGACGGGCACGGCCAAGCAGGGCCCTCCTGCTCCTCCTGGGGCTTGTGACCTGCCCTCGGGCTGCACAGAGACTCCATGAGGAGAGGAGACTTCATGACTCATGAGAGGAGACTTCATGAGAGGAGACTTCATGAGAGGAGACTTCATGAGGGCTTCATGAAGACGCTCCATGAAGGAGGCTGGCCCTGCTGCTCGCAGCTGAGCGTAGGACGTGCTTCACATGTGCTGCTTGACCAGCCGGTCAAGCCTTTCGTGCTGGTAACCATTAGTAAGGCCCATTGCAAGGGGTTTTTTTTGTCTTTAATTAGTTTTGATTCTTTGTCATATTTGCAGGAATGTAAAGCAGACTTGATACTATATTTTTGTTTTTCCTGTGGTTGTTTAATTTTTTATCTAAAGCTCTTTAATTCCATTTCCTGACCTTACTGATCAGGTCACCTCCACGTTGGTCAGTGAGATGAATTCTTTTCCTTGCAAAAACAAGTAAATCACTGTCTTCTACAGCCGCGTTTTGCCCCTTTCTTGTTCCAACGGGGTTTCTGGATGACTGCGAATGGGGCGTGAGGCTGCACAGGGTTTGTTCATGGCAGAGCAGTTTGCAGGAGGTTTGAGAGAGGCACCATTGGAAGGGGCTCTTGCTCTCAGCTCAGTAGCAAACAAACAGTCTGCACCACAGGAAACGTCCAGATTCAGGAGATTTCTGTGTAATATCCTAACGACAGGAGCAGAGAACAACTGCTTTACAGACAGCCTTGCTCTCTCCTTCAGAAAGGCTGACCTGCTGCCTGCTCACCTATTTGCAGAGATTATACCCACTCGATCTTGGACCACATATCTTGTCTGTTTATTTTAAGGATCATCATCCTATGGCAGGAACCTAAAAGATTTGGGTTGTATAGTTGAAGAGTTTTTTATATTTTTATACTTGTAGTCACAGAAATCCTTTCTTTGTATTTTGTTTGTTTATTTTTCCTCGTGGCGCAGGATAACCAGATATAAATAACCAACAGCTATGACTCATTTTGTTCTCTCCACCCTGTTGCCATATGAATGAATGTCTGCAGTACTGATGATTGAGCACTACAACTTGAGCTTGCTTTCTCTTGTGAAAATAGAAATTAATAAAAAAATCTATTTTGTAGTTTGAAATGATTGTTACAGGGCGAAAGCCTGCTCTGTACAATGTGTAGAATTGCTCAGAGATTTAGTGAGATGAAAACAGCTTCCTATTCTACACCAGCAGGGGCTCAGTTTAAAAATAGTCGACAGTAGCAGAGCGGTTGGTTGACTTAAATATTAAAAGGAAATCGTTGCAGTTGCAAGTGTTATTTCCTTTTGGGAAAGGTTGTTAAAGAGCTGTCTTAAAAACACTCATTATGGTACAGCTGGCCCAGTGCCCAAGCCAGCAACCACTGAAGTGTGGGCAGATACTGGACTGGGCAGAGAAATAGCTGCATAATTGCTACATCAGCTCTCTGAGCTTTTGGTTGATTAAAATGATAAAAAGAATGAAGTGTTTTGTTCTGTTGTGGCTTTTTGATGGGGAAAATATAGGTAAATAGGGTAGAATAAAGCAGGAATATTTTAAATACTATCCATTTTAAGTTACATTTAATGATCAGTGGCAAATCTCTGGTTCACCCTAGATCCTTGTTGATTTCCCGTGATAGTCTTGTTATTTTATTTCCTGTAATAGCAGTGTAACGTAAATTTCTTTCCTATTCCACTGCTCAGCTAGAATCCACTGCAAAATTAGTGTTGAAGAATTCCATTTTCATTCTGAACCTTTGCTTTTACTTCTTGAATCCTTCTTTCTAATCCCATTTGTAATAGTTTTCCTTTAACCAGCAGAAAAACAAATCTTGGAACTGCACATCAACCCTGTTGGACGGTTGTCTAGGGACAGCCATTGGCTTGTACAGGTTGATCAGTCGTTTGGTGAATCTGTCCTCCATGGGCACAAGTGAAAGAAACCACAAAGATGTGTTTTACTCCAGTTTGACCTTTCAGGCAATGAAATCTCTCCCTTCTACAAGTTCATTAACACGTCCATAAATCTGTTTCATCTCTCTCCCTCAGCGAGCATCTGTCTTGCGCCTTCACATTCTTTCTTCATGGGGAAAGCAATGTCTGCACCAGCGTGGAAATTGCTCAGCACCAGCCAATCTACCTGATCAACGAAGAGCACATCCGTATGGCGCAGTCGTCCCCTTCGCCGTTCCAAGGTAAACCTGGGTTTCGGGGTCGGCTTGGAACTGTCTAGGTCAGTGGGTCAGAGCTGTAACTGCAGTGGTACATGGGTGAGCATAGTGAGGTTCTGCAGTTGTGGAGGATTTTTCTTGTGAAGATTGTCAACTTTTGTAAAATTGGGAAAAATAGAGTAGAAAATCTTCAAATAGTTATGACTGCGTATTTGACAATGCAGTAACTCATTTTTTCACTGTTTTGTTTAAGTTGCAAATTACTCCGTGATGCAGCTGTTACAGAATTCAAATATTGTAGGGAGTGCTGTTTCCTTCTTTTGCAGTTTTGGTGAGTCCTTATGGTTTAAATGGTACACTGACGGGCCAGTCATACAAGATGTCAGACCCAGCAACCCGTAAACTGATGGAGGAATGGCAATATTTTTACCCTATGGTGCTGAAGAAGAAGGAAGGGATGAAAGAGGAAGAAGAGCTGGGATATGACAACGATTTCCCTGTGGCAGTTGAAGTCATTGTTGGTAAGTTTCAGTATTCTGCCTGAAGGATTATATTTCTCCACATGATTAAGAAAAAAAGAAAAAGAAAAAAAAGTCTAATTAATCAGAGACAGCCATTATAATTTTCCTATCTTCTCTTCTGAATCTCTTGACGCTAGAACATCTGACTAGTTATCTTGCCTCAAGCTTCTGTAGTCCCTGTATCCCACATGCTATTATTCACACTATCAGGCTACTTTTTTCAACTCTGTTGTGGCTATAGAGGGTTAGAAGACTTTTTATGAGTCTGTAAAATTCCTTATGTCTCGGAATAATTGAAAACAAGATGAAGAGGCTGGGGCTGCTAAATATTATACTGTAAATTGAAGACTTCTGTTGTTGCATTTCTTTGCAGGTGGTGTGCGGATGGTTTATCCTTCAGCCTTTGTGCTCATCTCCCAGAGTGACATCCCTATTTCACAGAGTGCTGCCAATACTGGAGGCCATATAAATGTGGGACAGCAGGGGCTGGGAAGTGTGAAAGATCCTGCTAGTACCTGTGGGATGCCGCTCACTCCCCCCACTTCTCCAGAGCAAGCCATTATAGGTAAGCAATAAGCTTAAAGAGGCTTCAGTTTTTACATAGGTTTTATAAGGAGTTTTCATATGATGTGCAGTTCATGATTAGTGAGGATAAATATGTGAATAGTTGCAGATTAAAGAGAGAAAATAAAGACTGTAAGTTAAGACTTTTTCCGTAAAAAGCAATCTGGGGAGAGTCAAGGCCTACGCTTTAAAACAACCCTAGAAGTTGTCTCATCTTTAAATAAAACATTCATTTCAGCTTGGTTTTCTGGAACTGCGGTGTCTTTGTAGTACATACACCTGAAAACAGGAATAGATTTTCTTCCTGTTCCTGAGGTGTTTCATTGCTGCACACGACTGCACTTGGGTGTACAGGCGTAATTAGCTGCTCTTGTGGAGATAACGACAACACCCCACTAAGCATTCATATTGATATACTAAAACCTTGTAAATGCTAACTGCTCTTTCTACCCAACACATCTGGGCCTTAATTGGGACAATTCAAGAGAAGTGCCCTAGTCTCTGGAACTGATGATAAAAAGCTGAGCTTCTCACGTGGTTTGACACAGGCTTGCACAGTGGTTTGGCACAGGCTTTTGCATCCTCTGAGGAAAGCACGGGGAGTGTGGTATAATATTTGCCGGCTAGTTGTGTGTTTTATCTGTACAGAATATGCCCATTTCAAGCATTTGAGTTCACATTACTTCAATCTCAGAAGTACTCTATATACCAACCATTTTTTGGGCCAAACTGAAGGATAGAGGAGTAGGTCCTGATGTTCCTCAGGGGCAGCTAGAAGCAGGTTGCCTTTTGCAGGCTGGTATCCACTTGGGTTTTAAAGGTCTCCTCTTGTCCTATCACTTGATGCCACTGAGTCTGGCTCTGCCTTTACTTTTCTCTATAAGGGGTTTATACGAATTGGTAAGATCGATTCTTAAGCTTACGTTTTCAAGCATAAACAATCCCAGCTTTCTGCACTTCACCTTGTGGCCTCTATTGGTAACCCTTTCACAGGCAGTGGCACGCCTTAGCATTTGCAATTACCTCTGATTTGAAATGAAGTTCTCAGTTTATGGAAGATTCGCTAACTTAAGTCATTAACAAAATAATTGGAGTGCACTCACCACTGGACAGCCTTCATCTGCCAGCAGTTCCTAACAAACAGGGAAGTCTCGTAGAATCTCCAGGATACTTCTGGCAAACAGCATCTCTTAATATCTCCCATTCACCATACCTGAGCGGAATAATGGCTTTAAACATCAGTTGTTGAAGTATTCCAAACTAAACACAAGGCTCCTATTTAGAACTTGTTGATTTGTGTCTGCTAAATTTTGCAGAGCAGTCGAAGTCTCAAAGACATGAAATTCCTCCCACTTTCTGTGAGAGGAAGCATGAGGACGGGGGATAAGGAATGCTCTTAGTGCCCTCCCTGAGGCATAAAGGGGCTGCAAAGCTGGCTTAGCTTTTATTAGATGCTTCTGCTGTTTCCAGAGGCTCAATCTTGAAGCAAAGAAAGAAAACAAGACACCACTGCCTTGTTGCTATAGAAGTACTTTTTTGGGTTCACTTGTCCATTAATGATTTCAGATATGTAGGCACCTTCATGCTATATATGAAGAACATTAGAAATATTCATCTTGCAAAAAAAGACAATAAAACATGGCATTTCTCTGTGTTTTTAAGCATAGTATGCCATTAAAGATGTAGAACATAAGATATAAATTTGCTTTGAATAATGTTTTCCAAGGCAAATGACAGTTAAAATAAACAAGTCCATTGGTAATCTTCTTCTGCAATGTCTGTGTATTTTCATGTGAGAAACTGCTATTCTTAAATGTTTCAGATTCCTGTTAAATTTATGCACTCACACAAGGGAATTCTGTTTGAGAATCTTTAAAATGTTCGTATTGCTCAATCTGTCAGCCACAGATCCTCCTTGAAAAGCAGGATTGATTTGCTAATTCTGAAGCTTTCTTCCAGTTGAAGTTAATCAAAATACATTTCATTTCAAATTATCAGGCGCAAAAACAGTGGCATTTGTGAACAGTGGCATTTGAAAGCAAATGAAATACGTTTTTAGAGCAACAGGCTTTGGTAGAAGTAGAAGCCCGTGGCTCTCTTCTTTTGCCCTATATTTTTGACTGCCACTTTGCTAATAAGACTCTAAGAAAAGAGAAGCTCTACCTAGAAGGAGCTTGCAAGCCAAGGCACAAAGCAGATACAGAGTTAAAGGCCTGGCTACAAGTTGCATTTTGCAGCCCTCCTGATGGAAACCAGGAGAGTTGTTAGGATGGAAGCAGTGGTGTAGGGCAATTAATCCTTCCAGTGCTTCACCCTTGTGGCTTATTAAATCGTGTCAAGCAGAAGGGCAGAGTGTTCTGTACACTAACTTGCCACTGCTAAAATGTGTCATACCCTTCCCTGCTTCTCCATCCCGTGCATAGAGTGTAAGGATGTTAAAGTCCCCAGGCCAGATGAGCCTAACGCTCCCTCTACTGTTCTAGCTCATGTTTTCACAGAGGCCTGTGCTGGAATTCAGTTAATCTAACCAAAAACACACTGCGCAGGAGGAAGAGAAACACCTGCTTAGACAATAGCTAGGAAGGTTTCTGCATCACAAGCAGAAAGAAACGAAGTGCAGAATGCAAATCGTATTTTTAAGACTATTAACATGTTTGAGTAATATCTTCATTTGTTATCTCTTTGATAACCATGCCATGTTACTGAGAGAACATCACATACTATGTTAATACAGCATGTATTAGCAATTAACTATTTAACAGCATCTGCAGTAGTGTGCATTTAACCTGGAAGAGTCTGCTGATTAAATTTTGATTCTGATATTTCAATTCAAGCATAGAAAGGAAGCAAGAATTGAAATTGGTCTTTTTAATATAAAGAAAGTGTACTAATCCACTTTTTTTTAGTGAAGTTTTACTTTGTAGTACTAAGAACTGGTTTGCTCTTTGAAATAATACATAAAAAATATCTCAAATTTCGTACTAGACTTGCTCAATTTTAGAACCATTTGTAGTGTAATGATTGTATAGCTCTTTAAACCACCAAAGACTCTGTAAATTCAAAATACAAACAAGCTGTAAAAACAAAGAAAAAATCTCCATCCACGAAGTGTTTCTCAGTGGTGCAATTCAAGGCTGTAGAGGACTTACTAAAATACCTCCCATTCAGAGGCTGAGGATGGTACCTCACATGAGGTGCTCTCCTAAACAACTGGATTCCAAATGTACCAATTCATAATTTTCAACTTCCTAGTCCCATCTTCCCAGTCCCCTCAAGGCAAATGTTCCTTTTAAATGCTTTTAATTGTAGTTTCATTCTCTCATATGATGCATTAAGCGTTTTTGTGTGAAAACAAACAACTCCGAAGTTAAGTGGAAGAACTATTAAATGTGAATGCTAACACCAGTGATAACATAAACCTTTAATTTGTATTTCAGGGGAAAGTGGAGGCTCTCAAAGTACTATTAGCCATTCAGCTGTACAGGAGGGGACCGTCAGTGTACACAGTCCAAAGAAATCAGGCAAGATTCCTCCAAAATTGCACAATCATATGGTCCACCGTGTCTGGAAGGAGTGCATTCTCAACAGGTCCCAGTCCAAGTAAGAGAGCAGCTCTGATGCATTTTTTTGTTCATAATGGATACAGATAACCGGGATTTTTTGCTTTAGATAACATTCTTGATGGAATTCTTTTGCCAGTGATCAGAATAATGCTGTAGAACAGTGCTAACAAATGAAATTTGTTACTGCACTCAGCATTGCCATTGTATTTGCAGCTGTGTGTCTTAATTGTGACTGTTTTTGAGGTTCCATATTCATAGTTTGTGCCTTCAGCTAAGTGTTTTCTGATTTATCAATTGCAGAGTGTTTAGTTCCAGCTGTAGTTAGAAGACTGAGTGGTGGATGGCTGAGGAACAAGTACTATGCATTTCATATCTGGAACTTGATATCTAGATATTTGATGTCTAGATATTGGGACAAGTCTATTCGACAAGGATATGATGAAACTGTTAGTTTCAGTACATAGTACTTGGTACAAAATTCATACATAGTGCTATACAAAGTATATTCTTAGCATGAGCTGCACATGTGGCCTCAAGTCTTTATTTTTCCATTATTTCCATGCACTTTCCTCATTGAACATGTCATAAACCTCTCCAGATTCAGTTTAAATTTTTTGCCCCTTGCTGCTTTTGCTCAGTCTTGTGAAAAGATAACTAATAAAAAAACCTCCGTATAAATCAAAGTCTAAGTTTTAAGACTGAGTAGAGACAACTACTGTTAAATAAGGAATTCTGTTTCAGGAGTGAAGTAGGTGAAAGTTTTTTGTTTTATTTTGAGGCTAACATGTATTTATGCATATATATTTATAAAATTTAATTTTATAAACGTGATAACTAGTAAATATTTTTTTCTTCAGGAGGAGTCAAGTTACAACTACAAATCTGGAGGAAGAAATTCCTAACAACACTATTTCTTGGGATTTTGTAGATCCAGTCCAAAGAGTCAGTTGTTCTTGTTCCAGGTGAGCTTTGAAGAGAATAAACATTTATGGGTTTTTTTTGGAAAAATTCTTTTTAATTCAGGCAGAGACAGGCTTTTAAAAGTGAGGTATATTTTAGTTGAGAGAAGAGTAAACTGCTGTCAGAGTTAAAATTGCAGTCATCAGTCATATTCAGCTGATTAATCTGAATCTCCTCTTGTCTCAAACATTTCTCATTGTATTTAAGTCATCCTTCAGGTTTTTCAGAGGTGTGAGCTTTGCCTGTCACCTTTGCCTATTCCAAATGCTGGAGAAATAATAATGAAGTGTGGACAGAGGCTCATGCCACAAGTTACGTGTAGTTGGCTCAGAGTTACTGGCAGTTTGCCGTGTTTTAGAGCTCCTTATCTAGAGAAAGTGCTGGTCTCCCTATTTGGAGAAGAAGAGTTATGGAAAAATATCCATAAGATACTCCATGGACCACTGGTCAGTTTGCCATGGCTCATGAGACACCAGAAAACACCCAGCACAATAGAATTTGCAGCATAGTCTACTGCTGTCAAAAAAAATTGCAGCTCCCATGCGCAAACATTTGAAGAGTTTATTAAAGCATTTGTCATCTTGATAAATGCTTAAATAAAATTATAGGACTACTCAGGCAGGGACAGCAAGCATCAGTGTCGATTCTATCAGGCACACTTAAAATTTTCAGGGAGATATTGCAGGACCAGAATAGTGGTGTTTCTCCTGAAATCTTTAATTCTGTAGGTCACTATCTAATCAGAAGACTGGTAAAGATGTTTCTTATGACATGAAGAAATTATTTCTTAAGTGTTCACAGATCTGAGTATCTATTCTGCGGTCACACAGATAGTGATCCAGTCAGGATTACCACTTGGAATCCTGTTTTTTCCCCAACTGCGAGAAGGGTCTTTGCTAGAATAGCAGCCAACACGCTGGTTGGTGATGCAGCAGAGCTGGTTCTCTGCTTGTGGGTTGGTTGAGGCATGTCCGTGGGTTTTTTGTTTTAGCAATTATACAAATTCCCAAATAATGATGTTAGTAATAAAAAGAATGCGTTGTCTAGCCAAGTCCTTGAGTGTGCTGCCTGCCAGCGTGGTCTCTCTGGAGCTTTCTCCATTTTGAAGAAATCTGGCTGTACAGAGAAATTCATGAACAGAGTGTGCTCGTGATCACTCAAAGGCTGTTGATTGGAAATTCCCATTGTCCAGAATGGAGTGAAGCAAGGTTGGACCCTTGTACCTTTTGTGTGCAACGTCTTTTATAAAATAGATTGTTCTCTATGCGTTTAGAAGAAGCGAGAAATGAATGAGAAGGAATATGTGTCATGTAGAGGGCAGAATGTTCAGCCTGGACAAACTCTGTGCTGTGGCAGAAACAGGAGTGTCCTACAGCCTCCCCTTTGCCCCCATGTCTTATTGCTTGTACATACATTCGAAAATGAGAAACAGATAAATGTTTTATCACGATGCCATGCATTTTCTATAGAAAGCTGGAGTCCAGCCTCTCCTGGAAAGCGTGGAAAGCCAGTAGTGAACA
>JAUBOD010000707.1:2865895-2903257 GCA_032353885.1 Nothura maculosa | reverse complement strand
TTCAAAGAATGATACACGTGTGCTGTGCAGCTTTCTGTATAGCTGCAAGGACAGGACAGCCAGCTAAGGGCTAACTGAACTAGGTGTTTAGTTACACCGTGCTCATTGTATATGTTGGATCAATGTCAAGATACGATCATAATGGGAATTCCTGAAGAATTGTACTCTGCATCAAATTGAATCTTCTACAGACCCAGCTTTGCATGCTGAACAACAGACTGTCTAAATTAATTTTCGGAGATCCATTAGAATAAAGTGAATGATGGAGAATTAAATCAAGGAAATGTTTAAGAACATGCTTAAGGCAAATCTTCAGTTATTAGGGCAGCAGCCTGGCATTATGTGCGATTGCAGCTAGAGACCATCTGCTGTGGCAGAGAAATTGCAGCGTGCCCTGGTAACAGCCAAACCTGCAAATCAGCCCAAGAAAATACTGCACCGTGTAGATGATGAAAGGAAAAAGATGGAGTAATAATTGCATTAAGCTGCAGATGCTACATTTGAAAGCCACTGGGTACTGCAAAACTTGTGGGTTTTTTTCTCCATAACTCAATCAGAAAAGCAGAGTTGGTTTTCTGCAGTCCCATGAACTTGTGAACTTGTTTGTGATCAGCATAATAACAAACGTTTTGTTCTGTTCTAGTTATTTTCATTTATAAAAAGAAATAAGATGGAGTGATCTATATTTCGTTATGATAGTGATGTGCTATTTTTGAATGCTATTTAACTTGAAACAGTTATAAATGTTATAGGCAATATATCTTTCAACTTATTTTTTACTTGCCTTCCACAAGAAAAAAGGCAAATAAGAATACGGATTGGAACTGCATGTAGCATGGTCAGATAACCAACCAGTAAGGTGTAGAGAGTAACACAGAGATAAACGTCTTTACTGTAACATCCACAGGGGGCCATCTGCTATACAGTAAGATTGCTGTTTAGCACTACCTGAAATACAGAAATTCGGCCCTGTGCTGAATTTAAAAGATACTGGGTATTAACTTGATGGTAAAAAAAAGGACGTCTTAAAATCTGAAGCTTATAAAGATAATGTTTTGCTGCATTGGGTGTTTGGAAGCATTGTAAAATATTTCTTCATGCTGTATTCATCAGTTCATAGCTACTTATTTTTTGGACTACATTTCTAAATTTACTACTTATTTCTGAAGAAATAAGTATTTCTAAATACTTATTTTTCCTTACCTGGTCTGGAGGGTGCCACGGAGGCAGCCTGCTGTGCGTCGCATCTGCGAACGGAACCAGTCTCCGATCCCTGTCTGTGCTGACAGATGTTCAGCACCGTACACAAGTAGGAGGGGAGTTCCACAGTCGTTCTGTTTGAAAGGCAATCTTTCATTAGGATAATGAAAACAGTAGTAGCCTGATTTTATTTCTTTATATTATCTTCCATCTGAGCATCTCTGTGCATTTTATAAAAGTTAAATCTTTCTTCCATAGAATTCTATTATCTGGAGTCTGTCCTCCACTTCATAGGCTGAACAAACACCAGTCAAGTGGGGCCTTTTGTCGATCGCGTGGCCCCTGGAAACATCCAGATAGATACAAGATTTCTTGATGCTCCTCCTTGTTTTTGTCATCATTGTTTTGTTTTTCTTTATTAGATCAGATAGCCCTTATAAAATTACTTTTTTTCTGATTCCATTTTCAGGCATAAGGTTTTCAAACAACGTTGTGCTGCTGGCTCCAGCCGTCCCCCAACGATAACTCAGCCAGGATTCAGTGTGGGAACATCATCATCGTCCTCATTGCCACCTCCTGCCTCTTCAAAGCACAAAGCAACAGAAAGACAGGAAAAAGGAGATAAACTGCAAAAAAGGCCTTTGATGCCCTTTCACCATCGGCCCTCTGTGACTGAAGAGCTATGCATGGAGCAAGACGCATCAGGACAGAAACTGGGATTAGCAGGAATGGAACCCTCTTTGGAAGTCTCTAACTCCAGAAAATATGAGAAGCCGCTCTCTATACCTGCTAGAAATCCAAGCAAGCAAATTAGTATGAATCCTATGGATTCACCCCACTCCCCTTCTTCCCCTCTGCCTCCCACACTTAGCCCCCAGCCCAGAGGTCAGGAAGCAGAGAATCTGGACCCACCATCAGTCCCCGTGAACCCAGCACTCTATGGCAGCGGGCTGGAGCTTCAGCCCTTGCCCAGCTTGGACGATAGGACAATTCTCGTTGGACAGAGGCTACCTCTGATGGCAGAGGTCAGCGAGACAGCGTTATACTGTGGGATAATTCACAGCAGCGACTCCCTAGATATGTGGAGGACCTATAGTGTCCCACCAAGCGACGATCCAGAGTTCAGGCCGCCAGATCTTCCTTGTGAGAGATACGATGCCAAGATGGAAGTAAACTCGGACAGCACGGCGCTGAAGAGGTAGGAAAGAAAGTTGTTCATGGTTGAGCCATGGGTTGAGTAAAGGCTAGTTTCGACCCCACTGTTTTCTGTTGAAACCATGTAGTTCTCTGCAGCCTCAAGCCTTACCCTTACCTTAAGGGTAATGTGGGTGTAGATAGTAGAATTTAGCTGAGACAGTTTTGTGTGAGTGATAATTGATAGGAAAATAACTAATGGAAAGAGATACTTAATAGCCATTTCTGAGCATATATTTTTACTGCCAAATGATGCAGTAAGTAGAAGCCTTTGTTTTAGCATCAAGGATACTCTATGTTGCTGTTAAGATTAAATACTTAAAAAGAAATTTAAAATCATAATATTCTTCATCCTTTTAATATTTGGCCTTTTGTTGGACATTATCACAGGTGATAGATCCATTCTTGTAATTTCTGTGAAAATAATTAGAGCCTTTATGAAGCTTACTTCTTCTGAGTGTTTTCAAAAACAAGGTCTGTGTTCAGTTTTGCAACCCTGCAGCTGCATTAGTGTTTGATTTTAACAAGACAAGAGGACAGACAGAGCTGGTCTGGGCTCTGACAGAGGCTTCAGGACCGTTTATCCCATTGCATCGTTTGGAAGTTGCACCTTGCCCTGCTTTTCATAACTAACAACTGCTGCACTGTGTTATGAAATACTCTTCATTAGAGTTTTCAAGCTTCAGGCCTGCACAGACTGAAGTTAATAGTAAGGTTACTACTCATTTCAAAGATCCCATCCTGGCTCACAATGCTGACACCATTACAAAGAAGTGGTACAAAAAAAAACTTCCCTGCCTTTCCTCTCCCTCCCCCAAAAAATGCTGTTATCTTTTAGAAATCTTGCCATAGGAAAAAAAATAGGAAGCTAAATTAAAGTTATGCAGATTTAAAAATAAAAATTATCTTTGCATTCAGACTGCACATTGAAAAACATAATTAAAGGATGATTACTGAAAACATTTCAGGTAAAATCAGTTGAGGAAGAATTTCTGAGTTATGCCAAAATTAATTTAGGTAATTGTTTGGTAAGTTTGAGAGGTTGAAAAGGTTATGTGCAGAATAACCTTGAGAATATTGTGATCTATATTATGTGAGAAGAATTGTGTGGTAAGAAGTGGATAATTTTTTCTCGTTGTCCCAAAATGGAAGTTGTCAATGTAGTGAGGTGTTTAATATTAAATGAAGGGAAATGTGTGCATCATTTCTCTTATATGAAGGAGAATGGGGTGGAATATGGACAGCATGTGTAACAGCTACAGATGTTCAGATTTTTTGGCATTCTTTTGCTGCAAAAGGCATGTTTGTTTTGCTTCATGATGATGACATTGTCTGTTTATTTTTCCCTTTTAGGCTTTTAGCACAACCTAATAAACGATTTAAAATCTTGGAAGACAACAAACCAGTGCAGATGCTGAACTATCTCGACCCCTTGCCTCTACCACATCAGCCTGGGGAAGGCTTAGGAGATGCTAGTGACCCTTACACTTTTGAAGATGGTGACATCAAGTACAGCTTCACTGGCAATAAAAAATGCAAACTTGGGGCTGAGAAAGATCTTTTGAAAAAGAACAAGGTAGCCTGTAAATCCAAAGTCTTTAATCTTCTTATTATGGTTATTTTACTTGAGCAAGAGTACAGCTCTTGTGAAGGCACAAATCTACTCTGTACATTAAACTCAGAGGGATACATATTTCTTTGTTGCAGAGGAAAAACAAATTGCTCCAGTTCAGCAGTACCGTATCTTCAATCAGTAGTTGCTGGTTTATATATCTTCCTTCTAACCAGAAGCAGATTCCAGATATATGCTTAGGAATAAAATATTTCGAGCCTTACGTTCACTTGCAGAGAGGAAAGAGGAAAGAACTTGCTGGGTTTTTCTTGTTTTGTTTTTTTTTTCTCCAATTCTTCCTCCTTTTTTCTTCAGCCTGACATATCACTTCCCTGCAAATCTCACATCTCTCCAGCCCAAATTCATACTTCTTCCCTTGGGCAAAACCTGCTTAGCCTTCTATTGGATTTGTGATAGGGACAGAATATTAATTTGAACATTTCCTTAGAGCTCTTCTTCATGGGGAGTAGAGAGTGATTTGATCCTTATTCCTGGGCCCTTAGCTGCTGCAGCTGTATCATGTTTCCCCCTATCTATCTTACTCATTGTAATGCTACTTATTGTATATAGACAACATATATTGTATGTATTATTTGGCTTTTCTACCTCGTTTGTTCCTAGAGATAGCTCCCACACTTAAAATTCTAGGAGGTGTGTTTTCTAGAGAGAGTGAGCATGTTAATTATCTCTGCTGGTTTTCTAACTTAATTGATGTTTATAGAACCCACGGTGCGTGATGTGCAGTATTACTTTTACTAACATGTGTATAAATCAAAAAGAACAGTCCTTCTCTGTGCTTTAAATGATCTGGACTTCTCTAAAGGGTTGAATCAAGAGCCCTGTGTATGACTTGGTGTAAGGAAAGCTATTAATGCCATAGGTTATTCTTACGTAGATTAAATTAACATTATGAAATATTCTTGGATTCTGTGTATAGTCAGAAGATGGAATTGGTTCCAAGGACATCCCCACAGCAGGTCATTCTACGCCAGTGCCTGATGGGAAAGATGCCATGTCTATTTTCAGTTCTGCTCCTAAGACAGGTGAGTTCAAGTCTTGTATTCGCTCTGCAAAATTAAAATACTCAAAAGTCTCAGGCTAAACATGTTACTGTGACATGGCATATACAGACAGCTATCTGAGCTGGAGAAAAATATTAAAAAGAAAAATATTTATGTTATTATAAAAGACAAGCAGAAAGAAAAAGAGCGATGTCTGGGTTTATTCTTTCCTGATTGGCTTTTAGTATTTGACTAAAACTTCAGCACAGGTTTCCACTACAGCAAGGATGTTTCCAGAATACATCTTAGAGAAGGGGCCCCACCGATTCCTGTTTCTTGCCTATTTAGAATCATGAGTATAACTAAAGCCACAAGTCTTTTCCCTATGTTTACTCCCGTTTCTGCTCATTTTTTTTTCCTTTTTTTTTCCTCTATTGTCATAGATACCCGGCAAGACAATGCTGCAGGCCGAGTAGGCTCTGGTAGCCTCACACAGGTGACAGATCTGGCTCCATCACTTCATGATTTAGATAATATCTTTGATAATTCAGATGAAGATGAGCTTGGTGTAAGTCTTTGTGGGACTGAATGTTCTGTAGATTTAAACCCTGGCAAAGAAGAAGAAAGATGTTGTAATCCTAGTGGTCGGCAGCCATCCCTAATAGATAGAAGAGAGCACTGCCAGGTAGGCAGGCTCGCACGTGTACCTAGCACTAAGTGAGGGCAAGATAACCTTAAGACACTGTTTAAGGAGCAACTATCTGTATAAAACCCAGGAAGGTTAGAGGGTACCCAAGATATATTTTATTGACGGAAGGATACGAATTTTGCACTAGCTGAGAAGCTGTCCAAAGAAAAATACATTTAACTTGCTGTATTTCAGTCATTCCCTGAAGTAACACTCTGAAGAAATTCTGTTTCTTTTTGTTCCTATAACTACTTCATTTCTCTACAAAGACAACTAGATCATTTCAGTAGAATCATAGAATCCTTCAGGTTGGAGGGGACTTTTAGACATTGTCTAGTCCGACCCTCCTGCAGACGCAGGGTCACCTAGAGCACATGGCACAGGATTCTACTACTCCGATTTACATCAAAGCTACTGGACAGCTGAAGATGAGAATAATTACAGTCTTTTAAATTAATCTAATCTAACCATAATAATATAGAAGCTGATCCTAAACTGACTGATGCAGACTGGTGGTTTAAAGGTCTAATGTCAGCTTCTTGGCAGAACTTGATTTTTCTAGCTTTCATCCAGGGCTTGTTAAGTATGGTTAATGAATCTTCAGGTCTGTTGTATGCACTGTGGTTTTACACACTCCGCACCTAAGATATTGCATCTGATATGCAAGTCTACTAGAGGGTCATTCTGTTAAAACAAAGACATTTACCTTTTTGTGTGCACTCACTGCTGGCTTGGATAGACCTCATGTTCCTCCTGTCTTAAACCCGGCAATATGTTGAGCTGGGCCCTGTAATAGTCAATTTGTGGTGTCCTGTGCACTAACCGCACAGTGCTACCCTTGCTGCTGTTTTCTTACCACTGCATAGTGCCCCAATATGGAAGCAGGGAGTGTCGTCATGTTACTTTCAAGCTCTGGGTTAATTTGGATATTTTCAGTATGATTTGTATGTGTGTATATGCACATATATATTTATGCATTTATGCATGTGTTTTCACCTATATGAACGTGGAAATATATCAGAGACTTTTTGTTTTGATTTTAGTGTTAAAAAAGATAAAAAGAATCCTAACTCTTGATTGGCAGAGGGGAAGAATGTGTTAATCTAATGGAAAAGTAGATTTTTTCTCTTCTTTGTGAAATCTCTTTCAGAGAACTTTAAAAAATTTAGTAGCTTTAGAATTCTCTGGGGTTTTGTTTGTTTGTTTGCTGTTGTTTTGGTTTTAATATGCTACATGATTGCTCTTTTAGGCTGTATCCCCAGCTCTTCGGTCATCAAAAACACCCGCAGTGGGGTCTGAGGAACGCCCTGTAGGGAAGGATGGTAGAACAGCAGTTCCTTATCCCCCAAGTAAGTAGCAGCAACTGCTCATTGCTTTGGTCACAGTTAAAATGACCTCCTAGCTACTGTAGTGACTGTTCTGCAAGAAACTTGTAATATCTCTTTTGTAGGATTAGGAGCTAGCATGCTTATTTTCTTTTGTAATTACTAGATGCCAATATTAAACAATGATAAGTTGGTTTTACTTGAAACAGTGAATGGTAATATAGACACTTTTAGTGTGCCTTCTGAGATTTGTGATGCTGCTCTTCTCATGTTATTGCTGCTGATGGAAGCATGGAAGGGAGTTGTTACAGTTCTTCCAGAAGCTATCCCTGTAATCTCTCTTCAGTATTTAATCTCAGACATTCACTTACACCATTACCATACCCATTTAAGCATAAATCATTCTTCATTATACAGCTGTTCAGATTTTAAAGCTGTGATTTACCACTTGGCCTTTATGGTGCAACCTAGCTTAGAAAGAAGCTGCTTTTAACATGGGGCAATTTCTGACTAAAACCACCTTCAGGGTTTAATCTATGTATGCAAGTATATGAGTAGAATAGAAGCATTAGCTTCTCAGTGAAGACAAATTTTAACCCCTTATGGAGGGGATATTTATGGCAGAAATAATGCTGATGCAGGTAATTATATATAAATAGTACCTGGAAGGTATTGAATAATATCCCTGTATAAGGTCTTTGCCAACAACTTCTTGGAATGGTAACTTTTATGGTGTGAAAGACATACTTCTGTTAGCATTATGTACATAAAGCTCATTCCTTTTGGGCATATATGTGTGTGTTCACGTATGTGTGAGAAGGGAGGTGAGAATTTTTCATATGATACTAACCAACCAGGTTATGAATTAGACATTATGTGGTGAGAAAGAAGGATGTTTGATGCTGTGACTACTATAAACAGAAATCAGATTTCTCTGCAAATCATTCTTTAATGCCTTCTCATTAACTTCAGCTGGTAATGAGAACAAATTGAGGGCAAAAAGCATGGTGTCAAGGAAATGAATCAGAATTTTATGGACCCATAAAGGTTGTGCTGATTTAGTCAAGTGTGGAAGTCTGAAGTATATTGAGATTGGATTTTGACAGGTTTAGCTGATCCATCTGTAAAATATGCGAGCCTTTCATGACATGCAGGTGAATAACGATGGTTAGTCAGCTGCTGTAGGGTTGGGTATTTCGGTAATTAAACCTTGTTTTTAATGAATCTGCACTGCAGAATTTTGCTAACTGGAAGTTAGCAAAGGTGAGAAAACAATGTACTACAGAGCTTTATGAAATAAGTTAAATGAGAGACCCTCCTTTTGGATTTTTATTTGTTTTATAGGTGTCTTCCTTTGACACCATCCTTGAGGCATAAGAGTATCTTCAGGGAACTGAAATGCCTCATACATCCTAGCAAAGTCCTAATGACTACACCACATTTGAGCCCTATTTCTGGTTCAGAGGCAGTACTGATCCAGGTGCCAATCAGGAGTAGATTGTCTTTTATTTTAGCATCTGGTGGAAAGTAGTTTTTTGGTCTTTTTTTTTTTTCCATTCTGCTGAACCTGAGTTTTCACTGGTTGTATGTCCTGAATCAGGACATGACTAAGTTCTTTTAAAATTTTCACCCTGCTTCAGGGGGATCTTTCCTGTTTGAGTTGTTCCACTCCATATAAAGAGCTAGATAGGAAACCAGCAGTCTCATCTCCGTGCACAAGAGAATCAATTCTAGATTATTGCACAGTTAAGGCAGAGCAGGGAAAGAAATTGAAGCTGCATCCTGTGCTATATATATGAATATATTCAGTACTATGTAAATATACTCATATACCATATGTAATCTTAATTCCATCACTTATTTCTCTTTCAAAACTAGTTATAGAAACTAGCAACATTCTTCAACAATGAGTTTTGATTTCTACAACTCAATGTTCTCCTGTTAGGTCGTCTTTTCTATTTGTTGTGCATTATTCATCATCTTTAGGCTGCAAAAGTTACCGAATAATGGTATGTTTTTGTGCCTCACCAGCTAGGGCTGGGGGTGTGTAAAGGAATGGCAGTGAGCATTTAGTCTGTCGGAATTGCTGCTGCAGAGGAGATACCTGTGGGAGTTCACCCTGCTCTAATTTCAGCATTTTAACAATGAATTCTCCAGAGTGATCAGTGAGTCAGGAGGATATCCGCCCTAATTCACGTAAAGACAAGATAACACACTACCTGAATTTTAAGCAAAATAAAGAGAAAGAATGTAACTGGGAAGGAAATGCAAGATTTTATTCTGAGTTCTATTTGATGGTATATGTTACATAGTACTTGGTTAAGCTTTTCTGGTTTTCTTCTTTAAAAAAGAAAGACATGATGAGTGTTTACATTATATTGATTTTACTGAGAGATATTTTAGGGGTTTTCCTGGCTTAGTGTCTAGTAGTGCAAAATTCTTGTTTTGAATCTTCCTCTGAGGCTTGTTTGTCATTTTTGGATGCCTGGCAGTCTGATATACAACCAGAAGTGCCTGTGTTTGTGTTAGCAACCGTGGTCTTTTTCTGGGGTTTTCTCACTGCAAACCAAACACTGCCCTGCGGTGACTGCAGGGCAGTGAAACACAGCGAACGCCTCAAAATTCAGAAAACCTCCATTTTAGGATTCAGTGGCATTCCAGAAAAGGAGAGTAACTGTTCTGCATCACCTTAGTAACAGTTGCTGGGGTGAACTTGGTTAATGTCAATTAATCTTTTTTATTATGATAGCATTGGTTAAAACTGTTTACATCTGTGTGTGTTGCAGGGCATTGTTGCTACTGAACAATGAGTTTGCAAAGCATCCCTAGGAATTGTTGGAATTTATCCTTAGCTTTTAGTCCGAGTTTGTACTAGTGTCCGAACCGTGGCAAATCTGCAGAATCTTTTCTAGATGTTAATGGCTGAAAAAAGGGCTGGTACCAAACTGATCTCCTCTGTTTTATTGGTTTTACTTGAGAATTTATATTTTAATGATTAACAGTGACTTGTTCTATCATATTTAGCCGTGGCGGATCTCCAAAGGATGTTCCCAACACCACCATCTTTAGAACAACACCCTGCGTTCTCCCCTGTAATGAATTATAAAGATGGAATAAGCTCGGAGACCGTAACTGCCCTAGGAATGATGGAAAGTCCCATGGTCAACATGGTTCCAACACAGCTTGCTGAGTTTAAAATGGAGGTGGAAGATGGATTAGGTAGCCCTAAACCTGAAGAAATTAAGGTAATATGCCAAAGATGTTACTGTCTTGTAAGCCTGTATGCTTTGTATGCTGTTTGTAGACATGTAACTTGTAGGGTGCTGGGCAGATTAACAAATATGAATTGGATCCCTATAAAGTATGGATCAATCTTTAGCTGGAAAAACAAAATCCTTCTTTATAAAAGAGTTTTTAAGTTGTTTCCCTAGTTTTAACTACAGTTATTTCTGTTCTCTCACATGATAGGTATAGCTCTGTAATGTTTCTGGGTTTCTCAGGACCCAAACAATATTGTACATGAAGTGAGTCTATTGCTTGGCAGAAATAACGTATGTATATGAAAAGCCTCATGCTTGTGACTATGTAGTACTTAAATGCTTTCTTCAGATAATTTTTCTGTAGCACATTTTATGTATAGCCACTCCTTGTTGCCAGTTTCTGGGGACAGAACTAGGATAAAATCATGCATGTAGAAAGGCTGCCTTTTTCTCTCTGAAATGTTGCCTTTTTTGGTTAGGGTTGAAAATCACTGAGAAAGCCCAGGGGTTGAAAATTTGCTCTGTTTCTTCTTCAGCTGATGTTACTTCACAAGTTGTAAGGCCAGATGGGACCATTCTTATCTGACTTTCTGTATAACACAGGTCAGGTAATGTCACATAGTTACTCCTATATTGGGCCCTATAGTGTTTCTGAATAAAGAAATATTTAAAAATGGGGTCTCTGCTATGGGGTACTAGTACTCACCTCCCCTGCTTACATATCAAGATGTATCCATTTTTTCATAGCATCACATAAAAGGATTTAACATAAGCACCTAGTCTGCATTGATATGTATTTCATTGTTCCATCGTTAGCACACGTTAACAGGTAGGTTAAATCATTCTGCCTGACTGTGTGTATTCTGCATTACTTACTTTTTGGCCAGTTTCTCTCACTTTTGTCAGACGTTATCTTTATCATATTTCCATGAGTATAACTTGAGGATTATTTTTTTTAAATGAACGTTTCCTTGTGATTCAGCAGTGCAAGCTGGGTGTATGCAGGTAATTAAAAGGGAGATCTACATGAGAAGTCTGCCTTCGTGGCAGTCCCCAACACCACGTTTTATAGTCTAATTCCTCTCCTTCAAGCCCGCTTAGTCCAGAATCCCCCACAGCCTGTTTATCTCTGCATTTCTAGCCATTAATTTTCTAAGACCCCTTGCGCTCCCGTTCGTGTTGTTCTCCTGTAAAGGTTGGAATTAGCCAAGGGCTGATTTCTAAGCGTCTGTACAGCTGAGTGAACAATATATACGAAGAAACAGTATTTACAATACAGCACTTGCAGCTGCATGGGCAAGAAGTGGCTATATATTGATCTGGGAATAATGATATGCAGTCTAATCTGGGTATAAAATACTTAGCTTTGAATTAGTAAATTTTCCTCTATGGCAGCAATGATATAACTTAGACAGAAGGTACAATGCAGGCAAACAATACACTGGTATTGCCCCTGTGAACATTCAGATATAGCCCAGGGAGAAAATAGGGCAGATTGTTGCATTCAAGCATTTCATGTTCAACTGATGAGAAAGTGTAAAGCAGGAGCTACCAAGCTCGCAAGGCTGCAGAGTGGTGGGACTGGAGGAGCTGAGCTGCTAGTGAGCTCTGCCAAAGGGTTCACTGCAAAGGGAGAGGCTCTTTGCTGAAGGCAGGGTCAGAGACCCCAGAGTAGCCCTCCTGAACACAGTTAAACACCTGGTAAGCTAGACGTGGGTAAAGTCTGCTCCGTTGCAAGGTCTCTTCTTTATTCTAGCACGCTATATTGAAGGCACAATGAGAAAAAGCATCTTCTTAGAGCCTTTCCTGCTGTACAGTTACCCATTCTCTTTGTATACTTTCTATCTTGCAATTCTGCTGCCATTGCAGAAGTTTGAAATGTTCTTTATGAGGTGTGTTGTGTGTAAATATGGAAGAATACTCCTTCCCCTTGTCACGGATCTTATTACTTACTTTTTCCTTCTATTTGACTAGCAATATCCTAGTAAATAGGATAATTTGGGGCTGGAAAGAAAGTATGCCATGGGACTCGAGCTTGAGAGTTTTTAAGGGGGACAGGTTTTAGTGCATCATTGCCAGTGAAAATATTTTCATCTCCCTAACACCCATTTTTACGAATATTAAAAAATATTTTAATTGCGCCTGATAACATTTCCAACAGCATAATTTACTCTGCTTTTGAGTGTGTTGCACTTGCTCATATGCACTGATGGGAAACAAGCACCTAAACCCATTGCTAATCATTCTGAGAACATGTGAGTGCATTTCTTGGGCTTGAGTACCCAGCAGCTGAGGTAGCAATCCACACATCTCTCATCTCAATGCTTTAACGAGGTACAAGGGGAAACATGTCAAGATCTAGCAAGATACTAAATACTGACATTTGAACCTGCTCTTACTGTTTTAATGAATATTGTTGCTTTGTAGTAGTGTCTCGAAAGGATTAGCTCTTTTGTAATGAAAGAAACTTTGCCTAGCTTTAGAAATAGATGTTTTTGTTGTGGTTCTCTGCGAATAAACATTTGAAAGTCACTTGAAGTCCAGTCTGGGTAGCTGTAAATGTGTGTTTTGAAATGCT
Source organism: Nothura maculosa (assembly GCA_032353885.1). Lineage (NCBI taxonomy): Eukaryota > Metazoa > Chordata > Aves > Tinamiformes > Tinamidae > Nothura > Nothura maculosa. Next base: position 2,890,399 of record JAUBOD010000707.1, on the reverse strand, counting down.
GCTAGGGATAAGGATCCACTTTTACTAATGGGATTCTGTTAATTCCCAAAGGGAGTGTTACTCAGAGAGGCTGTTAAAGCACCTGAGGCTTTTTTGGAGAGCGATTCGGCCTTTCTGTGATCAGTATAGAAGCCTTTCAAAGATAAACTTTTTAAGTGCCTAAATTCGGTGCTTGGAGTTAGATAAGCTGAATATTTCCTAGTGTGCCATTTAATTTTCAAGCATTTCATATCTTAAATGAGTCTAATATAATTGTGAAATGTTCTCATATTAGTGAAAGTTGTATAGTACCTCAGTGTGATAAGAAGTGTCAGCTGCATTTTGTGAAGGAACTGGTCCTGAATGTTTTGTGGGATGAATAGACAGAATTACGAAAAAATAAATGCAGTTATGTATGGTTCAAAAGAATGACTTTTTTTTAATAAAAAATAATTGTTTAAATATAAAGATCAACCTTACCATGTTGTTGTAAACAATATCACTTGGATGTTACAGGATTTTTCGTATGTGCACAAAGTTCCATCATTTCAACCTTTTGTGGGCTCCTCCATATTTGCCCCCCTGAAGATACTGCCAAGTCAATGCCTCCTACCTCTGAAGATACCAGATGCCTGCATTTTCAGGCCTTCTTGGGCAGTTCCTCCTAAAATTGAACAACTTCCTTTGCCACCTGCAGCCACTTTCATCAGAGATGGCTACAAGTAAGTACTGTGCTGCAGGATGCCAATACTAAAGTTAACCAAAATATTTTTTGCATATATTAAAAGCATATTTCACTAAGTACTAACACCACCAAATAGCCTGCACATGTTTTGTAAGCCTTGTAAATGTGTTGTTGTCTCAAATATAAAAGTTTCTCATGGTAGGGATATTCACATTAAGAAAAGTTTTTTTGAAACTGCTCTTATCACTATGTAGTTTCCCAGCACTCTTGGTACTTCTCACAGATCAGAGTAAAAACAGAACTTGAATTAATTGCCATTTCTGATACAGGAAAATACTGCAGTTCAGCATCAAATATGTTTAAATACCATCTTCCTCTTTCTAAATATTACAATTAGATATTAGGGCTTTTCAGGCTATAGCAGGAGTGGGACCTGTATGCAGATGTTCCTGCTAAACTTGACAGCTTTACTCAGTTTTCAGGAATTAGCAGTATTTCTGGGAAAAATAAACAGAAACACTGCTGGGAATCTTGATACCCTATTGATACCTATATTAATGGCCATAATTTGTATTGTTAAATTTGTAAGACCTCTTAAAAGACATAGCATAAATGTCTCCTGCTGCCCTGCAGTCCCTCCTGCAGGAAGAACCTCCTGGAGGAAATAGTCTGTGTGTTTTTAAATCAGTCTTTAAAGGTAAATCAGTCCCTTTACAGATCCAAAGGATAATTCAGTGCTCTCAAAAGAATTGCAGAAAAGAAATTGTGCCAAGAGAGTTTTGTTTCTTTTTTTTTTTTAATAATACTAAATGATCCACGAGGCCCAAGCTTGTTATTCATTTCAGGTATTTGTTGGAAAAAAAAAACATCTTTTACTCTCAGTATAATCCAATTAGAGTGAAGATTATTACTGCAGGCTTCTGATCGAGCAGTGATTGCCAGTCAAGGTTTCTAGGTCACCTTTTCTTATGAGTCTGAGGCACACAGTATGCTTCAGATTGGGAACTCCTGCAGACCTGAGCTCATTTTTTTCCTCTTACTCCGAGTAGGACATATATCAGTTCAAGACAACTAAATGATTCTAAGGAATAAGGTCTCTTTTCACATTGCTAATGATATTTGTGCCTTAGAATTATGCTCCTTTAAATAACAGACAAAATAGAGAGTAAGGATAAACAGACACAAAAAATCTGCTTTTTCCACTCCTTATTCAGGAGACTAATTATATTCCATAAATATTAGCATCAGGAAATAAAATGTACGAAATGCTTAACAAACACATTCAAGAGAGGTGTTATATTAGCAACTTGGAAAGCGGAAACTTAAATATTCTTTTGAAAAAGCCTGTATTATCTTTTTCTTGGAATAATGAGTCATTCTAGAGAGAATATAGATCTCATGGGAAAGTACAAACATTCTGGTCACTTAAATTTGGCAGAAAATTATGAGTGTTAAGTATAAAAAATGGTAGTGATGAGAAGATCCAAAAATACGAGTCTCACCTTTACTAGATAAAGAGTTTTGAATTCAACTTGTGATTTTTTTTGTCCTGTGGACTGCTTAGTGCTAAAGGAGTATTTGGTTTTGAAATGCTACTGGCAGTTGCATGCTACCATATTTAAACTGAATATTTCCAAAATGAGATAGCATTTCTATGCCTTTATGAAATATTCCTTTACACTGTTTTCTTCTTTAGATTATGTCAATTGCTTTTTAAAATTTTTTAAATCCAAACCTTTTGTATAAATTTCATTTAAAAATACATATTCTCAACAAGATTATATTGTCATTCTTCTAACGAGCATCTCAATAATCTGGTCATTTTCAATTTTTGGAAGGATTAAGTGCTTGATGTTCTATTTTTTATTACACTGATAAGAAAGAGCTGTGCTTACTATGAGAATGGATATTTTTAGGTGAAAGAGACATATGTAAAAGCCCAGAGCAAAATGCCTGCAGACATTTTTCCCTTACTGTATTTCATAATGACCCCTGTCATTCATCTCCCCGTGTTTCCAAGGAGTCTGCTTAGGAAGCAGACCCAGCTAGTTCACGTGGCCCCATTTGCTTCTTTTTGGTGCATCTCTTGTAGCAACGTGCCTAGTGTTGGGAGCTTGGCCGACCAGGACTACCTGCAGATGAGCACCCCGCAGATGAGCACCCCCGTGGCGCTGAGCAGCGCCGCGCCGGCCAGCAACAGCGGAGCTGGAGTTCTGCCATCACCAGCAACTCCCCGCTTCTCCGTCCCTACCCCCCGCACTCCCCGCACCCCAAGGACTCCTCGAGGTGGGGGTACCGCAAGTGGCCAAGGATCTGTAAAATACGACAGCACGGATCAAGGTTCACCTGCTTCTACCCCTTCTACGACACGACCGCTTAATTCTGTGGAGCCGGCCACTGTTCAGCCCATCCCGGAGGCTCACAGCCTCTACGTCACCTTGATTCTCTCAGACTCGGTGTTGAACATCTTCAAAGATCGTAACTTTGACAGCTGTTGCATATGCGCCTGTAATATGAATATTAAAGGTGCAGATGTTGGATTATACATCCCCGATTCGTCCAATGAGGATCAGTACCGTTGCACCTGTGGATTTAGTGCGATTATGAACCGCAAATTGGGTTACAACTCCGGGCTCTTCATTGAGGATGAGTTGGATATTTTTGGCAAGACCTCGGATATTGGCCAAGCTGCAGAAAGACGCCTGATGATGTGTCAAAGCAACCTGCTTTCTCAGGTGGGAGAGGGAGCTAGAAGGACACAGGAACCTCCAATGAGCCTCCTGCTGCTCCTCCAGAATCAGCACACCCAGCCTTTCACTTCCCTGAGCTGCTTGGATTATATGGCCTCCAACAACCGTCAGCCACTGCCCTGCATGAACTGGAGTTACGACAGACTGCAGGCAGACAGCAATGACTCCTGGATAGAGTGCTTCAATGCCCTGGAGCAAGGCAGGCAGTATGTGGATAACCCCACTGGCGGCAAAGTGGATGAAGCCCTAGTCAGAAGTGCCACTGTACATTCCTGGCCTCACAGCAATGGTATGGGTCGCAGCAGACTTTATTTTAGAAATTTGTTTGAAACTTGCAACCATAAGTTACTTAATCTTTGTGTGGGAAATGAAACACCTAAAATATTCGAGAGATAAAGTAGAGTTTGAGAGCTTTAAAAATTACAAGTAATGGAATGATGATCAGATTGGCCTTAGTTACTTAGACCTTGTAGTGTGGCTTGTGCCAGAATTTGTGGCAATTCAGAAGTCCAAAGCAAAGAAGCAAAATAACTTCAAGTATTTGGGGGGGGGAAGGGAGAAGGGGCTGTGACTCCTTTTTTATAGGAGAAGGGTGTGATCACTCGTTACAAAAGAGCAGCCTGATGGGTGCTGAGGGTGCTCATGCTTCTGAGCCGTGTTGGACAATGGTTTCAGTAAAAGGTGTGTGGGAAGGACTGTAGTAGCTTTAGTTCAGTAATGTTTTTCTGGAGCTAGGACACTGATATCATTACACAGAGCTGCACAGATTTTATGAGCATTGTGAAGAGTAATATGAGGGAACAACAAACCACCAATGTTGCCATCTCAAAGTAATTCTTCCTTTTGCTCCATGAAAGTGATTGCTGCTCTCTTGTCGTTGTCAGTGCTGGATATCAGCATGCTCTCCTCCCAGGACGTGGTGCGCATGTTGCTGTCGCTCCAGCCCTTTCTCCAGGACGCCATCCAGAAGAAGCGAACCGGGAGGACCTGGGAGAACATCCAGCACGTGCAGGGACCACTCACCTGGCAGCAGTTCCATAAGATGGCAGGACGAGGCACCTATGGTACGTGGACTGCGTTCCAGTACACCCACAGTTAAAATGAGAGCTGGGGTTTTCTGGAACCATGAGAGTGAAATGAATGAAATGTGCACTTTCTTGTGGAGAACACATTATAGCAAATGGGTTCCTCAGGTTACTTTTCATGGTCTCAAAAGGCATTTAACGCATATGCTTGAATATTATAGTGAATATTTTACCCTTCTAGATGATGTGTGTTTACATAGCACATAAATATTGTGTGAGAATCAAATCCCCATCTGAATCTGTATTTTGGCTTGTACTGCAGTGAGCTAGTACATAAGAAATGAGAAGAGAGGAAGCTGTTAAAGCTGCACTAAATCCTAACAGAGAAGAGACGCTCTCTAGGCCAGGACCAAACCCTGTAAATAGAAGTGGGTTTATTTTGCCCACAAAGAGATTCACTTCTTCCGATATTTTCCATACCCTTAGTAAGTTTGTGATAGGCTTCAGCTTATATATTTCTTGATTTTAAGTCATCCTTCTGGAAAATACAGATTTAGAAACAGACTTTTTATGTGCACATTTGCAAAATAATGATTGACCTTTAAGTATCATTTGGCCCTTTTCTGTTTCTTCCCTCCAATTTATTTCAGTCTCAGCTGCTCTGGTCTTGCTTAGTTTATTCTTAAGTTCCAAGAAACTTCATTATTTTCTCTGCACTGGTACTTTATATATTCTGCTTTCCTTTGGGTCTAGGAAAAATTGTGGAGACTACAGTTCCAATGTAAAGATGTTCTACTCCATGAGAAATACTTGTAATCTTTTTTCTAGCATTTGTAAATTTAATGTAAAGTGTCAGGATTTGCTAATTGTTTCAGGAGAATGCAACTAAGTTACCATATAGTAAGTAGAGACCTGCGATGTAGGTCCACTAATGTTATTGAATAGTGACATTTTTAATGAGGTCGGAATATATTCTGCAGAAACTCTCAGGGTATTTTCTGGCTTGTGTTTTTCAGCAGTATTTCTTTCCATGAGCACCATGTCCAGGATATACCGTGTTAAACTGAATGGGAATCCTGTCGGCTGTGACAGCAAGTGCTTTTGTAATGAAAAGGAGCACAGGCCAGTTTTTAGAATTACATTATGGGAACTTTCCTTAGCATTACAAACCATGGAATAGGTTAACCTAACCATTTTACTTGGTAATTTTACACAGTCACTCAGCTGGAGGTAGATGAAAAAAACATAAAAACAGATTTCAGGAATTCACATTACTGCTTTTTGTAGAATTTGGCACTTGTCAAGTATGTTTATACTTGTCAGGTATGTTTATAATATGATTATATAATCATACAGACAAAGTTTAACTGCTTCTTTGTAAGTGCTAAAGACAAAGCCTCAGGAGGGGCAATACCTGCACTTACAATACACTGAAAAATGTTTTATTGCAGCATTCTAGGAAAGTTTAAGCTGTGATTTACTTGGCTCCCTCCTCTATTTTGGCTGCCTGAGCCTTTTTCAGACACTTTCTATCAGCTTTTTATCAGCTGTGATACGACCACAGTCTGCACATGGTCAAACTCACCTTAAATTTGGCATGGCGAGGGAGAGTGAGTTTGCAATGTTCTTCTAGGAGAATCCAATTCCTGCTATATCAGAGAGTCCTCTCTAGTTACGCCAGTTATTTTAACATCATCTTTTCTTTTTTTTTTCATTCCTTTACAGGCTCTGAGGAGTCTCCTGAGCCTCTTCCAATCCCAACTTTACTGGTGGGATACGACAAGGACTTCCTGACAATCTCTCCATTCTCCTTGCCATTCTGGGAAAGGCTGTTGCTTGACCCGTATGGGGGCCATCGGGATGTCGCCTATATTGTGGTGTGTCCAGAAAATGAGGCCTTGCTCGATGGAGCCAAAACTTTCTTCAGGGACTTGAGTGCTGTATATGAGGTTGGATAGAGGAACCACTCTGAATTATTTCTTCTTAAGTGTCATTTCTGATTTGCTGCATGTTTAATAGGAGAAATCTGTGTGTGTGTTTATATATATATATATAAATATATATATATGTATGTGTATTTTATAGCAATGATATAATTGAAGATTTCTTCCTTTTGGGGGCCTTCTTCCATTTTCAGAGTGCAAAATTAGTATCTGACTTTCTTGCACTTTACAATACTGATTCCTGTGAAACAAAATTTAACTGTGAAATATAATCGTATGGCAGCGCCTGTTTATGCTTGAAAAATAGTAAAAAAGTCACACTTCCTTAGTTTATCTGAGCAAAGTCATATGTGACCAAAGTCATATATGATATGGTCTTGATGATGTGTATGATTATAATATATATATACACATACAATAAAGTCACTAACTGCAGAGCATTTTCCTCAGACATCCAACAGCTGAGTGAGCTATGTGGTTAACTCACTGTTTTCCATACCAGGCTGCTTCGTGCAGAGGTGAAGCTGGGCCTGCTTACATAAATGCAATGCTTTGTTGGCGTTTGCTCTTTTATGCTACTTCCTCTTTCGTTTTACATGAGATACAATACTAGTATTAACACTGTAGTACAGTCAGAACCTAACACTTCCTAGCCCAAGCAAGCCTGCTGTGCAAGGCCTTGGTTAAAAAAACTGTTGCTTTTGTGTAATTGCTAAGCTGCAGATAAAAACTTCTTTTTCTTCATGCATGTTCTGTATAATGTTGTAGACTCCTTTGTAACTTTACATTAACTTAACCTTACGTGTAACTCAAGTTAACACATATATGTAGCCTTTTGTTTCTGTATTTATTAAGCAACCAGATTCGTGTTGGCATAGGCTGAATGTAGAGAGCCTCAGATTACAAATCGTGAAGGTTCTGGGCTACAAACTGCTCTGCATGACTCATTCAGGAGCTTGGCGTTTGCTTCAGAGCATTTCTTCTTTCCTCCCCAGATGTGTAGACTTGGCCAGCACAAACCAATCTGCAAAGTGTTACGTGATGGGATCATGCGGGTGGGCAAGACCATGGCCCAGAAGCTGACGGATGAGCTTGTGAGCGAATGGTTTAACCAGCCTTGGGGCACTGAGGAGTGTGACAATCATTCCAGACTCAAACTTTATGCGCAAGTTTGCCGGCATCACCTCGGTGAGTCCATGAAGGAGCCTGCAAGGTCGGGGTGTTCTCAGTAGGCACTCAGGGGTTCTTTGCAGCAGGTGCAATCACATTCTTGGGATGTAGTTACGATCTATTTATTTCTTTATTTTTAGGTATTCTGAGGCGGCTGCTTAACAATTTCTTACTCGCTTTCATGTTAAATTCTTATTTTTCAAAAGGCTCTGTTGTTGCTCAGACTTGTGTTCATATGTGTCAAACATGTTCTGGACAAGACTGAACATAGAAGTCACTTGGGTGTTTATGCTGTGGATTAAAAAGAAAATCATGTCCTTGTGATAGAATAATTTGCAGCATGCTTTGGAGCATGACATTTATATAAAGGACCAGCTGACTAAAATTCTGCAAAGAGTGAGCTAATAGATGGAAAAACAAAGCAAACCAAAAAGTAGTATCCTTGATAAGAGGGGCTGCAGCCTCCTGAATTTCAGATATATTGAACCATCTTGCCCTCCATGCCTGGTCTCTTTAGAGTCTCAGGTAGTCTTATTTCCATCCTGAAACAGTAGTGGACTTTTTATTTTATATTTTTGAAGTACCAGGCCTGAAGGTTGAGAGGGCAGCCTGGCAACCTGCCATATTTGTGCTTTTATAATATAAAAAAATTCGCAGCTGCTGCATCTGTCTGGGGACAGTACTGGTACCTCCCTGCTGCTGCGCTTGCTCTAAGAGTAAATAAATAATAAATAAATATGTATATATAATTGGGTTTTATTCATTTGTTTTTTTTTAATGTCATTGTGGTTTCGTTCTTTCTAATACAAAGAAATAACTAATAACAATGGCTTTGAATTTGCTATTAGTTTAGATAATCGCAAAATAAAAAGGAACTTTTAGGTTTTCAGTCTGACAAAGATTATCTGAAAAATGTCTGGAACAGACTGTTAAAAAATATCATGTAGTAATTTGCACAGCTGAGCACTAGCTCTATCCAGCTCCCATCCCAACAAAGCGTAGGTAGAGGTAAATGATACCTTGGTACCAACTGTGATTCACTTCCTACTGCAAGAGCTCTACAAAGACAGCCCTGTTTCAAAGACATTTGATTCACATCAGCTCAAAATGAAGCCTTAAAGAACTGATTCCAAAGCAGATACCTTATAATGGAGATTATATTCCCTTTTTTGCATACTCTTCCATACTGCTTGCATACTCTTCCAGTAGTCTAAGAACAGAAAACACTGTATGCCTTCAATCCGATAACCTCTCATTCCCTTGTTGTTCTTACGCTCTTTTCAGCACCTTACCTTGCCACCCTGCAGCTGGACAGCAGCCTGTTGCTCCCGCCCAAATACCAGGTGCCGGCGGCAGCGAGCCAGGCGGCGGCAGCGCCCGGGAGCGCCGGGGCCGCGGGCTCGGGCTGCCTGTCTGCGCCAGCGGGCAGCTCCTTTGGCTCCACATCCAACGGTGCCCCTGGCAGCCTCCCAGCAGCCGGAGCTGCGTCCTCGGCTTCCTCCGTGCCACAGCTGTCAGCAGCCTCTGCGGCCCCCGCCGTCGGCCCCATGGCCACTACCTCCACGCCAGGGTTCAGTGGGAACCTGTGTCCGGGGCAGAGCACCAGCACTGCGGGTAACGCGGCGGACCGCTCGCAAGGAGGCACGGGTTCTGGAGGAGACATAGAGGCAGGGCAAAATTTACCACCACAGCAGCAAGAAGGACAGGAAGGGTAAGTTACTTCAGGGATGCAAAATACTTCTGCTAAATCCTGCATTTTCCTGCTGTCATACAACTCATATTATATAAGCTTTGCATAAATCTTTTAAATTAAAGGACATTGACATGTTGTGGTTCTCTTTAGCTGGTTACAAGCAGAACAGGGCGCTCTTTCCCCACCCCCCCTCTAATTCAGTAATTGCTGATAAGGAGAATTGGAAAAGTAAACTTCCCCTTGTGGATAAACACTGTTCAGCTATGCAGACATGGGTGTTGCAGAGCCCCTTGTGATGCCCTAACCTGCCTGCCTGGCCTAAAGATGCAGTGCGAGAAGAACTTGGTACCTCATAGGTTCGGTGCCATGACTGCTAGCCCAGTCTCGCACATGTCACATACTGTAGATAGCTCATGTGGCACCAGATGCCTCTTAATGACAATTCCATCATTTGTTTAATGTTAAAAGACATCACAAAAAATGTGATCCCTGCTTTCTTCCACACGCCACCAACTTGCTTGTATTGCAGTGACTTTTTTAAGCAGTTGTACTGTGAAATTAGAACACAGGAGTATACTTTATTTTTTCTTTTTAACAAATTTGAGCAGCACAGCCTTTTTAAGGACTTCATTTTCAGTAGCTCTCCACCAGCCAGAAAAAGTAGAAAAATATTTTTTGACATCATCTATAACTAACTTGCTGAGCATACTTTTCCTTACTCTTATAGTATTACGTGCTACTAAGAATCGTGCTACAGGCTGGAAAGGTCCTGCATTGTAAATGAAAAGCCCACATCTTATCCTGGTTCAAGTCGTTCTCAAAACATATCCTTGCTGACCTGTGCAAAGTGCTGTTTTATCCAGTGCTATGTGATCACTCCCAAAGTGATTCTAAGCTGCTGTTATCGCTCGCAGATGTTGAGCCTCCCGTTCACAGTTGAGACACTTTACTGGGGGAGTAAGTAACTTACAGCTTGGTTGCCATTACCAAGCAAAAATACTCAGTTGCTCCTTCCATTGCCAGTGCCAGCATTTCTGTAGATGTCAATAGAGGACTTCAGCGTCCCTAAATATCACTGTGGCACTTTTCCTCAGCACTCAGTTCCTTCCCTCCTACATCCCCTCTCCACCTCCCAAAATAAAAGCCTAAGCTAAAAAAGGGGCATGCATAAATACAAGAAGAAAACTTGTGGAGCTAAGATTAGTCATTTTCCCGCATTCTTCAGCCATACAATATTCAAATTGAATTAAATAAGGTTGTTGGATTTCATGGTAAGTATTTCTGATGCATCACTCCTAAGAGATATTATGTATTACATACTAGTGTGAGTAAAAGCAATCTCTCATCAAGCACTGTGGCCATGCTTTTTACTTTAGCTTCTCAGTGTAATGATATCTAGTACTCCTTTTTTGCTCCTTTCCCACTTCCGCTTCACTCTCTCACACCTTTAGAGCAGAAGCAAAATGAGTAGTTGTTACTTTCCTTTGAACTTAACAAAACATGTGTGTCTGTAGCGTTACAGAGAGGGAGCGAATAGGGGTTCCCACGGAGCCGGAGTCTGCAGACAGCAACGCCTACCCTCCCGCTGTCGTCATCTACATGGTGGATCCCTTCACCTACACTGCAGACGAGGAATCGGCCTCCGCCAACTTCTGGCTCTTGAGCTTGATGAGATGCTACACGGAAATGCTGGACAACTTGCCCGAGAATATGAGGAATTCTTTCATTCTCCAGGTAACTGTCTCACTCCATACTTCCACCTCAGACAGTCATTCTATCACAGCATACTTTCAACATGTATATATATATGTATGTAATATATGAAGACATCAAATTTAGATAAAGCTTATTAATTATTTTGTGGAAAGCACAAGGCTGTCAGTTTAAAAAAGAAAGGCTTCCTTTGGCTTTGATGGAGCTCTTAATTTAAGGCAGCCATTGTATCCTTAAATATTTTTCCTAGTTCCAGCACTCGTGTATGATGGATGCTTCCTACAGAGGTATTTCAATTTAACTTACAACTTGCCATTGCCAAAGGAAAAACGTTCAGTCACTCTTTTGATTATTTTGCATGTTGAACTGTTTGCTTATTATATTCTTTCTGAATTATACTGTTTAATGCAAGAGCAGTATATGAAACCAGACACAATGCATAATTTAACTATTGTGTTAATATGTGCCTCTTAAAAACAATTCACCACATAACTTTCTATACAATAATAGCTACTTAATATGGAATTACTTGAGAATTGAATTTGTATAGACAGATCAGAGTCTGGAGCATTGCCCAGGCTGCCTGTGTTTCCCTTTTCCCAGGAACTCAGTGTCAATGGGATAGGACAGCTGGCCAGGGACTACCTGAGCCATGAGGTTCTGTGTGCACTCGGATAACGGGACACGCAGGGATTAGCCAGGATACGCAGAAGCAGAGGGTGGTTCCTATATCCCGTAGCTGTGGATGCTCAACCAGCTTCCAAAGTGTTGTTTTGCTTGGATTAAAAAAAAATGCTCAAGTCAGACCCTTAGACATTCTTTTGTTTTTCATAACCTTGGCATTTTCCTTCAAGGTAACACTATGATTTTGTGAGGTAAAGAGGAATTTGTCACCAAAATATTTTAGGTTTGGGGACAAATTCAAAATCAGCTTCTCGGCTGCATACTTTGGTAGACTGCAGGCAAACTGAAACCTGCAGATGCTAAAAATGAAATACAAATTGACATTGCATTGTCTGAAGTACAAGGTAATCTAAATTGTGTATTGATATTGTATCTTAATCTGCATAAGAGAACTAATGGGTTTAGCAGCTTTTTATAAATCCTATTTATTTTCTGCACACTTGCAATTTGCCTCAGAATATGTGACATTTTGACTGTCTAAGTCAAAATAGCAGACAGTTCCCTCTGGAGTGTAACAGGATATAGTTATTAGTGCAGTGTTCTCACGGCTTTTCTAGAGTGCACAGAAATAAAGTCATTTAAAAATAAATAAAATAAAAATGTGTTTACAGATTTCTTATAATTCATAGGTAGTCTAGAAGAGCATTGCTGCTGGAGTATAGCATCCCATACTGAATATTGGATAAAGGAGCTGCATTTTAAAAATATCCATTGACATTTAATAAATAAATATGCTATCAAATTCTAATGATTCAAATAAGATACAATGCTAAAAATTGTATGTAGCATTTTATTACTAGTGAAAATATTTGTTAAAACAATCTGCTTGGGCCTCATTGCACTATATACAACACAATATACTTGGAAGGACAGTTGCTGTTGCAAAAATGTCACTATTCAGCAGAAATACAGGTTTTTACAGTCATGTAGGACACAGTATTTCCCAACGATGTGTAAAGAACGAATTTATGTGCATCTAATTCCAATTCAAAAAAGGATTTGACTGAAAAGCTTGTTTTTATTGTTTTACTTCTGGAAAAACAGAGGGCTGTTCTTCCATCCTGTTCCTGTTGTGCAGATTTGCAGAGTAATCTGCTGGTTGCTGGTAGAACCTGCAAATTCAATTATTTTTGCTTGATATTCCTTTCTGAAACAAACAACGTCATTGTAAGAGTTGCTGTGGTTCCACTGTTTTGCTGCATTAAACAAGGGGGAAAAAAGGTGCTCAAACCACACAAATCATTATAATATAATCTTAATTAATCTCTCTACAATTAAACCAGATGATGTCTTTAAGAACAACAATGTAGTGCTGATTGCTGCATGAGCAGCAAACAAATCTTGATTCTCAGTACAGCCTATGTATGCAAACCTGCCTAATCACAAAGTTCAGAATACCAAGATTTTATAGTAGGACTATTTTAAAAAAGAGAATTTTCTCCGAAAAACAGCTTGAAAAAATAGAGTTTGGCCTTTTGATTTTGGATTTGAGGGTATGTCATACGTGTTCCCTTTATGCAGGTGGTAACTCGACCTATTCTTGGAGCACTTTTAAATGTAAAGTTACAAAATCAAATGCAGACTGTTGCTTATAAATGGCACCAGTAATTGCACCTTGTGGTAAGCTCTCAATGCAGAGGCATGATAGCTGCAATTTGGAAGCCCTGCTCAGTTACTGGTGCCCTATGAGAAAACTCTTCCATTTGTGCTAGGCAGCTGGGCTCTCCCATGGATTGAGCAACCTTGGATACATCCCAGGAGCAGCAGTGCTGCTGGAAAGCACGGGCTCCGCAATGGGTATAGCTGAGCACAGCATGGGAAGTGTCATGATTAGCAAATTAATTGGTAAATTCCGTTTGGTACCAGTGAACCAGTAATGCCTGACTGTTTTTGTTAATTGTGCAGATTGTGCCTTGCCAGTACATGCTGCAGACAATGAAGGATGAGCAGGTTTTCTACATTCAGCACTTGAAGTCTTTGGCATTTTCAGTGTATTGCCAGTGCAGGAGGCCGCTGCCCACGCAGATCCACATCAAGTCTCTCACGGGCTTCGGGCCAGCTGCCAGCATCGAGATGACCCTCAAGAACCCTGAGGTTAGTACTGCTCTCAGGAGGGCAAGGGCCTGATAATAAATTGTAGCCACGTTTTGGAAATAAGAAATAACAGTAGGGAAGATACTTGGTGAGGTACTTTTAAGGTAAAAAAAAATCTTTTTTTTCAAAGTACAGAAGATGATAATATAAAGACAAAAGGTAGTACTGACTGCAACATGGTAGTAAAAATGCCAGGCTTCCTGCTTCCAGAACACTTTGAATTTATGGAATCAAAAATCAAAAGATTGACTTAAACTTTATTGTTAAAGAGAAAAAGATGCTGTTGTTTGATATTCTGAGGTTTCTTGTAGTTTTTGCTTATTGCATTCCTACTAGAAAGTGTTTAAATCCAACTTTTATCATATATGTAACATTTATATGTGTATATATTTATTAATAATGTAATCCACATGCATATATATATATATATATATATATACATATGAAACATATTATGGTTCCTAATTATGTACATTATTTGATTCCCTGAGGAGTTGGAGAAGTCCTCCTACTTTATTGGGCTTATCTTGCATCTGTCTTTTAAACTGTAAATATTCAAGCCCTGTTTCCGGTATTTCAGGAATTTCAAAAGAAGTATAATCCATCTAATTTGCCATGAGTATTTCTCATGCTTTGGAAAATAACAACTGTTTTATTTAGATTTAATGACTAGAAACATTTATCTTGAAATCAAGATGTATTTGCTAGGGATTTAAAACTTAATTTCAAGATCATTATAAAAACAAACTATCAGCACATTACTCAAATAAAACTATAAAATAAAAATATGTGTTAATCAGAAAGCTCTTGCTCAAAGCATCTATCCCAGTTCTTGAGCATTCCAGCACCAGACCCTTCTTGTCACACTCTTTGCTCCTGCCTCTTGTGAGAGAGCGTTCATTCAGCAGGATGCAGCATGTACCACACTATGAAGATCACTATGAAGATCAGCATTTGGACTAGGTAGGAGTAAGGGCAAGAGCAGCAAACCTGAGCCTTGCAGTCACTTTCCTACCTGTTAATGTTCCTGCACCAAGGAAGTGTACTTTAGAAAGAGACATAAACAAAGCTATGGTACTCCCGTAGTACAACGTCTCTTATAAAACACTATCGCTTATTTTTTTCTTGCTATTAACTGGCGCTTTTGATGTCATATTTAATTTTCTGAAAATACAGAAGGCACAACAGTATGAAGTAAACCAAGTTTTCATGAGTATCTACTTGCATTTAGTGCACGTGGATGTCTCCTTTCTGCATCCTACCTACATTTCTCATCAGTCTGTGCTGCAGACTTCCAAACTTTGCAAATTTAACAAAATATCCTGATCATTTCTAATTCATTGAGTATCTCTGATTGGGTCCATAAGGTCTTATTTCCTTGGAGAGGAGTTCTGAAGCAAAGGCAGGCTGCAGAGCAGGGGCAATGGGATGAGTGTGATCCAGCACTGCACCTGTGGCAAAGGACCTGGCAGTGAGCTGGGCTGCACTGGGGAGGTGTCCAGGTCCTTTCTACTCGGCTCTGGGAAGAGCAGGTCTGAGCTGGGTCCAGGACTGGGCTCCCAGCATGAGAGAATCATGGACGTAGCTACTGCCCGGGCAGAAAGCTCCGTGTGAAGAGGTTGAAGCTGTGGCTCTGCCATTCCCGAATTCTAGTCTTTGGTGCCCCACGTGAGATGCTGATGTTCATTGCAGCACAGGTGGGGTGGGAATGGACAGGGGAGAGCTGGTTCTAGCAAATTCCACAGAAGGATGCGCAACAGGAATGAGTTTAAACTTCTGCTCATTTCATTTAGCACCTTAGTTTTATCATATGTAGCAGAAAAAAATATTTGGAAAACTTTTGAAGTTCATTAGTTTCAATTAGTAAAAATGAATTGAATTTTAAGGCCTGTGTTCACCTTGCCTTTTTTATATAAAGATATCTGTTAATGATGATGTTGTTGACCTTATTGCAGAGGCCCTGCCCAATCCAGGTCTACTCACCTCCTTTCATATTGGCGCCTATTAAAGACAAACAGACAGAGCTGGGAGAAACATTTGGAGAGGCCAGTCAGAAATACAACGTGCTCTTTGTCGGATATTGTTTGTCTCATGACCAGCGTTGGCTCCTGGCATCCTGCACTGACCTACATGGTGAATTATTGGAAACCTGCATAGTTAATATTGATTTACCAAACAGGTAGGTACCTTCTTTTTTTCTCTTTTTTTTCTTTTGTTTTCATTTTAATAAAAAAAGACATTAAATATAGGTCTGTAGTTGTCATTCCTCACTCCATTAGTTGCTTGCTCATTGCACTGTAATCACGTTCCTGCCCATGCGATCACGATACCATTCTTGTGATAACATTTGTGATCTACGGAGGGAAATAGTTATTGTTGCATCCGTCTTACAAGCGTTAATTCAGAGCACCTCCAAGAACAACTGTGTTGCTCAGCACATGGACACCTCCCACATACCTTTCTTGCAATGCTGCTACTGGAAGCACACAAAACCTTCTGGTTCTTGTTAGTAAAAGATAAGTTGGCATCATTAGAGCACTGTAAAAACTCTGACGTGTGGTAAGCAGTGAAATAACTATATAGAAGTCTTGAATGTTCTCCTTCATTCTCCTCTTCTTTTTTTTTTCTTTTCCTCCTCCTCCTTCCAGGTCAAGGAGGAGCAAGTTGTCTGCACGTAAAATTGGTCTGCAGAAGCTCTGGGAATGGTGCATCGGGATTGTGCAGATGACATCACTGCCTTGGAGAGTTGTCATCGGGCGACTTGGTCGTCTGGGCCACGGGGAGTTAAAAGGTGGGAAATTTCAGCGCTGTCACAAGCAGTGGTTTTGGAATGAAGTAACGGCCTCAGTGAACAAGGAAGGATGAGTGACAGGATTGCTCAAACCTTTAACATCCTACCCTGGCAAAGTGGGTTTTTTGCCTTGGATAAATCATCTGCTTTGGTCTTGGGCCATGTTTATGCACAGTACTTGACATCATTTTCTCTTGCTTGTAACTGTTTTATAGATTAACCAGTACTAGCACAGTTGATGTCCAAGTCCACGTGCTAAACAAAGATCTTGGGCAGGAGCTGCCCTGTCATAGAAACAGGATGGAATTCTGATCCTAAAACTTCAAAATAAAAATTCTTATGAATAAAGTTACCGAACAAAAGAAAGTCCTTATTTGTGTGATATACTAAATAGATGATAATCAGTGCATACCAGCAGTAAGGTACTTGCTGAGGCCTAGAAGAAAGAATTCCCCAATCTAGTATTCCCAGCAGCTGTGGGGAATGAGAAGGAGCACTGGTGTCTTGCAGGATTAGTTGCCTTAATCCAGGTGTAGGCACCCTTTCCCTTCATATTAGCAGGGATTCCTCTTCCTAATTTAAATGTAAGTATTCAGCATCTTCTGTTCCTAAAGGCTGTGGCCGCTGCTCATGTTTTGTTGGTAACTGATGAAGAGCAAATGGGGTTTTGAGCAGCTGCTCTGATTTCTCTCCCATCTCCCATCTTGGAACATGAAGAATGAATTAGGATGGAGGATAAAGATATCTAGTTAGACAGTGTGTATCCTCTTACCCTGATAGCTGAAGATCTTATTGTAAGACATCCTGTATTTCTGGAGAGTGGAAAGAATTGGAAATTGTTGTACAAGAAATAAAAATTTAATCTGAAAGCCAAGGAAGTATTTGGAGCGGGGAGCAATAATTAAATACTTTCCCTCATATAACATATGAAGGGAAGAAGAGAAGCTTCCTGCTCTGGCAAGTGGATGGCTCTGCCTCTCTGCCTGCTCTGATGTCCCTCACATGCATGAGTTAAGTGGAGGGAAGGCAGGACAGAATTTAATCAGTAGCTCTTCCCCTCTGGTCAGTTAGTCTGTCAGTTAAGTGGTTAACTTAGGAGCCCTGAAGTTGTATCTACCACTCCACTGAAAAATTCCTGGAGAAGCATTCACTGTGTTTGCTTTGTTTTGTGTATTTTATTTAGCATATTTTACTTAGAAGAAAACAAAATTTGTGTTGTGTGTGAATTCATATGTTTGCTTACATTTCAAATGTTCCAATTATGCAAGATGTTAGATGAAAACAGATGTCATTTTTCAAAAACAAACAAAAAACCTCATACAGTTCAGTAAGAGAGATGAGTGTAAATAAGAAAGCATAACATAAATCCTTGGATGTTGCCCTGTTTCACAATAAAGAAGTTCTTTTCGTACATCACAGGTAGGACCAGAGAGTCACTCCTAGAGAAGCGCATCCTATTGAGTGATTTGTCAGGATAATGCAGTTAGATCACTGGGAAATCAACTAGTTCTTACAGGACAAACTGTTTGACAACTTCAAGCAGCTTGGGCAAACTCCTTGTTGTTGCTTCACTTTTAAGCTTCATAGACGTATGTGGATGCTCAATCCATTTTTGTTTGAACGCTACATCTCCCAGTAGGGAAAATGTTAAGGAAGTGCAAAGTGTTAATAGTGTTTTGCTGGGTTTTTCCGAATTCCATTATGTTCTATCACAAGTCCCTTCTTTCCAGACTGGAGTATCCTCCTTGGGGAATGTTCCCTGCAGACAATCAGCAAGCAGCTCAAGGAGGTGTGCCGCATGTGTGGCATCTCCTCAGCGGACTCTCCTTCTATCCTCAGTGCCTGCTTAGTTGCCATGGAACCACAAGGCTCCTTTGTCGTGATGCCAGGTAAATGTTTATCCACCTCTTTCAAAGCTGCTTGGACTCTTCTCCTCTTAGATCATAGATCCCGTGTAAGAAAGACCTCAGTCTTGAAAGACTTGCGCCTAACACTAACACCTTGACTAGTATGGTTAAATATGAGCGAAGAGAGGATGAGTCAGCAGGATTCCTCAGAATATCATGAAGGGATGTTATGTTGGGACCACTGCCTCCCAAGAGGAAAGGTTACCTCATGGCACTGCCAAACTGATGAGCTTTTCTTTGGGGAGGACGTGGTTTGAGGTAGAGCAGTTTGCAGCACCTGAACTGAGGTGTGACAGGGCCGTACACAAGGACTGTGAGCATTTTAACTGTCTGTAATGTAAAAGAATAGGAGAGTGGGTAAGGAGAGGTGAGAATAAACCTGCTTCCCTTTCCCTCTGCACATGCTTCAGTTTATTTGTAGAGTTTAGTTGTGAGCTACAGGTCACACGGCTAAGTCAAAGCAAAATTAGTTTTGTGAAACTTTTGTGAAACTCTTCTGTATTGAATTGTTTCCTTATTTCTCGTACTTTCAGGTATGTGCAGTTATCTACAGATGAGAAATCCTAGCAAACTGCTCCAGTTCTTAGTTTAGGGAGGGAAAAAAAAGGTCTGTAACAAGCTGAAATGCTCTCTTTCAAAACAGAGTTCAACAGCGTGAGACATTTTTAATGTTATCTAAATGATATCTAATCTTTTAATGTTATCAAAAGTGGGGTATATTGCATAATTTGGATTTATACAGATGTGAGTGTCTCAAATAAATTTGACTTCCGCATCTAACAAGCAAATCTTTGATTAAGGAACAGAAGAATGGAGGGAAAGATGGGGAAGAGTATGAGAATTTATATAGCTAAACTTTATCTAAACAACATGTGATCTTAATTTCAGGCTCTTCTAGTAATTTTTTTAAGATGAGAAACTTTAAATGCTTGTGTTAGCTTGCAAACCCAGATTAGATGCATAGAAATTCAACTGGGGACAGAATATATATTTTGAAGGGGATGCAAATGACTTTCTCTGCCCTTTCCTTCTCCCTGGCAGATGCTGTCACTATGGGGTCAGTGTTTGGCCGGAGCACTGCACTGAACCTGCAGTCATCTCAGCTCAACACCCCTCAGGATGCCTCCTGTACCCACATCTTGGTGTTCCCAACCTCTGCTACCATCCAGGTAGCACCAGCAAATTACCCTAACGAGGATGGGTTCAGCCCTACTAATGGTAAGTGACCATTTGTGCCTGTGTAGGAGGTGAAATATTTGTGTTTGCTCAGGGCCTTCTCCAGAGCCACAAGCAGAGCTGTCACCATCAGTAAAGGCTGAATGTTGATGAATGCCAGCAGAGACCAGACCAGTGTTTTCCCACAGACCACACACCTCCGTAACCTAATCCGAAGACAACAATGCCTAGTTTACAGTTAGAAAATAATATACTAATTTCTTTTCTGAACACTATTTTCCAGTAATCATCCTACTTTATTCAAAAAAATTATTCTCTACTCACCAGCTTGCCCCAAAAAAAGATTTAACAAGGGCACAGACTACAGAACGCTTTTTCTTGATGATGTGAATTGACTTGTGACTTGATCAAGCCAAACTGTTTTTTATACTAGATACTCGCTTGATAGTCTGTTGTGTACAAAACCTGTCAACTTTAAAACTTGTTTGAAATTTCAATTGTTGTGTAAAGTAGGCAAAATGGAAATCCCAAAGGTTGTTAATATAATGGATGTGTTTTTAAGCACATTCAGTCCAGTAACTTTCAACAGCAAGTCTCTGATTAATACTTTCTGTCAAATCAGTATTTTACCAACTGTTTTACCATAAACATCTTTAAATCATTATGAAACAATTTAAACCAACAGAAATTACAAACACTTACAGTAAAAGTACTCTGATAGGAGGGCAGGTAGAGTACAGGGGAAAAAAAAGATGTAATATTTTTAATGGAGGAGTCGGCTTTGATCTTAGTCTTGGAATTTCTTGGCTTCACAAAAGGCCCAAAATTACCCGTGCTCTTTGGGCAGCTGTCCTTTCAATGCCCCAGAATCCTGGCTGGATCCTGACAAATATTTAACCTGCATTAACCTGCCCTTTAGTGCTTGAGATGCTAGTTAGAAGCAGGTACCAGAGTTGGCATTTTCCAAAATAGTGATAAATTTAATTTTCTTTATTCTATTTACTGATTAAACTGCTCCTTATGCTATTAGCCATCTCCTTTATGCTTTGGAGGTTAGCAGAGCAGAGCACTGGTTCTGATTTGTTCATTGAGGTGGTAGGTCAGAAGTTAATAAACTAGGTTAATTCGCTGCCTTTGCAATTCAGTGCCTCTCCTCAGAAGAGGAGAAAAACCCAATCCCTGCCTCTTTAAGCACTAGGACTTCAGCTTGACATTAGTGCAAGAGAAATTTTTACTCCATGTTAGTTGAAGCACATTGTTCAAGATAAATGATTTATTGTAAACACACATTAAAAATTATATAGAAATACTTGGCTATTATTATTTAAGGTCTCTCTAATGTATTTTAATATAAATCTGGCCATGATTCTCCTAAATCAAAACAGCTCTCTTTTTCTCTCTGTCCCCTAAAATGTATCTTAAATATCTTCATACTTTTTAAAATGTCTTTGCCCAATAAAAGCTCTGGTTCAGGAAAAAACCTTACCCACTACGTTGAGATGTTGGTAATTTTTTGATCTGTGTTTATAATTTCAGTTTTCCATCACATAAATCTTCCCAGATTTCAGCTATTTTGTTAATGGGTTTGTGTGAACAACTGCAGAGAGGTGCTTTTCTTTTGGTTATAAGGCTCAGTTTGGATTTGTTAGTAGGCTGGTATGACAGGATTTTGGTGCACTGAATAACCATTACTGAGACTCAAGATTTTAGTAGATGTTTGCCAGTGTTTTCTTCCAAATCTCTGTGGCTGAAGTCAAAGATACTAAGAAGGATGAAACAGGAAAATCTGTATTGTTACCTGCATTTGTTGCAAGTGTATGAAAGGGAATGTAATATATTAAAATTCTTAACAAAAACAAGTACAACAACAAGCTGAGATTTTTTTTTTCCTCTTTTCCCTTTCAGATGACATGTTTGACCTCCCGTTCCCAGATGACATAGAGAATGACTTCGGAATTTTAATAACAGGGAATCTTCACTCTCCACCAAATTCCTCCCCGGTTCCTTCCCCTGGTTCCCCATCTGGTATTGGAGTGGGATCTCACTACCAGCATAGTAGGGTAAGGTACTTCAGGGGACGTGCTACTTGAAAGCAAGACAAGGCAAAAACAACAGAAAATGATGAAAAAAAAATTAAAATATCCTCCAACAGACCTTTTTTTTTTGGTTTTCAAATGTAATTAAGTCACAAGGCAGGTCCTGACTAAATACCAGTGTAAAAGATGCTTGTGCCATGACTATTTTTCCAAGTTAAGTGTTAGTGTAGAAGAGTGCAGGAGATTTTATTTCTTGTGGCAGAACTATTTTCAATAACCCTGTATAAACTTAATCTGTATTTATGGATTTTTCTCTGGAAAATCATAGAGACTGCCCCTGGTACAAAGTGACAAGCATTTAAAAGAAGACATGGAGAGCTCTGATCCCATCAATTTCTAGGGGAAGCAAGAAGTGAGATAATTTTCCTAATAATGAAACCGCATCAATTTAAACTCTGCAGGTGTTAGATGTTTATGCAAATACTGTTTTCTTAGTAAAAATTAACCCAGAGTACATTCTGTTATAAAGCTATTTTCATTTGAAGTGGCTTTTATAAAGCTGGTTCCAACACCGGTTGAATTTGCATTTAAAATGCAAACTGTTTTTGATAAGTCAAGCAATAGTTTTCTGGATCTGCTTTAGTATAATTTGGGTCGTGTTTGATGGAACTCTTATGTGTACATTTAGTTGTGGAAGAGACTTAGTAGTACATGTTTTCCATCACAAGTATTCAGAAGCCTAAGAGGTTTCATAATTCGGCAGCAGAGAAGTTATACTCTGGAAATAGCCTTCTAAAGCAATAGCAATAAAGCAATTACTTCTTTATTAAATAGTTCTCTTTTAGTTAAGAGATAGACATTAAAAATAAAAATTAAAAAAGAATCCATGTATTTAGCATGGATTCTTCTGTATCTTTAAAAAAATAACAGGATTGGTACCTGCAGCTTTCAGTGGTGGTTTCAAACCCGCTTGACTACTAAACTACTGACATTAGCTACTAAAAGGCTGGGCAAGGAGGTGCCCACCAAAGACATTTGGCTGTGAATAATGCTACTCATTCAGCCACTCTAACAAAGCACCACATTTTTCTAAATAAACATATCTTAAAGAAGAAAATCTTACTCCTTCCAAAAGACTAGTCTTCAGGATTAGGAGATATGCCAATTTCACCTGGAAGGAAACAGTGCTCTGTGTATTTCCTTGTTACTTCTGCTGAAATGCTGTGATGGTCAGTTCAGCAAGTGTCCAGAAGGGGGAAAGTTTCTTTTGCACCAGACACAAGCATGGTCAATTGCCTTTTGTGATCTCAGACACAGAAATGTTAAATTGCCTTTTGTGATCTCAATCCACAACCACCTTACATGGATACTTCAACGCTCTTCGCCAAACCTAAATTACAGGTTTCTGTCCCTTGGTTATTTCAAACTGCTACATGAGTAAGTTAAAAGTTTTAAATTTTGTTCTCAAACCCTGCAGACATAAACTACAACAAAGCACTCACGACAATTTCCCTCTCATATTTAGTTGATTGAACAATCTCTGTTCTGTGCCACTTTTAGAAAAATGTATTACACAACTTATCGTCAGGGGAACTATCCAAATGTCTTAAGAACAGTCCTAAAGGTTAATGACCAAAGAGCTCAGAGAGCTCCACAAGCTATTTCTAGATGAGCCTGTCACAGTAATTCAGTGTTACCATTAAAAAGGGCCTGGTGATCAATGTGTAATTTTGGGTTTTATGAAAGCAGCAGTGTGTAATCCTTGCCCACCTAGCCCCGGCCTAAGTGCCGCGCTTACCTGCACGTGGCCCAGCAAGGGCTGCTGTCCCTTGGCCAGGGGCAGCACGGCCTACCCCGAGCTCTGTGAACTGTTTGGCTTTCTTCTGATTCCTGATCCAGGTACTGCCAGTGGAGACAGGCTGGCCAAAAACTAGCATTGAGGGCAGTGCCATTAAGACAGTTTCTTTCGATCACAAACTTTTTTTCCCCTACTGGCTTAGAAGGTGTATGTGGATTAAATGGGCAGCCTGTCCCAAGTCTTCTTGGTTAAGTTTCAGTCTAGACTTCTTTGCAAGTATTTTTTTCCTCTAAGAAATAAAATGTGAAAGCAGAATCATGCAGAGTGCTTACAAAAAACCAATCCGTGCAACGTAAGATGGTGCTGCAGAAGGGCAGGGCAGTCAGCCCTCCTAGCACCAGGGCAGCCTTCTGGGTTGGTCCAAGTCCATCACACATAAGGCCTTTTTTATAAACCCTGGGAGCTGAACTGCCATGGAGCAATCCTGCCCAGCAGCCTGGTGTGCAGACATTCCTCTAGCTTGACTTTACAGAAATAAAAACACAAATATGCCAAAGAGACAACAGCCTGATGTCTGATAACTATTCTGCAGACTTTTTCTTGTTTTTCCACTCTCGCCTCCAAATAACTTTGTCCTATATACAAGAACATGAATAAGTAATTCTAGAAGAACCATGTATTTAAATTAATATCTGATATAACTAGAAAAGCAGAAATGGCTGCTGCTTTTTCCCCACATTGGGTGTCTGCATGTATAAAACAGTATCTTCTGTCCAAGTTATTCTCACTTATACAGTTATTTATATTCTCAGGAATATGAATCACTTTTTTTTTTCATTTTTAGGTATAAAAGTAGCTAATACTGTGATGATGCAGATATTGTTTGTTCTGGCACAGCGGAGTGTAGCCTATTCCTTCACTAGCTGAAGTCAGGAACATCTGCAGGGCAACTTGTTGTTCCTAGTGTGGGGAAAGCTGGTAGGGCCACAAACTCACAGAGACATTAAAAGCTAAAATCAACACTAAGCATAACATTAAGCTATTCAGGTTCATAGCTGGA
>JAUBOD010000707.1:2823236-2833763 GCA_032353885.1 Nothura maculosa | reverse complement strand
CGCCGCGCTGCTCGCCGCCGCGCTGCTGCACTGCGCGCCCGCCGCGCCCGCCCGCCCGCGCAAGCCGGTGAGTGCCCCGGCCCGCCTGCCCGCGCCCGCTTCGTGCTGTGGTGGCCTGGGAGAGGTTCCCTCAACGCCTCGTGCGGAGAGAGGGAACGGGAAAAGCAGCGAGCAGCGCGAGCGGCGGGACACACAGGGTTTACCACAGGACAAGGGATGCCCCTTCCTTTAAAGGCAGCAGAGCACTCGCTGCCTGCTAATAACGCGTCCCGCACGCTGGGCGATGCCACAAGAGAGCGAGAAACACTACGCGCAGCAGGACTAAACGTGCAGGCGCAGCCAGGCTCCCCCGGCCGTGCCTGCCAGACTCCCGCACCTGGATGGGGCTGCCGCTCAGGGAGAGCAGCCGCGCGGGACGGGCGATGCAGACAGAGGGCTCCTTGTGCTGCACGGCGTGCGCGTGTAATCGCGGTGTTACATCCGTGCGCTTGGCTGGTGCGCCGGGAAATAACGACAGAGCAAATGCCCAGTAGCAGCCCAAGGGGATTAGTTCAGGTTCAGTCGATGGTTTTATTATCGCCTCTGTCATCTGAGTACTTTCTAACTTGGCTGCTAAACACGCCGTGGGCTGGGACTTGGCGCAGAGCAGCCTTGGCCCCCAGAGTGCTTGTGTTCTTCACAACAGAACGTGAGTGCTCAGCTCCACGGCCCTGGGGGCCACGCGCTCCGCACCGCGCCTATGTGACCCTGCTCCACACCCAGTCCTCGTCGGGTGACGGCCCGGGTGACATCCTCAGGGAACAGGGGAGCAGGCTCGGCGCTTTCACACCCCCTGTGAACTTTGCTCTGGTCCAACCGAGATTTGCAATGTTCACATCCGTGTGCCCGTGTCTGCAGCTGCCAACGGAGTGCAGAGGTTGCTGAGATTTATCTGTGGGCAGTGCTACTTGGAGACTTGGAGACTTGGGCAGTGCTCCTTGGATAGAGAGGCACATTCCAAAATGCGGGAAGAGCGCAGTTAATGCAGGCACCGAGCTCTGCTCTGGCTCCTGCTCCATCTCATCCAGACTGCACTCCTGAAGGCCTCCCAGGTGACAGTCTGCTGCCCAGGGATGGTTTCCTTCATGGAAACATGAGTGCTGATGCTTTTCTCCTAGTTGGAGTGACTCTTGGTGATCTGCTCACTGCTGTTCTATTCAGGGAGATCTTCAGAGCTGGTGCCTTGGACCAGCCAGGTGCTGCTGTTTGAAACACAAAGCATTTCACTCACTCTCCAGAGAGGGTGGCTGCCTCGTGTTGAGATTTGAAGAGGGCAGATGCTTTCCCATCCCTTCGGAGATGTTTCTCTCCATGTCACACAGACGCCTTTGCGGGTACCTGTTTCTGCTCCCCATGTTTGCGAAGGCTCCTGGAGGTCAGTTGGCTGCCTCAGGGATCAGGCAGGCAGCGTCACAGCAGCTGCTCCCATGTCCAAGCCTGGAGGTGACAGCACGGAGCCACACTCCTCTCCGGAGCTGGCAGTGCCCCTGGATTGTGGCTGCCCACGTAACTGAGCACTGCTTCCTCTCACGCAGGCTTCCTACCCTCTTTAGAGAGACCTTTGCTGTGCCATCACAAGGACTCTTCTCCTAACCATTTTTAGCCTCTGTGCACAAAGAGATGTTTTCATATGTCTAGTTCTAGATGTTTTCCTTTCCGTGCACCTTGTGTGGCCAGGTGATAAGTGAGAAAGGGGTGAAGGGGCTAGGAAGGGAGACCCCCAGCTTGCAGGCTAGGGGACGGGGACATCCTCAAGCTCTGTGCATGTAGATGGGATGGGCACGGACTGCCCTGTAGAGCGCAGAGCAGAGGGGTGTTGGACTGACTGTGTCGGGGCTATTAGGTGCTCTAGTAACAATTTATAAAAGTATTAGCTTGGGAGTGGGAAGGAAATCAAGGCTAAGATTCATTTGAAAGCCAGGGGGGAGCTATAGGAGGAGCTGGAGCTCTTGGAGTGAAACTCCTAGATCTCCATCACTTTTACATTAACACCTAAAGGAAAAAAAAAAAAGAGAAAACTGAGCGCAGAACACAGGCTGTCGCTGGTGTCCACTACAAAGCCTGAGAACAAAAGAGCCGCAGTCCTCAGGGCAGTGCTTGCGCACATGCTGAATTCCTGCATTACTTTTGGCTCCCCTGGGAAATCCAAGTCAGTCTGTTTTGCTGGGAAACCATCTATCCACAGAGAAATGGCGTGTGCTTTCCCAGGTGCCAGCATAATCCATGAGGAGTCCCATCCCACAGCTCTCGGGATCCCAGCAGGCTCCAGCTGGAAGGGGCTGCGCTGCCCTTGCCGCCTGGCTGAGGAGCTGCATTTGTCAGCCTGGCTCAGGCAGCTCTCGCAGGAAAGCTTTAATTTGCACTGCTCAGTTTGGCTATTTAAATATTGCAATGACTGTTAAGGTGCTTTTAGGCATGTTTACCCTCTGCTCTGGGAGCGACTGAGAAACAAACAAGCAGTTATCCTCCAGCGGGTTGTTGTGTTTGTGCTCTCACATGCAGCGCAGCCAGGCACACGCTGCAGGGTGCCAGACTGGAGGGCGCAGCCGACAGAGAAGACTGGAAAGGCAGAAAAGAGGAGGGAGGAGAGCAGTGCGTGTGGAGTGTGTGAAGAAGTGTGTGCAGCTCCCACGGCACTTTGCAGGCTCCCCCGCGTGTATCCTGTCCTTGGGCTCAGTAGAGGCAGGGTGAACTGTCTAGATCCGTTGTTTGAAAAGAATCTTGTATAAATTGTCCTGCAGAGATTTTTCAGAGCAGTGACACTGCCAGCGCGTCTGTACTAATCCCCAAGTACAGCAGATAAGTAAAAAGGGGGTTCTTGGATGTTTTTAAACTGGAGGCAGGCTCTGCCTGTGGCATAAACTGAAGCAAAATCCGCTGCTGCAGGGGCTCACTGAGGGGCCAGACACAGTCTAGAGGTTCATGGAGACCCTGATGCAGATAAGGCCCCCAATGCAGATAGAAATAACCCTAGGTGACCAAACCTCCTCCTGTTGGTGTGATTTGGGCACAAGAGAGGGATTATCATCTCACAGGAAGGTTTTTGCCTGGAGAAGAACAGCTGAGAAGAGTTATTTCTGTTTCAAGAGCCCAAGAATGAGATGGAAAGTGTAAAAAGTAGAAATGTGCCTCTTAGAGGTAGGTCCTGCCTGATTCTGGAGGTGTGCAGAAATGTGAAGAATAAGCACGAGCTGTCAGAACATTTGCAAACTTTGGACGAGTTTCAGCTTGGGTTGGGTTCAAGTTTCAAGATGTTTGAAGTGGAAGCATTCCTAATGTGCTGTGAGCGCCGCAGCCACCCTGAAGGGAGGAACAGATGGGACACGAGGCATCCAGAGGAGATTCCCTGGGAACCCAGGGGAGAGCTGCACTTTATCCAGGACACAGAGGAGACCAGGTTCAGATGGAGCAGCAGTTTTCAGACTGCTTGTCTCTGAGGTTTTCTGCTTATCCTGATCTGCTGGAGTGCTCTGTGCAGGAAGGATCACTGAGAGTTGGCTCAGAGATAGGATGTTTTCTTGCTCTCCAGGGTGCCCCGTGCCAACAAGGCCACACAGGGGTGTAACCAATGTGCCTTTCAGGACAAAGCTCTTAGAAGTATTGCATATTGACAGCAAGGCTGAGCCACTGCAGTACAGTGCCTTGTTTTTGCCTCCTAACCTTCCAGCAGCCCAAGGGTCCTTCCTGACCCTCCCTAGGGCATCTGCTACAGAACCTGCTCTGCAAACTAGGCCAAGGGCACAGACCAGGACCCTGGACCGAGCAGACCCCTCCACAGGGGGAAGACCATGTGCTGTAGGTGTAGAGGTTGCAGCAGAAGGATAAGGTCCTTGTTGAGGTGGGACACCCACTGAGAGCTTTGAAGAGGACTGTGCTGTGCCAGGCAGCTGTACTCACCTCATGTCCTGGCTGTTATCCCTCAGCCGGGTGCTGAGAGTTTGTTGCTGGCCTTCACTTGGATGTAAATACACCATAAACAAAAATGTTCAACCCCTTTCCTCTTCTGGTTGGAGTCTGCTGCATCCCAGGGTGGTTTCTTGGTTTCAAGGGGACTTCTAGGTCATCAGATTAAGGGTTCTTGAAACCTTTTGCTTTCTCAGGGGCATATCCGGAGGTTTGTTTGCCTTGTAGTACTCCTGTTTCTGGCAAACTGTTACTTGGGTGACACCAGCAGCTTGGTCGTGGTGCCATTGATGGACTAGACTCACAAACTGTCACATAATTAAACTGTCTGATAGTAATAATAGTCCAGCCGTGCTTATTCATTTGCTTTCCCCTGGTGCAGCTGAGCCGAGGCCTTTTCATTCTGTCTGCAGCCATAAACATTTGCAGTTCACAATGTTTCATGTCCCATGTTGCTTAGGAAAAATAAACATTTTCCTTTTTGTGTTGCCAATAACAACTAATCCGGAAACAAACCGTCAAGCCCCAGGAGGTAGTGCCTGATGGTGCACGGACTATGGGAAGTGAGTGGAAAGGAGGGTCCAACTGTGCAACACTTGTGTACAATCGGAGGCCCTGCAGCACCTCCCGGTTGGCCTCGCTTGGCCAAAGGTTGGTCTTGACCTTCACATCCACTCTGGCTCTGAGCACAGTGGGACCAGACTGTAGCCCAGCAGGAAGGAGCCAGTCCTGTTGCAAGAGCAGTTTGTGCAAGCAAAGTGTGATTGGGAAACTCTGCCCTGTTGAGGGCAGGGGTGGCGAGTAGGATCAATAAATCTGGTGACTTTGTCCATGCCTTTTTTTTTCCACTGAGTTTCCCGTCTCCAGTAATACTGCCTGTGCTCATGCTCAACTCAGTCCAATCAGACCAAAAATGCATCATCTCTGCCCTGAAATGTCAGCTGGACATTAGCACCTTCCAAGTTCACGCAGTGCTGCACTTCTGGGATGTGACATGTCTCCATTCTCCCAAACTGTAACTAGTGACAGAAATTACAGCTAACTAGAGGCTGTAGCCACATTTTGAAATCCAAACCTGAAAATCTCTCCTGGGCTGAGGAGCAGAATCATCAATCAGGCACAGCACTCTGTTCATCATGAAACAGCACTGATGTTGGTCAAGAACATTGCAATTTGTCAAGGGATAAGGGAGTGCAGAGCCCCAGGGGCAGAGCCACAAGGGAATGGCCAAGAATGGGGCGATGAAAGTATCTTGAGAACAGCAGGGGAAGCATCTGTGCTGTCCTTCTCATTCACTGAGCTAAGAGAAAGAGCGCTCTGAGATGCCTGCAAATAACTGGGAGGAAAAAATGCTTCACTAGTTTGTGGGTTCTTCTAACTAGCCAAACAGGCAGCAATTACCAGGGCCTCACCAAATACACTAAGTAACAGAAGAAGAGAGCAGGGAGAAATGGGAAAGCAGCAGCAAAAAGGACAAGAAGGTGGGAAAAAAAAACATATTAGCTCATTCTCTAGCAGGAGAGAAAGCAGCCCCCGATGAAAGGGGAGGTATCCGAGACTGATGGGATTCAAGTTACAGTAGGAACTTGTCCGGTTGCTCCCATCTGCCAGGGAATGGGATTTCCCTTCATGTCCCTGCTGCAGGAGCAGGCTGAAGTCCAGGCATGCGACACTGGAGACAGGCTTAACTGCAGAGCAGGCAATGGAGGACGGAGCCAGGCAGAGGAGCACAGGGACTGGCAGACGGCAGCTCTGCGCCCTCGTGGCTGTGCTGCTGCTTCTCCCGGGAGGCTCCGGAGGCTGAGAGGAGGCTGAAGATGCTCCTGGCTGCTCAGCATGGCTGCGACGCTTCCTGCGGAGCTTGGCCAGTGTTCCTGTGGCCTCAGCAGACCCAGAAGGGATGTCTGTTTGTGTCACAGCACTTGAGGGCTGGTAAAGCTGGAGGAAATTGAGTGGGCAGCCGGCATCTCTGCTGTGGCTTCTGCTCTCCCACAGGATTTTTCCTTTCCCTCTGGTTTGCCATTAGCCTTTTGGTCACAAGACTGCTAGGAAGTCTTTGTGCTCTCTTTGTGA
Source organism: Nothura maculosa (assembly GCA_032353885.1). Taxonomy (NCBI): domain Eukaryota; kingdom Metazoa; phylum Chordata; class Aves; order Tinamiformes; family Tinamidae; genus Nothura; species Nothura maculosa. The sequence continues at coordinate 2,827,748 of JAUBOD010000707.1, read as the reverse complement.
AGGGCTGTGGCCAGTCTGAAGTGCAGCGATGCTTCTGGAGGAAGGCTGGCAGATTTCTGGAGACCCTCCTTTTCCCTAGGCTGGTCCCAAGGGATTGCTGCAGGGTGCAACAGCATCTTGCTTTTTTTGTCCAATTCTCCTTCTGTCCTATAGGTGCTTTCCCTATGCGCTAGCTCAGCTCCACACTCAGCTGGTCAGAACTTCCCCTGGGTTGCAGGGCTCTCCCTTTGATTTTGGTCTTTGCTAATCTCTTCCCCTTCAGTGTCGAGTAAGAGGAGTGGGGACACCCAGCAGCCAGTGCTTTCCCAGTGCTGCTGCTGGAAGGACAGTGGGTGAGGGGCTGCGGGGGCTGCCGCCTGCTACACAAGCAGCCAGGGTTTAGATCCCCACTTGGCTCCAGAGGACAGAGCCAGATCTCTCCACATCTCCCTCCCCAGCCCACAGAGTGGGTAGGAGGCAACCTAAGGGTGAGACGTGTTATCCAAGCATTGGGAAGGCACTGCAGCAAGGCGTGTCCTGCTAAGGAGGCTGAAATCTCCAGCCTGACAGGTCTCCAGAGCTTTGTTTGGCAAGTGGTTTCTGCCTGTCACATTTCCCTTTGCCGGCTGCGCCTGCAGTGGCATTTTCCAGCCCTTTCCTGCCATCGAGCTACAGTCAGTTCGGTGACGACAGGGTGAGACCTGCTGCCCTACCTACTGTTTGTCCAGGGGCACAGCAAGCGTGTGGGGCAGATCTAATCTCCTGCCTCCACCCGGAGCCAGTCACAGGGCAACTCTGTGTCCTTCACATGGCCATGGTCATGGCAGAGCGCAGGAGGAGGGAGGCTCCTGCCCAAGACAAAATAGGGTTTGGACACATGAAAGTTGGAGTTCACGCCAGTGGCCTCCTGTTCACTCAGAGGAGAAAAACTTACCTTCTGCCACTGAACATGGGCTCTCTCCAGATAGGAAGGAAACAGGCTGCTTTTACCCTCTCTGCCCCAGCTCAGAGGAAGATGATGGTCCTAAACTTGTGCCAGTGTCCTGTCATAAAGACAATAATAGGCCTTTCTGGGAGACTCACTGGTCCCTCCAGCAACCCAGGAATATTCTTGACATAGTTGAGACAAAAAGCCAGCTATCTGGGTCAGCTCCCATCCACCTGCCTACCTGTGTGATTCCCAGCTCCACAGCAAGGGCTCTCCCCAGGATCCATCTCTGCTCCTGCTACTTGTGTGCCTTGGCGTGGCTGCCCAGCATCTCCTGCTCCTGAGAACCCAGACACATTCATTACCCGATGTCCCCTGGGTAGAAGGTCCTGCCTCAGGTGGTAGCAAGTGCTCATTCACGGCAGTGAGTGTGTAATGAATATTAGAAAGCACCTTCAGACCAGATTCCAAGGAAAAGCACCAGCAAGATCAGCTCCTCTCATGCACTCAGCAGCATCTCACCAGGGCTGAGCAAGACACTGGCCAGGGCACAGACCTTATCAGCTCCTCGTGCCTCTTGCAGCCATGAGCTGCTGGCCCAGGCAGGGTGCCAGACAGCTCTCAAAGAGCTCCTGTTAGAAACACAGGTATGTCCAACTCGGCAGAGCTCCAGTATTCACCAGCAGCAGGGTGGCACTCGCCTTGGACAGGCCACCCCTCCCACCCTCCTTTGATTAAAGCATTAGCTAGATTCTCAGTGCCACAGCTGGTGGGCTGTGTAAGCTTTGTTACACAGCACTTAAAATGGCTTTTGCTTTTTGGAGGGCACACAGTGCAATTCCTGTGGTGTCTCAAAGTGCACCACAGACACCCAGCGCAGGTTGATGCACAGCCTGGCTTCTGAGGCAAAGGATAGCAAGGGATGAGAGCTGCCAAGAAACAGGGGCTGTGACTGGCTGGGAAAGACAAGCCAGCAGGCTGCAGTGGTGACAGAATAAGCCAGACACCTAAAATGCACCTTGCGTGACCTGCCTGGTTCTTGTGTCCATCCATGCACTGCTCAAAGGCACAGGGCCACTGCAGAGAGGGGAGCCTGATAGTGGAATTAATGCCAAGGGCTTCACACTTCATTCCTGCCCGCATGAATGGGCTCATTGTAGGGGAACAGCATGAGGGCAACACGCAGATTACACAGCATCATGGCAGTACTGGCCACACGCCAGCCTGACTTTCACACCCCCAGGAAGCAGGAAGGAAAACTGCCCTGGAAGCTGAAGCCCTTGCAAGGATAGGAAGGGGATCATCTCTCTGGAGACCTGCTGGATGGCAGCCCATCTCTCAGAGATGCGTCATTGACTCCACCTCATGCTCAAACACCTTTCAACTTGGCTGCACAGAATGAGGTGATGAATTCTGCACTTGGACCTTTGTCTTGGGCAGCCTGGTTACTCGGGGAGCTACACACTCTCTTACCCCATATACCTCATGACAGACCGTGAATTTAGTCTGGGTCGTGCCTTGTGGCGACCCTGTGCCCCATAACCCTGCTGTCATGTGGGACCTGGGACAGTGCCTCTTATCGGGCTGTTTCCCCAGGGGAAAGTCACCACTACCCCATGTCCCAGCTTGAAGGCAACCCCCAGTTCTGTCAACGTGTACACATGCTAAGGGACTGTTCAGCGAGCCAGGACAGCAAGGGGATGTCATGGGAGGGAAAATGGGGGCAACTGTGTGTTGAGGAGCTAATGGCTTCCCCCCATAAGCATCTTCCCTGCCCAGGGCCAGGGTGGAAGAGAGGTTAAAAGGATGTGGGGCAAAGCGGGAGAGTTTACTCCCTAGGGAATTGTTTCTTTTTTGGAGGGTCTGGTTCTCATCCACAATTTGCAAAAGCATTTCCTGCCGGCCAGCTGCCAAAGAAGACTGGACCAAAATAGAGCAGTGCTCAGGGAATGCCATGGCCTTGCATGCTGCCTCCCAGGTGAACACTGGCCTGTGTTCAGGTGGCGCAGCAGAGCCCAGGGCCCTCACTAGAGACAGGGAGCAGAGGCTCTCCGTGGGGACGTGCCCACAGCAGCATGGGGTGGCCCCAGAGACAGGTGGAACTCACCGCTGCAGGACGGCTGTGGAGAGACACCTGCCACACTGCACCAGGAGTCCCCGTCCAGACACTGAAGCCTTTTCCTCTTCTCTTCCAGGATGTGTCTCGAAAACACCATGCATGGAAGGAGCAGAGTCCATGGCTTTCTTCCTTGGTGAATGCTGTGGGGAGCAGGGTGCCCACCAAGGGCTTCCCCGTGGGTGCAGAGGAGCCGGCGGCAGGCTGGAACCCGCCCCGCTGCGGCGTGCCCGACCTCCCCACGCTGCCCGACGGCCAGAGCGGGCGCAATCGGCAGAAGCGGTTCGTGCTCTCAGGCGGGCGCTGGGACAAGACCGATCTCACCTACAAGTAAGAGAGGCCAAACGGGGCATTAGGCTGCTGCAGTTACCCCTCTGCAGAGCTCTCGGGGTGAGGTCGCCTGGAACACAGTGGGCTGTGCTTCCCTGTGACGTGCCCATAAACCCGGCGGGCAGCCCCAGCCTGGGAACAGGGGAATCACACATGGGCACGTCAACAATGTTGCACCAGTGCCACCATAGCGCCTTACCCACGTCCCTATAGCACCCATAGCACAGCAGCTGCCCACCCCATCCAGACAGACACAGCCTGCCCAGCTCTTGTGTTGCCCCCAGCAGCCCCTCATCAGTGCCACCCATCACCCCACCATGTTCACTTCCCTACATCAAACCCCTGACATGCGCAGGGCCTCCCCTGGTCATTCCGGCTCCCAGAGCTGGTCTTGGAGCTCTCCGTTTGTTTTAAATAGCCCCTTTTATTCTGCTGTTCCTGACATTCCCATAAACACAACCTCAGGATAAAGTTTTGCCCAAATCACCCCACACGTTTTCACACATGAATTTTCAGGATACACTTAAGGCAGGATGGGCCCCTCTCCCTAATTGCATACAGGAGTGGAGAAGTGAGCACCTTCGTATGTTCTTTGACAGCATTTCAATCATGATGTTTTTAATTAAGTGCAGGAGAGTCTTTCCTCATAGCTTTGAAAGGCCATAGGTAACACAAAGGCTTTTTCCTCTGGTCAACAGTCTTAAAGAAAGAAACAGGGCTGAGATGAATACATGCCAACATTGTTATCTGAAGGGAATGGAGACTCCCTCTGCAACAGCCCATCTGCCAATGTGACAGGAGCATCTAACAGCCAGCAGCTGCTCTGAGCAGCCCAGCTCTACAGGGGCAAAAAAAAACCCCAAAATGCCCTTAAAGCAGAATTTAAGAAGGAAAAAAATCACATCACACTGTTTCCATGTACCTCTGTGAGCACGGACTTGGGGGGCACAGACCTGGGAAATGCAGCACTTCAGAGAAACAGGCCTTCCACAAAGTTATCCAGAAACAGCATCATAAAGTTTCTAGTCAAAAAGTGCATAACATTGCACAAGAGTGTGGCAGCCCTGTCACAGTGGGAGCACTGTGGTCTCTCACAGCCACTGTCTAGTTGGGTCGTCACAGCAGCCCCATCCATACAGAGGCAGCAGCTCCATCCATA
>JAUBOD010000707.1:2793051-2803918 GCA_032353885.1 Nothura maculosa | reverse complement strand
GGGATCTGTTTCTGTAGGAAGACATTCATCAAAAACACCAGTGCTCCGTGCACTGTCACACTAACTAGGCTCCTGCCACTGTCTTTTCTGTTGGAGAAGTGCTGCTCGGTGCAGGAAGGGGCAGGCTCCCCCCTGCAGCCCCCTGAGGGCTGCTCTCTGTGATTCCAAGAGTTGCTCTGCCCACTCGGGAGAGCCACTGAGCGCTGTCCCCACAGCCAGCAAGGCCCTTGTGCTTCCTTGGTGGGATGGCTGCTGATACACAGAAAGGAACTGCTGGAGTCTTTCTGGGAGAAGTGTGGGAATAGTAAATATGTTGACTCAGCTCTTTCCTGAGAGTTCTGTTACTGTAAATTATCAGATTCAGAATCATTTTGTTTCTCAGCAAACGCAGTTTGAATGGCTCGCAGGAAGATCGAGTCAGTCCCAGTTAATGACAGAATTCCCACAAAAGCAGCTGCAGAAAATCACTGTATCCCAGCATCCCATCCCAGGTGATCCTGGGCTCCTGTCTAGACAATAAACCTTTGTTAAAGGTGCAGTCTCCTTCCCAAAAGTGGCCATTCCTGCAAGACTTGACTAGACTTAGCACAGCACTAACCAACCTCTTCTTCTCTCCTAGGCGCATGAGACGTTTGGCCAATACTGCTCCAGCCTGGTAACCCTCCTGTTGTGACACTGGTGCTCTTCCTACAGACTATCCCCACTCCTCTCCCTCAATGGATCTAGGATTGGAAGGAATTTCTCTGTCCCCAAGAGGGGGGACACATTCCACTTGCCAGGCAGTTCCCAGTACTGCTGCCTTCTGCCCCCATCCCCTCCATCTAAATGCCACGTACCAGGAATGCTGCGTTAGCTCGTGATCTGTCTGAGACTTGTGGCAGCTGCTGGAGCCCTAACATACCTATGTGTGGACAGTGTAAAGATTCTTTTGTATAGGTGCAACAGGCACTGTTAGGACAACTTTTTAAATAAAAGGGATGTATACTACATTGGTTGAGTTCATTAAGTTAAAGGAATATCAAGTCTTACCATGATTCTTGATCTTCTGGCAATTAAACAAGTCCCCAGCCTAATGTTAATGGTTTTAGGTGGAATGCTGCCCCCCTGCCTGCCTTCACTTGTCCTAAGGTATGGAGGAAAGAGCCCTTGAGGGGATGTGCTGCCCACATCCCAACTCGTGAGCGTGGCCTACTGCCCTCACACGAGGAATTCACGGGAGAACCAGGCACAGCTTTTGCATGTTCAAACCATGCACTTCTCAAACAACGGAGAGCAGATTCTGTGCAGACATGAAAGACAAATAACACCCAGCTCTGCATTATTAGGGCCAGAGCAAAGCACAGAGCAAGCGCTGGAGTGTGAGGCTGCTTAATCTCCGTTAGCACTGTATCTTCCAGAACAACAGTAGCACCTATATTGTTCTTTCATACTCACCCTAAAGGGAAACTTAAAGGCAGTAAAATAGCTTGTTGAGATGAACTCTGGTTTTTAATAAACATAGTGCTTTCATGGAAAGCCCTCAAGGGCCTTAGAAAGGGACAGCTGTGGTTCAGGCTGCCCTGGCCACAAGGTTCCACCAGCCCTTTCTCACAGTGGTGACTTTTCTTCTCCAAGTAGTGACTTCTGCAAGTGCAGCTGGACAAGCAGCACTGAATGAGCTACCCCAAGGTCCGATGCCCGATGCCGTGTTACTGCGCTAGCTTTGAAGCCTGGTGTAGACAGACACATGCCCCTCCAGCAGGAATGGGCAACTCCATTAAGTAGTGGAGTTCATGCTGGGAACAAGCTGGGTGCGCTTCCCCCAAAATTCAGAGGTTTCACTCAAAAGGAAATTCAAGAGTGGAACTACACTGCTTGTTTAGAGAGCTTTTCTTACCAACCCCAAGTGCTACTTCTGGTCCTAGACTAGAACAAGCTTTGAGCTTTGCTCCAGTCTGAACAAGGGCCTTTCTCCAACCACCCCTCCTGCTGACACAGCAGCGAGGGCATCACCTGGTTATTCCGCCTGTTGTGCCCTCCACAGCCTGGCACTCCTGAGGAAAGCCCTGACAAGTACTGGTGATTCAGCCTACAGAAAAGTGGTAGCTGCCCTTGGCAGAAATGGACACAACTGAAAAATAGAGATTTTAATATAAAGACTCTTTGGAAACAAAAAGGGGTGGGAGTGGGGTTTAGAAGAAAGACAGAGGCTCAGCTGCATTCTGCTATGGTAGGTTTTTGTTTGGGAGATCCAGTTGTGCCTGTACCAAGCCAGGACAGACTACTCGATTGAAAGCCCACTGTGATGCCTCCCAGCACTGCAAAGGGACCATTAGTCCATGCACAAACAGCAGAATCCACACAGTGCAGTGAGTCAGTAACAGCACGGAACAGAGCAAGCTGGTTAAGGCCCCACTCGATACTTACTCCCTGCTGGATAAGTCAGGAACATCCCAGAGCTTCCAGCCCTGTCTCTAGGACACCTCGCTAAAACATTCACCAGTTTTCACGTGCAAAGCTCTGTGGAACCACCTGGCACAAGAGGACAATGCGTTACCCATACAGACAGTGAAACATCACACATGAGAATGGCAACTGGTGTTATTCCAGTAGGACCGCTGGGACACCACATAAGTCCAATGGGAAGAGAAGAATCTGGTCACATAGAAGAGTCCTTGGCGTTATTGTGGCTGCTGCTGGTTCTGGTCTTGGGCTCCAGGAGGGTCTTCTGGGTGATCCTCAGGGAGAGGGTTATAATTGGGATCCTCTTCAGGTGTGTCAAACACCATCTTCCTGGCAAGGGAGGTGCCCATTCCACCAAGCAGGAAGGTTAACGTAAGCCAAGGACAGTGAAAGCCCCCAGCCCTCCCAGGAGCATCCTGGCCCCTCACAGCACCGATGTGCACATTGTTGAACTGCTTGTTCTGCTTCCTGAAGCCACAGAAGGGCACGGGGCAGGGCGGGGGCTAAACAAATTCTATCTGCATCTAACATGTTCTTAAAAATTCCAGATAGCAGAGCTTAAAGTACTAGCAGCTACTTTATGGAACTTACATATATATGAATACAGCACGCTGAATGCCAGCATTTTCCACCATAGAGACATAAACAGCTGCTATGTGCCCACAGCTGGGTCCTGGGGCTTAAGAGAGAGGCAGCAGCAGCCCAAGCAAGGTGATCCAGCACAGTCAGCTGCACGTGAGCTGCTCTGGAAGGCAGCACAGCAAACCCCAGAGCAGGGGCTTTACTTACAGGAAGCCTGGAGTCAACAGCAACTTCTTCCCTCCTGGCTGGTTGGGGAAGACATCCTCCAGGAAGTAGTAGATGTGGCCCACTGCAATCCCTGGGGAAGAGATGTCACCACAGTCACACTTGGCTCTGCCTCCTTCGCCTGCTAAAGCTGAGTAGCTGAGAGCTTAAAGCACAGGGAAGCTCCAAGAATCCAGAAGCCAGCTCACTTTAAAAACCCACCACCTCAAATAAAAGGAAAGCCAGCTAGGATGCTAATGCCCCTGTACAGCTGTGGCTGTGAAGCAGCCATTCCCAAACCCACTGGCTTCAACTCACCCAGCAAGTCGATGATGATGGAATTACCCAGGAGCAGGGAGAAGCCCATAAGGACCCACGGCAAGAAGGGAGCCTGGAAGTTCAGGAGCCCAAAGAAGTTCATGCGGATGTAGGGGTTCCTGCGGCTCCACACGTAAACCAGCATGATGGTGAAAGCCTGGCCCAAGAAAAACAGGCTGGCAAAGAGGCCAAACAGCTGGGAGCTACCGAGTCAAGGAGAACACCGTGCACTAGCCCACAGGCTCCAGGCTGCATCACGACCAGGAGCCCTGCAGTGACAAGTGGCTGGTGACACCCACATGCTTAAGCCCTCCCTGACCGTCCCAGACATCCTCCACCCTAGAACAGGGCGCTCCCGAGCACCACGTGCAGGCTGCTCATTCCCAAGCTGCCCTATGCAGCATGCTGAGACAAGGAGGACAAGCTGCTCCACACAGCTCAAGGGCACCTACCTGCCACCTGGGCTCTGTGCAGGACACACACAGGGCACGAGCCCGGCAGACTCGGGGAGCCACAAGGTTCTCCCCAGCCCAGGGCTGGGCCAGCTGCTCTGTTCACAGGCCAGGTGCTTCTTACAGACTAAACAAGCTGCCTAGAAAAGCCAAGGGACCAACCCCATGCTATTCACACCACGTCGGAGAGCAGCCCGCAGCTCCAAAGGATACTGTCATGAGAAATCCTCCAAAGAGGAACATGAAGACAAAGTCAGCTGTCCTTCCTCGGAAGGAGCCTTCTTCCAGCATGCGGCAGTACCTGTACCTGGGAGCAGGAGAGAAGGAAGGGGTTGCAGTATAGGAAACTAACGGCTGCCTGCCCTGCGTCCCAGCACAGCCAAGGGACGACAGGCCAGCAGAGCCACCAGAGGAAGGTGCCAGGCAGGGCGCCCAGCCCCAGAGGGGACAGTGGGAGCTTCCCCTCATGCCACCAGCCCCAGGGAAAGGAGAAGCCACCTCCTTTCTGCTGCCCTTGTGCCAGCACTGCTGGCTGCATCCCCTCTGGCAGGGGCTGCCCTGCTGCCCACGGGGGCGCGGGAGGTGGCGACGGGCACGGACGGAGTCAAAGTAAAATAAAATAGGGCAGGGCGCTTGACTGAGACAAAGGATACAGAAATATCATGTTGAAAAAGAAACTGAATCCCAAGGGCCCAAAAAAGAGGAAGTTGGTGATCAGCCTCCATATCTGAAAGAGAAGAGAGAGGAGGCAGGGGGAGGGCAGCCAGGTGCCTTCCCAGCACATGCAGAGCAGCCCATCGCCTACTCGCTGCGGACACCCAGTCACCCACCCCTCGCGGGGGCACCAGGCAGCTGCATCCCCTCCCGTGGCACCTCCCCGAGGGGGCTCCCCACACAGCAGCACTCCCTGCTTTTCCAGGTGGGGAGGAACATTCCCTGCCTCTCTAGAAGGGCTGACAGCCGTGACAGGGCCCCCAGGTGCACAGCCCCTCAGTGCTCTCCACAGTGGACCCTTCCCCATGGCCAAGGCCTCACCCAGGGGAGGGACAGGAGGAAGGGACAGGTTATTGGTGAAAGAGAAGGAAGATCTCAGTGGCCTTGGCTGGGCGAAGCCGCTGCCACGGAGCTGTGTGTGAAAGGGCCACGTCAGCGCCCTGCTCCATGGGAGGGGAGGATGGAATGGGCACAAGGAGGGCAGCCCGGTGCCAGGGCAGTGGGACCCGCAGCCGGGCCCCTCGCAGGGGAGATGGGCACCGCCCGGCGGGGCCTCACCTGGAACCTCCTGAAGATGAGCTCGGGGTTGAAGTACAGCTGGAAGGGCGTGATGAGCTCCAGTTGCTGCAGAGACGGGCCGGGCACGGGTCACCCCTGCGGCGGGAGCGCCCCGCGCCACGGGGCCCTGCGCCTAAACCGCCACAACCACGACAAGCGCTCACAACCGCCATAACCGCCACGACCACCCGCAACCGCCACAACGGCCGTAACGGTCGCAACTCGCCAGGCCCCCACAACCCGCCCCCCCGGGCCTCCCCCGAACACCTGTCCCCTCAGCGGGGAGCCCTGCCGCCCTCCCGCCGCCGCTCACCACGGCGGCCGTGGTGAGCACGCAGGCCGTGGTGTAGGCGCGCGTCACGGCCGGCATGCCCAGGTACTCCTGCGCCAGGCCCTGGTAGGCCATGACGGCCGCCACCACCACCGGCCGCCCCGCCGGCCCTTTAACGCCGCCCCGCCTCTCCCGCCGCCGCCCCGCCCCCGCGGACAGCGCCTGGCCAATGGCGGCGCGCCAGGCGGCGCTCGCGGGCCAATAGGCGCGTGCCTCATGCCCTCTGCTTCGCCGCTCCGCCAATCCGCAACGCACCCGCTGCGGAGGGGGATGGCTCCGGGAGGGAGGAGCGGCGCTGAGGGGCGGGGCGAGCGCGTGGCCAATGGCAGCGGGTGGAGCCCGTGACAGGCAGGTGGGCGAGGACGAGGCGGAAAAACAAAAGCAGTCACGTGGCGCTGAGCGGCGGCCAATCCGCGTGGCCGCTGGCGCGGAACAATGGGGAGGGCGGCGCGCGGCGCACGTGGAGCCGCGGGAGCGGAGCGGCCGCCCCGGCCCCGGCCCCAGCAGCAGCAGCAGCAGCAGCAGCAGCAGCAGCAGCAGCAGCAGCAGCAGCAGCAGCACCGCCCGGGGCTGAGGCCCGGCCCGAGCTCCGGCGCCCCCTCCGCGCCCTCACAGGCGCCCTCTGCAGCCACCGAGCGGTTTCAGCACCGCACGGCGGAGCTTGGGAATTACAAGTGTGGGAATTACAGCGAGGTCTGACCCTGGGGACAGGCTGGGTGAGCAGGGCCTCCCTCCCCTTACACAGACTGTGGCTCTGAAGATGTGAGGACCTGTCAAAGGCAAAGCAATGGTCAAGCTGGCGGGCAGGACTTGCTCTTGGCGGTGCCCTTGGTGCCAGCAGGCAGCGGGCTCTGCGGATGCTGGGCTAGCAGAATGGGAAGGTTCTTGCCAATACAGAATAGACGTTTGGCTTCTGAAAAAAAGATCTACTCAAAACCCATCCCATTCCGAATGGGCAGTAGCAAGATGCTTTTAAAATGTCTTACAGTTCTTGGTAAATGCTGCCTAAAACACGTGTTTTAACTTGTAATCTCTATACATTATTTTCCCAGTGCATGAGCAGAGGGTGCTTGGGTTTGTGTCTCTAAATTTCAGTTTAGGAATTTGCTGGCGGTTGTCCCATGCTCCCTACCAAGCAAACCTTGGCACAGCGGATTCGGAGCTAAAAGGGGAAACTCAGGCTTCTCCTGCCACTCAGCGGCCGAGGCGGATGCGTCACCGTGTGAGCACCTCCCTCCTGCGCATCCGCACAGGACCTGGGCATGCGGAGCAGGGCTGTGCCCGCAGGGATACCCCTCTGCCGCCGCTGGGTGCCATCTCCGGGATGTGCGATATGGAGGACATCCCTCTGCCTGGGATGCCTGTCACAGAAGGGAAGACGCAACCAACCCAGCGGCGCCGCTGCTGCTCCTGCTGCTGCCTTGGCACCGTCTGCAGCCCTGCGGCGGCCGCAGCAGCCAAACATGCGGAACTTGCATCCGGAGCAGCCGATGGCAGGTCAGCAGGGAGGAGCTCACGGCCCAACGCAAGCGGAAAGGTGAGCCGGAAGGCGCGGACGACAGGTCGCTGAAGGAGCCACCACTGCTGTGGAATGAAACCTTTCCTACTCGTTAGAATTTAGCTGCAGCCCCTCAGGGGGTTTCTACTGCATAGAGCTGCTTAGGTTTTAAGTAGAATTTTGAAACAGGGCTGAGTTTTAAGGGAATTGGTTGTGAACTGCTATGGGGTGACGTAAGTGCATCACAGAAGGCTCTTCCACCATGGCATGGGCGTTGGGCCCATTCCTGTCACTGAGGGGATACAGGGAAATAACGTCTGCCTTTCAGATCCTAGGTTGAGCTACAGAAGAAATAGAGTGAGAAAAAGCTTTGGTTTCCTTCTGCTTGGGTCACATTCAGTCAGACAAACACCACTGGGGACAGATGCTTCCAGAGGGAATGTATTGCTGGAAACTTCATGGACCTTCATTTTTTTTTTGTGACTCTGGGTATCATTTCCCTAAACTGTCATGTATTTACAACAAAACTGAACTGCCTCTTGCTAATGAGCGTGCAGCCCAGTTTTGAGACTGTAAATCAGCTGGCAGGACACCTGCCAAGTCAAGTGTCTTATCGTAATGTAATGGGTGACTAAATACACATTCCAGTGCTGGAGATTTAAATAATCCTTCAGAGCACTGCTGAAAGTACCAGAGAGCCTGGTAAACGGAGGAAAATCTACTGAAGAAGATGAACAAGCTACAGAGACTGGTAAAAACACACCTATTTTGCTATTATTATTGATGGATCAAGTTCTTATTTTAATTTTTAGCAGGCTATGTGAGTACTAGCAGGTACTTACAGAGTTATTGTCCAGATGATCACAGTGCTGGGATGAAGCTGATGGACTAACGGCTCTCGTGGCAGCTCAGTGCCCCCACAGGGGCTGGCACAACCCTGCAGCAGCCGGGTATTGGGGAAGTCTGGGGGGTGATACTGTAAATGGAGCATAACTCTAAGCACAGACCTGTTTGTTGGCTCCTGAAGAGAGAAGCAGAGCAACTTGCCTGAGTCCAGGGGCACGAAGAGCTCGGTGAGCTGACAGGTGACATCCTCTGTCAGGAAAGCAGGGAGCAGGAGGGGTCACGTCCGTAGCCCCTGCAATCAGACACGAAGCAGGGCACTGGTTTAGAAATCTCGCTTAGCTGCACCCTGTGCAGCTGGGGGAGCAGAGGTGTCACAGGCACCAGCCTTAGCTCAGTTCTGGTTAACGGGACAGTGCAGGGAGCAGCTGGGGAACTGGGAATGAGTGACATGGAGCTGCTTGCAGTGGGCACGGCCAGGGCTTGTCCTCCTGCTGCCCGGGGGCTGCGTCCTGCAGGGAGGCAGTGACTGGGCTTGGGGCAGAGCCAGAGCCCGGCAAAGCCTCCAGGCACAGGGCGAGGGCGACCCGAGGTGCACAAAGCTCTCAGAGGAGGAGAGGGCAGCAAAATGTGGCTCTCTAGGTCCCCTAGAAAGCTGGCAAGAGACCTCACTTTTGTAACCCCATCTGCTCCCAGACCCTTTCACTTTTATGCACTTCCAAGGGCAGAATGCCAGTGTTTAACCAGCAATAACAGCAGCTGGTAGCACAGATTAAGAAGTAACCTCCAGGAGACACAGAACATGACACAGGACCCAGGGCTAGCTGCCTGTTTTGCTCATAAAATGATATTTAAAAAGCAGGCAATATTCTGTCTGGACAAGAAATGACAGACTGGTAAGCCAAAGGATTTACAGGAACAGTTGTGTAGTGAGGAAGTTCAACAACAAAACAGGGTTTGCTCTGTACAAAATGTAAAGCAGCAAGGAAAGGGTCTCAATTTTAAGCTAATATGTGAATTAGCTATGTGGGAACATATGTGGAATTTCAGGGAAGAGATAGAGGAAATATCATAGGATGAATCAGAATCACATAGGATAGCCATGAGAAAATGGCCAATACTATAAGAAAGCTCCTTATAGAAAACGGACAGAAGACATAAAACCTTGGCAGTGCTCCTTGAACAACTCATCACAATCCACCCCTGTTTGTAAATAACTTGAATTAATTGAAGCAATAACACAAGTCTTCACCACTACTTATTGTTGTCACACACTTTCTAAGCATGTAAATATTAAATGAAAGACACTTGCAGGCCCCTGTCCAAAAGCTACCGCAAATTCTTCGTGAATGGCAATGAATTATATGTATTATTTTGCAGTAACAGGATCCATAGAGTTTAAAAATCTGTATTTTTTTCCATCTTTGGTGCCTCCCATCTTATGAAGATGTTTGTAGCCTCTTCTAATCTTCATTTCACACAACTCAATGCGAATGGGCCTGTGTGAATTCCTGCTGGGCTATTTTATTCTATGCAAGAAAGCCACCCACTTTCTGTCCATCTTCTTCAGCTTCAGAACAAGATCCTGATCCTGACCGCATGTGCCGCTGGCATCGGGGGCACTTTCCAGTACGGCTACAACATCTCCATCATCAACGCTCCCACCTCAGTAAGTACTGCGATGCCGGGAGCTTTGGCCAAGGCAGGAGCCAAGTTTCCTACCGGGGGTCCCTAACGCCAGGCCATGACAAATGGCTTGTCACCAAATGTGCAGCCTGCTAAAACTAGAGATGAAAAAGAACAGATATGTTGTTCCCTCTGGATCGCTGATTGCTGATGTTCAGCATCATGGTGTTAGCAGGCACCCTTGAAGAGCATCAAATGTGGCAAAGTTTCACACAGAATCCTTGTCTCAATTATGTCAGCAAATTTAACGCTGAATTTTTCTTTCCTGCATCCTTTGAAATTGAGTTTTTCCCTTAAATTCCAAGTTGGACCCATGAAATACATTTTTAAAACTACCCAGGATAGTTAATACATAAATTAATTCCAGCTTTTCAACAGGTGCAATTTTACACCCTTAGCACCTGTTAAAAAGATATCTGAGACCAGGAGCTCATTTTCAACCAAAACCTCGGAGTCACAGGCACAGAATAAACAGATCTATTAAGAAAAAAAATAAGAAAAATGTTTACGTTTCTGAGGGTGCTTCCCCTGGGTGCCACGGTTGAGCAGCTCTGCCCTTCCCTTGCAGTATATCCAGAGGTTTATGAACGAAACGTGGCTGGAGCGCACGGGCGCTCCCCTTGGCAGCAACGTGATCCTGCTCCTCTGGTCGTTCACGGTCTCCGCGTACCCTCTGGGAGGACTCATTGGGGCCATTGCGGCCGGCCCCATGGCGATCACGTTGGGGAGGTGAGATTGCCTGGAATTTTGCTCCAAGCCTTGCACCTTCCTTTAATCCAAGCAAAATGATCACCAAAATACCCACTGTGGCTAAAGAACATGAAAAGACTTTTCCATTGGAGACGAGTCTGCCATTAACCCTATGAGCTGACGGGGAGATGCTGCCTTGTATGGCTGTATTTCATGGCTCAAAATCCAACCTAGCACAGCTCTTGCCCCCTTGTTATCTTCTGAAAACATTCTGGCCTAGCTGAACTACTAAAAGAAAGATTTTGGCTCAGCTATTTCCAACAATAGCTACCTACCGAGTCACCACCACTTTTCTGTCATTCATTCAATCAAGAAACTGGGACACAACGAACCCAAGGACTTTGCAGGAATAGTACCTTGCAAAGCAGAGCAGTTATTGTGGTAACTAAACCTGTCCATATCTGAGCTCACGGTTGTCTCTTCTCTCTGAAGGAAGACGTCCCTGCTGCTGAACAACGTGTTCGTGCTCATCGCCGCAGTCCTGTCAGG
>JAUBOD010000707.1:2782492-2792951 GCA_032353885.1 Nothura maculosa | reverse complement strand
ACGAAACGTGGCTGGAGCGCACGGGCGCTCCCCTTGGCAGCAACGTGATCCTGCTCCTCTGGTCCTTCACGGTCTCCGCGTACCCTCTGGGAGGACTCACTGGGGCCATTGCGGCCGGCCCCATGGCGATCACGCTGGGGAGGTGAGATTGCCTGGAATTTTGCTCTAAGCCTTGCAGCTTCCTTTAATCCAAGCAAAATGATCACCAAAATACCCACTGTGGCTAAAGAACACGATAAGACTTTTCCATCGGAGATGAGTCTGCCGTTAACCCTCCGAGCTGGCGAGGAGATGCTGCCTTGTATGACTGTATTTCATGGCTCGAAATCCAACCTAGCACAGCTCTCACGCCCTTGTTATCTTCTGAAAACATTTTGGCCTAGCTGAACTATTAAAGGAAAGATTTTGGCTCAGCTATTTCCAACAATAGCTACCTACCGAGTCACCATCACTTTTCTGTCATTCATTCAATCAAGAAACTGGGACACAACGAACCCAAGGACTTTGCAGGAATAGCACCTTGCCAAGCAGAGCAGTTATTGTGGTAACTAAACCTGTCCATATCTGAGCTCACAGTTGTCTCTTCTCTCTGAAGGAAGACGTCCCTGCTGCTGAACAACGTGTTCGTGCTCATCGCCGCAGTCCTGTCAGGATTCAGCCGCATGGCAAAATCCTTTGAGATGATTATGCTCAGCAGATTCTTTACAGGCCTGAATGCAGGTATGGAAATGTAGGAAACACAACAGGGCAAATGGGAGAGAAGTATCAGGCAGAGGTAGAGGAGATTAAATAGGAATCGTCCAAACCATTCAAACAGTTTGTCTTCTAATGTGATCATATGTACACAAAGGAAGAAGCTGCATATGCACAGTTTACTTGTTGCTTCTATGGATCTCTTTAAGCAAATATATGAAATTGTATGTGTGTAATACACCCGTGACTGTGTGTGTGCAGTGGGCCTGCTAGGAGGGGAGCCCTGGAGAAATCGAGCTGACAACTGATGCCTATTTGCTTGTAGGAATGTTACCAGCCACTCAGCAGTGTGAGCACCAGCATGAAACTTTTCACAGAAGTTAATTCTAGGGAATAATGATTGACACAATGACTTACAATATGATATTACCTCCAAAATGAAGGACTAGAGTGAAGAATTATCTATAGCCTGTGTTTAGTGTTGAAAAGACCTTGGTACTCAGGCCCAGCCAGGTTTCAGTTTTATTATCTATTAGTACTTTTGGATATGGAAGTATATGTTTAACATCATATGCAATGAATAAGAGGAAAATTAAATGTTTGGGTAAATCATAAGCACCATCATGTCAGTCATCGTGTAGCAACAGACCCAAGAGCCCAGGTGGTGGCCTCGAGAGAGGGTTGGCTGCACTTGTCCCCATCCCTTCCATCTCCAAGCTGCCTTGTCTGCCTTGCCAGGTATAAGCATGAACATTCAGCCCATGTATCTGGCAGAAAGCGCCCCGAAGAAGCTCCGAGGAGCTGTGGCCTTGACCTCGGCATCGTTCACTGCCCTGGGCTTGCTGCTGGGGCAGGTTGTTGGACTCAGGTAATGTACTGCTACAAGCCCTCTCTACACTCTTTCCATGTCTTTCTTCTCCTATTTTTGCTTTGCCTCTCCTCTCTTCTCTTTCTCTTCCAGTGCCCACACGCTGCCGAGGAGGCTGGGCTCTTGCCCTCATGTAAAATGCATTGTGCAAGGGGTGGTGGTTGTTACCCTTTTTTCTCCAGGGAGCTCCTAGGAGCAGAAAACAACTGGCCACTTCTTTTAGCCAGCAACGCGATGCCTGCCCTCATCCAGCTCCTGGCTCTGCCTTGGTTCCCCGAAAGCCCCAGATATCTCCTGATTGACCGAAGAGACAAAGAATCCTGCATCTCTGGTGAGTTCGGGGGACTTTTGGTCACATCAAGCTTCAAACATGATCGTTTCCTCCTTCTAAACTAAGCAACATATTAGAATTTTAAGTATTTCTGATATATTGAGAAAATTGGAGGGCATCTTCTTGCAAAAGACTTTTTTCTATGAAGGCAGAGTCAAAAGGTAGAATTTATGTCCACAATGGGGTGTAGGCCTTGTAACTATGAAGTGAAATTAATGCTGGTTGAACAGCTCATGACCAAATCTGTAGCCAATTCATATTAAGGGATTTGCTTAGATTTGTAGCATGCAAATCCCCATATACAGAAAGGCTGGAATTAGTTTCCAAAGAACATGTGCTACGTACCAAGAATATTTAATTCCCTCAGTTTCCCAGGAAAGTTCCTTGAGAGGCGAGACAGACCCATGGCTACTGAAATGCCACCGTTTGGAAATATGTCCTTGTGAAACAGCAGGGAAGGATTCACAGTGTCTTTTCCCTTGGATTCCTCCAGCGGCTGCAGCCCACCTTGCCATGGTGGTGCAGGAACACAGGCTGCTCCCCAGCTTCCCACACCCCTCACTTGCTGCTTGAGCCTTCACCCTGCAGAGGGAAGCAAATGGAAGGGAAAGCTAATGGAAGAAAAAAGCCAGAAAAAGCCAAAAGGGTTCAGGGGGAAAGAGGTTTTTCTTGTCCTTGCAGCGCTGCGGAAGCTCCGAGGCCACAGCGACCTGAGCGCGGAGCTGGAGGAGATGCTGGCCGAGCAGGCCGCCAACGACGGGCAGAGGGCCAAGAAGCCGTGGGAGCTGTTCCAGGAGCGGGCGGTGCGGTGGCAGCTGCTGAGCGTCGTGGTGCTGAGCAGCGCCATGCAGCTGTGCGGCAACGACTCGGTAAGGGCGGCGCGGCGCCCGCCCGGCCTTGCCGCCAATTCCGCGACGCGGGCACGGAGCGATGCTGGGGTTGCTTTTCCCAGGGGAGAGGTTAAGTTGGAATATGGAAAGCGGAGGCATAAGGAGCGACCTGAGCGCACATGCTAGAGCTGTGCTGCCCTATTTAGTGCAAAAGATAGATCCCTTTTGCATCCAGCACTGGATGAGGTAAGGAAGGATAGATAAAGCCAATAAATCGTGGAAAACAGGATAAGATCTATGTACACCCACAGTCTTCTGAGAGATCAGGAAACAAAGAGTCTTTCCTTGCTGTCCATTCCCTGCATGGTCCTTCAGGAGAAGCAGGGGTTTGTGTTTCACGTTTCCTCTCTTACAGTTCTCTCCTCTCTTTTCTCCTCAGATGTATTTTTATGCAGCTTATGTGTTCCAAGAGGCTGGAATCCCACAGGAAAAAATCCCCTATGTTGTAATCGGCACAGGAAGCTGCGAACTGATCGCATCGGTCACTTGCGTGAGGCTCTTATTCACTCTGCTGCCGGGCAGGAGGCTGTTAATGCCCCGTTTCAGATCTCTTGCCCTTCGTCCCACAGCAGCACTTCACACCCAGCAGTCAGGTAGCCACTCAACGTTCGTGTCCAGGTTCATGCCAAAGCCCTGGCTGGATCTTTGTAACGATCTGAAAGCCGCTGTTTGAAAGGGTTTCGGTGCTTTCTGCCTGTGCACCTCACCCTTTGCCTGTACCCCCAACCCTTTGGGTTGTAACTCTGTAATTAGAATTTAAAATGGACATTTCAGAAGCAAGCGGAGTGATTATTTATCATAACAGCTCTGGGTGCAGCTCAGAGGTTGGTGAAGAGATGAGTAGCAGAGGGTCTCACGCCCAGGACCCCCAGGTGAGGCCTGGCCAGTAAAATATCTAATTAACAGTGATCGCTGCTTTGCCTGTCGCTTTGTGCAGAACATAATCACAGACTACACAGGTCGGCGGCCGCTGCTCCTGGGGGGCTACAGCTTCATGGCAGGATGGGCCATCGTCTTCATGGTGGCCCTAAGCCAGCAGGTAACCAACTTGCCTTGATTTGGGGGGCAAAGGGGCCTGAGCTCTGCCTCCAGTGCGGCAGGAGCTGGAGGAACCAAGGGGCTGTGAGTGCCCCTGTGAGTGCTCATCTCGCCCTGCTCTCTGTGACTGCAGGCTCGCGTTAGCTGGATGCCCTACCTCAGCATGGTCTGCATCTTCGCCTACATCCTGAGCTTTGGAATTGGGCCAGGTCAGTTCCCGGTGCGTCTCCAGCGAGCTCGCGGGTACTGCTGGGGCTGCAGATGTGTAATCCGGCCTCCCAGGCTGATCCTGGTGAGAATAATGCGGATTACAAAACCTTCCCTAGAAGGTCATTCTAACAAGAGAGTGTTTTGCACTATCAGCCAGCTCCTGATAGTGACTTAAAACCTCCCTGTTGCAGTTAAGCTTTATTGTCACTTGCTCTGGCCTTGTCATGCAGCGAGTCTATCTCCCTACAAACTCCTCCCTGTTCTCATTCACTCCCATAAGAGGTCTTGCTTGCTAGTCTTTAACATAAAATTGACAATAGAATTAATTTCCTTGCCATTTCTTTTTCCAGCTGGTGTAACAGGAGTTCTGCCCACAGAAGTTTTTGATCAGATGTCCCGGCCAGCTGCTTACGTGATCAGTGGCTCTCTGCTCTGGTTCAATCTGTTCCTGGTCGGCACAGCCTTTCCCTTCATTGTGGTGGGTTCTCAAGGCAACGTAGTCACCTCGAGTTCTTTAGTATTTTATCTGATAGAGACTGGGACACTGCCAAGGAAAGGGAATAGGCCATGGGAAGCACATGCACAGCAAGACAGCACTGCCTTGAACATCATCTTTATGAGGAAAGTGGGCAGGATCTCCTCTAAACCAAACTTCCCCTGCATTCCCTATAGTGATTTCTGAGCTGAGGCTGGACTCAGATCAATGTGGGGCTCTAATGGCCAATATTCCTGCTCTGTCCTCAGCTGAGCAGGGCTGGGAGCAGAGCTGAGGTGTAATTCCCCCTGGCCAGACTCCACACTATTCCCTAAGGCGTCTCGTGCAGTGAAAGGAACCAGAACTCCACAATGTGCTCCTGCCCCATCTCCTACAGCGAGTCCTCTTTCTGTACCATTATGTGGACAGAAAATGACATTTTGAGACACTTTTCTTGGTATATCAAAAGATGCTGGGGAACGGCTGCATCCAGGTGTACAAGACCTTCACCAGTCTGTAAGGACAGAAATATTCCCCATGTAAATTTATTCCCCATCAGAAAGAGGTTTAATGGCCTTTTTGTCACGTTACAGAACGTCTCCAACACTGTCTTGTTCTTCTTCCCCTGCAGAAAACTCTAGTACATTTCTGCTACCTCCCCTTCTTTCTGGTCTGCGTCTGCACTGCTCTCTACGTTGGCTTCTTCCTTCCTGAGACAAAGGGAAAATCCTTCCTGGAAATCTCGGAGGAGTTCAAGAAACGGAATTTCAAATCCCACGCCCATGCGTTTGATTACAAGGGTCCTGAGGAGATCAAGTCCACTGTGTTGTAGCAGGAGGCAGAAAGGACGTTGAAAGGAGGGTGGCACCCGCAGGACGTTTAGCAGTGGTTCTATTCTCTTGGGTGGGCACAAAGAAGTGATTGGGTTAATGAGACCATATTCATCCAGTTATATTTATTACTACATACACAGAATAATATAGAGATATGTAGTAATATATAGAATACACCTATTTTATGTATGTGTGTCTATAATATGTATTACTATATCGTAATATAAAGAAGATATTACTCTGGCTTCACATTACATTTATACCACTGGTATAAAAATATATATTATGAAAATTTGTGAGCCACCTTTTGGCTGCTGAATTCTGTTATAAACTATTTATGTTCTTGCGACACAAGCTGAGAATTTTCCCACTGCTCCAAAGCCGGATTCAGGGAATTGCAACGTGAAGCATCTGCCTCCTGCCAGTACTGAACGTCCAGGCTGCTGAGTAGCTGATTGTGGTCTCGCATTCTGGATTTAGGCACCAACACTTGCAATTTGCTCCCCAACGCTTAGATTTTTAAGAAGGGCTTAAAAATAAAATAAAAAGTAGGAAAAAGCCCTCTTCTCCCTCTGAAACTAAAAGCAGTTATGGATAAATGTGTGCACCCACTACAGGATCCAGCGTGAGCAGCCTGAATTTATGAGCCTGCCAGAAAGCCACAGCCCACCACAACCTTTGCTGTACAGAACTGTGCTGCTACAGCCACATCAATGGCTATAGACATGGGATTTGTGATACACTTCAACTGATAAATCCCAACAAAAGTTTAACAATCTGCAATATCTGCAATAAGTAACATATATCTATATGAGAATCCTTATTTAAAGAGTGTCAGAGTGATGCCTTATCTTAAACAACACCATACATTGCTTTAGCAAATTTCTTCCATGTTACTCCTCCACCCGAGCAGTAATTCTCACCTCAGAAATCTTTCTTTCCTTGCCCTGAGTCTGGGCTCTCCAACACTGAAATTAATACGATTATGTTGTGTTTTCTGACACAACATGAAATTCTCAGTACCTTGTCTCAGTGCTCCTGTTGTTTCTGTTAACAAGTGATTTCAAATAAACTTCTACTTGTTGAGCAATATTGAGCAGTTAATTATTTTCAGCTGTGAAAAAAAGACACGTGACAGAAGGATTAGGAAGAAAAGCTTTTGGTACTGGCTAAGTGGCTTATTATACAACTGATTTTTGGGCACTGTTTGGGAGACTACTCATTCTGGGCTGGTTTTCTTTGTGGCTTTTTAGCTGTGATTTGGGTCTGTGTCGGAGAGCACATGCAATGCTCTAGTGCTGCTTGTGCTGCTGCTGCAGCTCGTGGGGAATAGCACCTCCTGGGCCCCTATACTCCAGCTGCATGGAGTAGACTTGCTGGAGCAGAGGGCTGCTCTCGCAGGCTGTGGAGCTAGCACTGAAATGACCCTAAATCAGATTATTTGGCCCGCACCCCTGATGTCTCTTTGGCTCTTTGACAGGGTTTTAAGGCAATCTCTCCTTTGAAGGCTGCAGTGATGCTGTCTGTCCATCTTCTTTCTGTCCTAATGCATTCTTCAGGCTGCTGCACATTTATCCATGCCTCGAACAGCTATGGAAATGCTCCTTCTCTGTCCCAGGGCCATATAAGCCAGGCAGCAGGTGCATGTGAGCCCTGCACAGAGAGGCATCCCCACATCCACAGCTGCCTCCCACCAGGTCACTGCTTTTGGTGCCAGTTTGTACCATTTTGTTGCTCCAGGCTGTTTGAGGAGAGCAGGGGCTCACGGGGACAGTAAATTGTCCCCATTTCTAAAGAAACTTCTGTTTGCCGAGTGCTGCTCCTCATTCCGCAGCTCTGCCTGTTGTCTAGGTTTGAATCATTAGCTTGTGAGCACCAAGATACCAAACGCCCTGGAATTCCAGATCTGCAGTCTTGGACACACACGGGCTCCTCCTTTACCTGCCAGCACTGTCTCCTGTCTGTAAGGATGGAATAGGGGACAAAGAGCCAAAGCATTTGCTGGTGATTTGCTGGTGCTTCAAAAGGCCTTTCACGATGGCCCCTGGGCATCAGATTTCAACTGCTGTGGTCAAAGTATCCCAAGAAAACCTGTTTTCCTTACAATTCATGAAATGTAAGCAGTAATGAAACGATCCAGAGGCATGTCTGGCTGCCCATGTGCCAAGGCTGTGTATGTCCTTATGCCAGCAGCTTATTTTAGACATGCAGATTTAGATTCCAGTAAAATGTTCCTCTCTGCAACATGTTCCCAGTTGTCTTCATAAAACATATTGCAAAATATCCAGGCATGATACTGATCCTTTTTAGCCCACCTGGGGCAGAAGAGGCCTGAGCTCCTCATCTAATGTTGCCTTTCACAGATACTTTGAGACTACACAACCAAGAGCCGGGCTCCATGGAACTGGGAAGTTTAGAAACACTTGGAGAGGGCAGTGAGGGGCAGGCATAAAGCGTAAAACACACGGCCAAAGAGAAGTGCTGGCACCATCACTACAGTTTCTTCACTGAGGATCAGAAAGGAGGCGAGACACAAGTGAAGTGATGAAGACAAGGCAGTACAGAAGGAGCAGGGTCAGAGGCTGGGTGGAAGGTTGAAGGTTGAAGTCCTCCAGTGTCCAGAGGTCCTTATCCTGGCCACCTCTATGGCAGCTCCTCAGGTCCCAGATGGATGGAGACCCAATGGGAAGGTTGGTCAGGACTCACACCGTGTCCCCTTCATGCTCTGGGTATCAGACCCCATCCTGCAGTGCACATGTCCAAAAATGCTAATTCCACCTTCCATGACAATGGCCTGAAATCAGGCGCCTTTGAACTGACAAAATGCAAACAATGGTTACATTTTAATTGGTCTAACTGGTTACATTTTAATTGTCACCTTTAACAAGTTGGTTAATTGTTACAGAATTAAAAAACCTTCAAAACGCCTTCAAAAACTTAAAAAAGGTCACTTGTTTAGGCCAATTCTCTTAATCTGTGCTAGGCACCACTAGCTCTTCAAAGAGCTAGTGGTCCATGGTCCATAATACTGTTTCCTAGCCTCTTAAAATGACTGCAGAGCCCCATGTCCCTTCCAGCATGGCTCACACAACAGCTCAGTCCCAGTCTCTCCGCTTAGGATTCCTTTGCACACTGAGGATGCAGGGAAACAGCCTGCTCAGCTTCCAAGGACATCCAATATTTGCCCTTAAACAACTTGTGTAACTTGTAAAAGCCTCTTACCAGAAACCCCTTGGTGGCTGCAACACAGAGAGGCCATTCCGAGAATTACAGAATTAATGTAAAGATACAATTTATTTATTTTGCAATCAGGATGTGACAGTAATATTCAACTTTCCCAGTATCTACATCCCATTATGAGGATACAGATTTGAGCTTCCAGGCAATGATCATTACCCTTAAAATGCCATCTAACCCCAAAATGCAAGAGCTGAATGCACAGACTCAGCTTAGCCAAGTTTCTAAGAGAGTTTCTGAACACCCTACAAGTTGTGAAATGCTCTTAATGTGTCATTTGTGGTCTCACATGCACAGAACTTAATAGAGGTCTTCTCACCTTCGAAGAACAATTTCATTTCCTGCTCTATTCTACAACTTTTCCAAAAATAATCAGCATATGCACTAAATACGGTTTGGACTTACATGCAAGGCAAATATCTATTTTTTCTCTCAGCTGCCAGTTTTCCTGCTTACCCCACAGCCCTCTCCCTTTCTGCTCTTTCCTTCTGGAATACCAGGAGGACATTTCCCGAATGGTTTTGAAGCCTGTAATAACAATATTTTTTAAACTGAAGAGCATTTCACCATCTCGTGCCTCTGTTATGCTCAGCGAGGTGTGGTTTAAGCATTTACTGCACTGAGGCTCCAAGTGGAGTCCAGCACTTTTGCCTTAAACGTGCTGATGAACAAGCCATGTCTTGGGGAGCCTAAGCCAGTATGAGCCAGGCCTTGGACTTCAGCTTCCATCAGTGCCCTTCTTCTTGTCCTTTACTCATCTCCTGCAGCTCTCGCTCTCCGTTGGCTGTTTCTAATCACCTCTCTTCCGTGGTGACCTGGCATGAATGTACAACCAACACAAACCACCCACCGCTTCATCAGTAACCAACATCATGACAAACCAAACAGCAAGAGCTGCAGGACACACCAACGAGAGCACGAAGGCCGAGCGGGAAGGAAATGATGTGTTGAAATCTTATCTTGGGCCTCTCTACATAAAGGAGTGACTTATTCCAAAGTCACTTTATATATACCTTTTTTTGCAGCACAGATTTTTCTTTTTTCTAATATTCTAAAAGACTTGCTGCATAAATTTTGTAGACAAAGAAAATCAATGAAGGAGATGACATTAATAATAATATGAGGCCAATCAGAAGTGGTCAAATGGTAAGAAGTGTAAGACAGATAGCAAATATTTCAGAGAATTATTTCTAAAAAGCAGTGAAAATGGATTTAAGAGCGCTTTTATATTTACTTTCTGATACATTGCAGAGAAAGACAAACCATGGGAGGTCAGAACACAGCCAAAGGAAAAAAAAAAACAGGCTGCACAATTTGCAAAGGTCCGACAAGCTAAAAAAATAAATTAAACTAAAAAATCTAGAGTAGTTATGAATAACTTTGCAGTTAAAAGTTGTAAACACCAAAAGATGGAAAATAAGGTTTTCTGCCTAGGGTACAAAACACAGTGTGTGTCTCGAGGGAGGCTTCCTCAGCTGCTGGAGACGGGTGTCCTGTGCCACCTTCTGGGGCGTGAAGGATGGTAGGGGGTAGCTGACAGCACAGGCTGCAAATCTCATTTTTTCCTAGTATTTTGACCAAAAGGAGTTAATCATCATTTACTATATGAACATACCAAATAGCCAGCTCATTCACAGCAGGCTCCTCTGTGCCAGCAATGCTCCCACATGGGTGAATTTGCCAGTCCTTGCGCGGCCGGCATTGCGGAGCTGTTGCGGGATGCAGGGTCACTAGGACACTCAACAATGAGCAGGGAGCCCTTCAAGGAGCAGGGATGCACTACACAGGTCCGGGAGAAATATATTCGGGGCAAAGTCTCTGAAGAGAACAGTTCTAGGAAAGGATGTATGACCTATGAAACCAGGAATGCCCTTCAAACCTCAA
>JAUBOD010000707.1:2760301-2771739 GCA_032353885.1 Nothura maculosa | reverse complement strand
GGAGGGGACAGTACAGGGTTTCTCTATGGACTTCTCCTAAAAAAAAGATAGTCAGGTCTGTTGTAAACTTGAACACCGAAGGTACAGATAAAGTAACCTCAGAGCAACGTCACGTTGTTATGTGAGCATCCAAATGTGTCCCTGTAACAAGAATGCTCATTCGTTTAGGCAGTGCAAATAAGTGGGGGCACTCCAGAGGCACAAAGGATAAACATTTACCTACGGTGTAATAGCCTTGCAGATCTGGGCCTTAAAATAATTAAACCATCAAGAAAAATCCCTGGCCAGTGCCAGGCAAAGCCATAATTCACTAAAAGCCAAGTAGTTAAAATTTAAACTCTGTGCTATGATCCCAGCTTCGTATAATCAAAGCTTAGAAAACTGATCACTCACCTGACAGACTTGACAAGGGCTCCCAGAGCAGGCAGGTTTTCAGGAGGAAATGGCTGGTTTCCTCTCAGACCTGGTGAGTATCCAACTTCTTGTGTTCTAGCCCTAGTTACTAAGAGCAGCACTGGGCACTTGGCCCCCTTTATAGACTGCAGCAAGGGAAGCAATCTTTGCTTTTAGGAGAAATGGGCAAGAGGGGACAACACTCATCCAGCAGGAAGAGGGAAGTGATGGATAGAAAGGGAGCTTAGCCCACATAGGAGAATGGCACTAACACAGGGGAGGAAAATAGGAGAGCTGTGTGTGGTGGGATGCCCCTCCACCAGCCTGCAAGGACAGATGGACTACACAGAGTCTCCAGGAAATCTCAGAAAAGAGTGGAAAAAGTTTGAGAGTGGACCTGGGAAACCAAGGAAGAAAAGGCATTTTAATCGGGACAGAGAATAATAGCAAGAGAGAGGTGAAAACTCCCAGCCTACCACACTGCACCCACAAGGGTATTTGAGGATCCTCTTCTCTTTAGCAGGCAACTTGACAAAATGCCTGAAAATTTATGTGCTTGTGAAGAGTGCTCTGAACTTCAGTGTAAGTTATGGGAGTACAACTGGCTTCCTTTCCAAGTAGGGGGTCATTTGAGCATTAGATCTGAACATACCATTTCTCATGGGGATAATAAATGTGAGAGTAAAATATTTAAGAGGACAGACTTGATTTCTCTCTGAAAATTGGTGAACAAAGACTCAGAAGAGGCAAGGTTGAAACTAAAAAGGAATCCAGGAAGTTACATGTTCTTACTAGCAAACACAAAAGCAAATACAAATTGTTTGACAAGGGATTTTATATTTTTTTTAACTTCTATGGAAAAAGTAACAGAATTAGCCCCTGGATCCCTCCAATCTGTCAATAACAAGAAGAACACAAAAGAAATCCATAGCTCTGCATCTCTGCCATTTCCCAGCAATTCGATTTACTGAAGAATTCAAGAGAGGTTTTTGCATTATAATGGTTTCATAACCACAGAATGAAGGACACAAACTCTTAGGACCTTCACTTGTTTCTGGTGAACTGCTATGAACTGACAGGATGTGTTTCATCATGCTTGGCAGGTTCAGTACCGCAAGCTGCTGTCCATGATCGTGGTGCTGGGAATCGGGGGAACCCACCTGGCGGGTTTTCAAATGTCTGTGATGACCTACGCTTCCCCGGTAAGCCAAGCTTTCCTAAAATCATCTTTATAACCGCTTTTCATGGGGCTAGGCCCAACTCTTTGAAGATGCTCTAGAAACTGGAAGTCGCTCTGTGAGTTAATTCCCAGATCTTTCCAATCCCATACTATCCAGTGTCCACGGGAGCCTGCATGAGCACTAGGAGCTGAACTCCAAAGGCAACATTCCCACAGATTATCAGAAAGACTGAGGAAAATGGCAAACTACTCATATCTCTGCTGTGACCTATCGCTGAAGGGAGGAACTTTAAGCTATTTTTTTTTCTTTTATAAAGCATCTCTAACATGTTTGGTTAGAGAAGTGTGTATTGTCAAGCATGTGTGGCAATGTGTGAAAACAACCCACTGAAGCAAACTCCTTCAAGATTACACCATGGAGAAAAAAGTGAGAGCTGGCTGCCTGAAACTCAGCCTTCAGCTCAGCCTGTCCCCTCTTTATCTCTCCAACCCATATTCAAAAACTTGACAAGAAGCAGTAAAAGATCCCAACATTTTAGTGTGACAGAACCAAGATTCAGCAGATTAAACAGACTAATTTTTTTTTTTCAAGAGCTTCTTTTGCTGTTTAAACTACAGGAGATGAAGTGGCCTAGTCTTAACTTTGCCTGTCTCCACTTGAAAGAAAATTTCTACTTGGAAATAATGTATTCACTCCACTAAATTAATACTACATCTTGTCCAGACTGAGGTACAAAGGCAGGTGCAATGTCGGGATCCCTGTTTCCGCAAGCAGTAGGTTTAATTGTACACAGTACTAACGAGGGTAGCAATCACTTCCACTGTTGGATATCTGTAATTCCCTCCCCTCCTTGGCAGACTCCACTGCTCACCATCCTAGAGACCAGGAGTTGCTCAAAACTGATCTGTTGACACATTAAGTGGTAATAAGCCACATGTTGTGGAATCTGTGGCTAAAATCAATCCTAATTTACTAACAAGAGTCCCATAGTTGTGTTTTCAGTAATGACTATTCCCAATTTTTGTTTTAAACATAAAACCTGCTGTGATAGTGCCTCAGAGTAAATGAAAACCTCCTTTTCTGTCCTAGCACGTTCAGAAGTTCATCAACGAAACGTGGCTGGAGAGATACGGCTCTGTGCTGCACCAGGAGACACTCACATTGCTGTGGTCCCTCATCGTGTCCATGTACTGTGTGGGTGGCATGATAGGGTGTCTGTGTAGCGGGCACCTGACTGCAAAATATGGCAAGTAAGTACATTTCCCTGCAGCTCATTAACCAAGGATGAAACAAGGAAGGCAATTAAATAAGTACTGTTCATCTAAAACAATGGATGTGGGAATTCTCATTGCCAGCTATCCTACCTAAGTCTACTCAGTGTGTTTAACCACAGCCAGGTCCCTGAGAGAGACGAGACTTTGCACGTTTCTGATTCCCTCTTCACCATTTTGATGCCATCCTGCTTCTGTATTTTTGCTGTACTTCTAGCAAAGACTCAACCTCTGAAGTTTCTTTATGAGGCCTCAGTGCAGCACTGTAGCAGTGCAGATGAATTCTGTAAGTTCAGCCCTCCATGAGGACAGTCAAAGTTTCAGTGACGTTAAGCACCGTGGTGTGCTCACCTGGGCTGAGCAGAGAAAAGAGGAGCGGAGCTCTCACCTTGGGAAGACATCCTGGCTTTTCATAATCAGAAA
This sequence comes from Nothura maculosa, assembly GCA_032353885.1. Taxonomy (NCBI): domain Eukaryota; kingdom Metazoa; phylum Chordata; class Aves; order Tinamiformes; family Tinamidae; genus Nothura; species Nothura maculosa. The sequence goes on along the minus strand of JAUBOD010000707.1, from coordinate 2,768,471 downwards.
AGATTCGCTATAAGCAATGAATTTAAACATGGCCATGGCTTGGCCTCTAATTCCAGAGGAAAACAGGCAGATATTTGTTAGAGATGAAAAACCTGAATCATACTCATATATTGTTTGCTCTTGCAGGAAAAAATGTCTGCTGTTCAATGATGTGGTCCTCATAGTAGCCACACTGCATACTGGCTTCAGCAGGAGAGCCAAATCTTTTGAGATGATCCTGATCGGGCGCCTCCTCGAGGGCATCTGTGCTGGTAGGACTCCCTGATACTCCATGGTAATGTGACTTCGGTGGGGTGGATACAGAAATCTTCCTGCTGGGAATATGCACAGTAACCCCCTGGAGCAAGGAACAGATTAGGAAAAGGTAAGATCATGCCTCACTTTGAGACAATTGGCCACAGAAACCCATCACACAGGGCAGTTTGTCCCCTTGGCAGGGACAGGGCAATAATGAGCCACCCTTTGCCTTCACTATGTCTTGCTGAGAGAGGTATTTGGTGAACCAGCTAAACAAGTTGTTTGCAGTAAGAGCTTGCCCTTCAGCCTACTTATTTTGGAGAACACACAGCTCACAGTTCAGAGGAAACAGGAGAAAACTCCCTTTGGCTGAATGTGAAACGAGAAGCGGATCCTACCCCTTGCTTTCCATAGCTTAATGCTCTCCTGTGTCTCCTTCTCTTTCAAGGAATACACATGAATGCCCACATGCAGTACGCAGGAGAGATCTCACCCAAGAAGTTGCGTGGATTTGTAAACGTGACCTCCTCTGTGTTTCTTGCACTAGGAAAAACTATAGCAAGAATTCTTGGATTGCGGTACTGAGATTGCTCCTTCTCACCCTATTTTCTGTAGAGTTGTCTTCCTTGCACTTCTGTGAGGAAAGTGCTGTCCTCCCCATCCTAGAGGTGGAGCAAGGAGACAGACACACGCTAAGGGTAGGATTTTACTTTGCTTTTCCACGTCTGTCAGAAAGGAAAGCCATGTCAGCCACAGAGTTTCTGTTGTTAGTCACAGAAGGGATGAATCCATCTTTGGAGGTGCCTCTCTTGTGATGTTAATGAGAAATAATTCTATGTAAACATTCCTAGTAAGCATTTGGGATCTGCTATTGATAATAACTTCTGGAGGCCCTCATGCAGTACTGCCTTGTTGATCTGCAGAGCTGCTGTGGGACTATTCAAACTCCACTGATTTTTAGTAAAGTTTCACGTTAGGAGAAAAAAAATCTCAGTTATGAAGGTGGAACTAGGATATTGGCCTATTTTCTCTCTCTAGTTAAAAATCTTTCTATTTTTATTTCAGTTTATCCTTCCCAGGTCTCTCTCTATGTATCTAACTATCTGTTTCTATTTACCTAGTCCGTAATCCAAAAAAATTCCTCAAACTGGTTATAGAATATAATTGTATTGGACTGTAAATAAACTCTTATGAACTTTCTGTAGGGATCTATTAGGAACTGAGGACCTGTGGAACGTGCTCCTGTCCTTCTCGGGGCTGGTGGCATTGATTCAGCTGCTCTTTTTGCCGTTCTTTCCCGAGTCCCCTCCCTATCTTCTGTTGCAAAAAGGAGACAAGAAGGGTTGCTTGAAAGGTAAAATAAAACTTTAGATGCTTGGTTTGTTATACTATGGAGTTGAACTTAATAGAGGGAATTATGGTTTGTGGTCAGTTAAGTTTTCTTGATAATTACGTGATTAAGGATCTTGTAAAGGTTGTTACATAGAATAATGTTATTTAAGACAAAGAGGAGTTATCAGTAATATTCAATGCTATAGCAAGCAGATGATAAAGCAATTTGAAAGCTGTTTTCCATGGCAGTCTCAGCATGTCCCAGCAAGTGATATTCTAGTTCTTTCCTCAGACACTGATGCACTAAAGCATGCATTGAATTGCAAATGATTAATAAGCCATTAAAAGTCGGAAAAAACATATCTGTGAGTGAATCAGCTGCTAGAGCAGCATGTTTCATTGCTTCTCTTCCATAGCCATGAAGCAGCTCTGGGGAGAAGGGAATTATCACACTGAGTTTGATGACATGTTGAAGGAAAAAGCTGCAACAAAAGGCACCAAGATCATGAACGTCCTAGAGGTGCTGAAGGACCCATCCGTGCGGCAGCAGCTGAGCATCATGCTCCTCCTTTTACTGAGTCTCCAGCTCTGTGGCCTGAGTGCAGTTGAGTACACCTCATTTCCACGCTTAGATCTCTGGTAACCAAAGGGCCGTAATTCAGCACTGTGCTCTGTTATGACATGGAAATGGTGCCCACTCCATCACAGGCTTTTGGAATGAGCAATTCCAATGCTTATTTTCTGTAAAAAGGCTATAGAATTAACTGTTGGGATAACTGTGCACCTCAGTAGCAGCTATTGATGAGATTTCATTTGGTTTTCCTTCACTCCTGTCTTGTTCTTTTCCTCTTTCTCTTTGCCATAACTAGATCTTTCAGTCAGATCCTACTGGCAATACACTCCTTTCAACTCCTCTTTTCTTTTGGATTTTCAAAATCCTCTTTGTCATCCCCACTAGCCTTTCAGCTCTTCACAATTTGAGCCACTATATCAGCCCTGCTAGCTTTAAGTGATGCAAGACGAGCACAAATCACATCTATTGACCAGGCTTCTTTTTTTGAATGTCTTGTATTTCCCAGATCACCTTTTACACCTCTGAAATTTTCCAGACAGCCAACCTTCAGGAAAGCATAATCCCATACGTATCCCTAGGGGTTGCGATCTCTGAGCTCTTCTCTATCACCCTCTGTGTAAGTCAGACCACGCTGGGGACTTAAGGGTTAAAGTGATTTCAGTTGTTCTTTCTTAAAATAAATAAATATTCTCTATGTGAACCAAAAAATATTTTCTGCGGCACTGCACAAGTCTGTAAAATGTTTTTGACTGTTTTGATTGACTATGCCAAAGTTCTTCCTATCAGCTTCATTCTCCACCATTTCTTATAAAAAAACTCTCACTTATGCAGCATACATCCAAACACATATACACAAACATACATAAATATACCTGTGTGCTTTTTCAGAAACACATACATATATACACACTAATATATTTCAATGTACCTATATATTTGTGTGTCTATATGTGGATATGAATGGCATTATAACATGCTTCTGTTGATTACAGTGTTTATGAACAAGTTGCTGCAATGCTTGGGGAATAATGTACTTAATGTTAGGGGCTGATCACAAGGGCTCCGTAGAGTAACTGATTTGAGAGCAATACTTTAATTTTGTTCTCTCAAGCAAAAATATGTAAAGTAAAATAAAACTGTAAGAGTCTGTTAAGAGCCTGCTCTGTCGGAAGGCTGATGGCTGCACGTCACCACGCTCCCAGTAATATGGAAATATTCTCTACTCCTCAGAGCTCCATAATTGATCGCTTTGGCCGCCGGATTCTCCTCTGGGGTGGCTACGTGCTGATGGCGCTGATACTGGTGCTCCTGGAAATAAGTCTGCTACTGAGTGTAAGCAACAGCCTCTCTCGGGGTGCCCTGTATCAGGAGTGCTGGTGCCGTTCAGCAGAATGTCAGAACGTGACCTCCCACAACCACAGGACTCAACGCCAGTGAATACAGAGTCACAGCCCCTTCTGCAAGGCTTTTTTCCTTTCTTTGTCCATCCTGCACTTCATCTTTCCTAGTCAGCCTTTTAAACAGTCGGTGGAAAACATTTTGTAAAACCCTAGGTCTGGCACAGTCTTCCTCCAGCTCCCTGACTTCTTCAAGCCACATTTGTATCTTGTTTCACTGTCCCTAAAATCTCTAGATGGGCATCCCTGCCATCCTGTTTCCCATTTGCTGTCCCATACCTCCTCCAGCAGGATCTGTGTGCATTGCACTTCCCACAGCCACCAATTGCCTCCCGTCCCAGAACTTGGCACAAAACTGCACCCCTATGGCCCAACTCAGTTTCCATAAAGCCCCTGACTCACCGTGCACTGCAATCCTTTTCTCAGCCCATAACTTCTAACTTCTCTCTGCTCCACACATTTTTTCTGATTAATGAGAGTTTAAAACTTTTCTCCAAAGTTTTTCCAAAGTTCTCCAAATTATGGCATTTTCACCATGCCATAATTAGCTTGGAGTTTGTTATTTGTTTACTAGACCCAGCTATGCTATCCCCATGTATCACCATCCAATTAATGATCCTTCTCCTCCCTCCTTTCGCCTTGTCTAGGATCAGTTCCTTTGGATGCGTTACTGCAATGTTATTCTCATCTTCTTATTCATCATTGCCTATGGAACAGGACCAGGCAAGTAAACCAATATAGGCAGCAACAGGAAACCTTTGGATCATTCAGGATAAACACAGGCAGTGAACGTATGGAAACATAATTCAACCATGTGAATGTATTGTGAGAAATCAGCAACACAGCTTTAATTGAAATCAAGGGAAGCTCAAATTATGATGAATTAATGACCTTAGAAACAATTCCTTTAAGAAATTACTTCAAACAATTCAGATCCTGATATCTGGACTCTATTTTGGAAGGTGTGAGTGTTGTTCTGCGTACACAGACTCATTTGCCTTATCCCTTTCTGTTTGAAAACATTTGAGCTTTCCCAACTCCCCTATGAACTTCAGTTCCCCTGCGCAATGGTTTCCGCCTGCACGCAGAGCTCTGTCTCTTCGTGCTGCTTTGTCCCTTCTCTTCCTCTCTTAATGTCACTGAGTTGTATGTGGTGGAAATGCCAGAACCAAACTTACAGCTCACTACTATAGTTTCACTCAAGACCAATACTTACTCTGCTTTAAGTTGTTATATTCTCTCATATTAAATGGTAGCTGTAATTATTGTAGGAGTTTTTAGACAACCACCAGGAATGTCTTCAAAATCTAACAATTCCCATGAAAGCAGGGCATAGTTGCCTCTAATGGACAATAGAGAGAAATAGGCCCTTAAAGCAAGATTCATCTTCATATTTTAACTATAGATCTCAGGTGACTGCACTTCAGGGATGTCCATTGCTCTCTGCAGACCATAAAGGAAGGCTAGTTCTCATGGGGATGGCTGTGGGGATGGCTGTGCTCTTTACAGATCTCCCCTACCCCGACTTATTGGGACTGTGTTTGTCCAAGGTTGCTGTGTTTGTCTCACTTTGAGGCAAAAGGTTAACTCAAACTCCCCAGGAGATCACAGACTGCACAACAATACTACTTTTTTATCACTTTTTATGTTTTTTCCTCAGCTGGAGCCTTCGCATCTGTCATGAATGAAATCTTCACCCTCTCAGCAAGGTCTTCTGCTTTTGTAATTGCTGGAATCGTCATATGGCTAGGACTCACTTTCACTGGAATGATTTTCCCCTTCGCTGTCGTATGTAGTTTAATTTAGATCTTCTCTTTTACTGTCTCATTTTAAACTGGTTTTCTAAGCTGGCCTGGACAGCAAGATGCAATGTTTTGTGGATGATCAATTCTGTAGATTCTTTATTGTTGGTGACACCTGGAGAACACCTACCTAGAACTTTTCCTTAGTCTTCCAACCTCCTCTGCTGTCAATAGATTGAAAATACAAACAAATGTTCCTTCTGAAAGTCACCTTGTTCCTCATTTCATAGGAGTAGCTCAACCATGATCAAGAATCTACAGGCTCAAGGGTCATTAGGGAAATCACTCATCATATTCTATTTTTCTCTACAGATGGCTCTCGGTCCTTTCTGCTTCCTCATCTTTATTGCTGTTCTGATCACTTCATCGATTCTTCTATATCTGTTCCTCCCAGAGACAAAAGGCAAGTCAGTCACAGAAATTGCAGAGGAATTCAAAGCACGCCAGTTTAAGAAGAGACATCCTCGGACTATGGAGAAGAATGCTATTGAGGAAAATACCTATTGCACCAAGCTCTGACAGGCCACAGGCAACTTCCACTGACAAAAAACTCTGTTGCAAGGTCAGACTGAAGACTAAATCTTAATGTGGACTCTTCTCAATAAAATATAACTTTAAAAATTATTTTGTCATTAATCCAAGTAGTCCCATTTTATACTTGTCTTCAATTTTGTGTTGAGGGACAATGGTTCTAGAACAGCTGTGTAGAACAAGGACATCAGTCACTACAGACACTTCTCAGAACTAGCACAGAGGAACATTTCCAGGGATAACATCAATTTTACACCAAGTCATTTCCTTTGCAACCATTTTGAAAGAACAGAATTTGACTCTATGTTATTTGCAACAAAATTCTGCTGAGAGCAGGATGAAGGGGATGAAACACAAACACAACTCTTGCAAACAATGTTCTTATCTCTTTATCCAACTCTATTGTCAAAGACCTAGAATTGGCGATCAACACTGCAAATGAACAAATGTTAGGTAGAAAAACACTGACAACTCCCTCTTGCTCCATCTTCTTGAGCTGACATAGGGGGCCACATGTCCTGACCACCTCAGCAGTGACTGTGAGGGGTCAGCATCACAGATATAAGTGACACTGGCCATGACTATCCAAAATCAGATGTCTGCAAAGGAAGCCCGATGTCTCAAAAAGACCCTCTAAAATCACCTATTCATTAGGCCCCTTTGTAACGACAGAGATTGGGGGTTCCAGTTCTCTGCTCTCCCTCCAGCTTCAGAAGTTGAGGTCATGATATAAGCCCTGAGTTTCAAAACGCTGCAGAGGTCAGGAGGAAGCCTGGGGAACGATGGCTCCCTATCACACCCAGATGAAGCATCTTAGACAAGGAAAGGGAGAGCAGAGCATTCCCTGCTCGCATGTACCCGTGCTTTGATAATGGCATTGCATTAAGTATCAAATACTAATGGCTTGAGATAGGGGCTGATTTTCTGGGAGACGATGAGAATAGTTTTCATTTTCATGCCAACAGACATAGTCACTGGTATCCTCCGTGGCAGTGCTTCTATACAGCTAATGCTTTTAATGGGGAAATTCTAATGCTTGTTTTGCCTGTTTACAAATAAAAACATTCTAATTGAATTAGTCCTATGAAAACACATATATAACATATATTTTCTCCCAAAATATTCTTTTTCTTAGCTTGCACAGACTTCACATGAGGTGCAAGTACAAGTGCTAGCACTCCTGAAGGGGCAATGCTCACACTTAGGCAGGCTCACTCTGACTTAGCCCCAAAAGTTACTTCACCCTGGGCAGCCTTGCAAGGCACCTTCTCTAATTCTCTGCTTCAGGAAACCTTCCACCTCAAGCGTTTCTCCTCCCCATTTCTGCTCCCAGGTTGCACAGCCCCTGTGATGTGCTAAAGCTGAGCAGGTCTTCCCCTTGCCGGCTCTTCCAAGTACTTGCTCTTGCTGCGCCTCTTGCAGTTACTGATAAACCAGATCGTATGCAATTAACTCTGCAATATTAATGTTTGCTTGTTGCTTTAACCCCATGCTTTAACCCTATTCCTCCTACTTGTACAAGCAAATTCTTAACTATTCACCTCGCCTACCTTTTTTTGCAAAAAGAGAGAGTGATGAAAGTAGCCTGTCTTCTTGCAACAGTCTTCTCTTAGTATCACTGCTTCTGATCTATTGCAGAGAACGTCACCTCCAAGAAGTCGCCCATTTCAGTTTCTAATTTAGTTGACATCCAACAAAAGAGAGTACTAGAAGCGGCATCATAACTAGCAGGGCTGGAATTACTGTAGCAACAGTGAAGTAGACAAAAAGGCCTCTCATCAATTCCCCATATTTCCCTGGGAAATTCATCCTTCATTAAGCTTTTTGCTTTTGCAGGTCCAGCTTCAGGTGTCCCTAGCTAGATGTGATGCCACACACGCAATCTGTTGCTTTCAGTGGCAGTTTCTGCCCTTGGTGGGTTTTCTAGGTCTACTTTTATCCCTTGGAGATGCTGTGCACAGCTTGGGGCTTGGCAAGGCCTCTTGCCCCGCACGGCCTGGCCTCTGCAAATTCTTGCCCACTTCACTCCATGCAGGCTGCACTGTAGGGGCTTGTTACTGGAGCTGGAGCTGGAGAGAAACAGATGTTTTTCCTGCTCTCCCAGACCACTCCAGTCATCATTGTGGCAAAATGTGGAGTTCTGCACCTCGGCCCCTGCAGCCTCCTGTGCCCATGGACTAATCATGGTCAGGATCCTTTCCCTGTTCTTTCCTTGAGCCACCACTTCCACTTCCTCAGAACTTCCTCTACGGAAGCTGAGCTGTCCCAACAACCTGGTCACAAATCTCGGCCTTATG
>JAUBOD010000707.1:2746485-2760201 GCA_032353885.1 Nothura maculosa | reverse complement strand
CCACTTCCACTTCCTCAGAACTTCCTCTACGGAAGCTGAGCTGTCCCAACAACCTGGTCACAAATCTCGGCCTTATGGAGGTCTTTGCTTTATGCAAGATGCTCTGGTACTCCTGAAGTATCCAGAGTGGAGAAAAAGAAACCCAGGTCTGATTATTTAAGGGAAAGGAGAAACGAGGAGTGAACTGAGTGTCTCCTTTTCCCCTTTACAACAGAGCCCTTCTCCTTGCGTCACAAGGTATATAATTATTACTTTACTTTCTCAGTTACTTATTTGGTATTCTTAACTTTTACCCTATTTCCTACCATTGGGAATTTTCCCAGAAACTGGAGGAAAGCTCAAGACAATGTAAGCGTCACACTAAAGACACCATTCTGAGGGAGCAGGAGGAGGAAAAGAGCTGGATATTGTGCCCATTTCTCAGTTGTTTAAGGCCTTTTGATTTCTAATTGTGAAGACAAGAACTGCAGCCTGGTAAAGCTCTAGGGAAGTATGAATATAAAGGACTATAGCAGAGTTTAAAGAACGTGGTACGTGGGGACCAGCTTTCGAATCAGCACAGGGCCCAAGAAGAAGCTGTGAGCCAGTTCTCACCGCACTTGAATGTTCCTCCATGTGCAAAATTTCTCCTAAAATTGCTGCTAGGTTGAAACAGTACCAGGTCATACAGCCAACTGCAGCTCTGGATCGCGAGATAGACCCCAAAATCTAACAGAAACTACACTGCAAGCTGGTGGAATTTGTGCTATTTGAGTCATTATTTTGCTCAATATTTGCTCAGTAATTATTTTGCAAGGTGAGTAGCAATCATTATCACACAGAAACCCATGACACACAATTTCATAAAAATCATTCTGTAATGAAAAGAAGCATCAAAATCTTAAGCCAACAGAGGAATGAGTTGATAGCTCTGGAATGTCAACTTCTGTATATCCAAAATGTTAGTACTTCTTGCATTTAAGAGAAAACCCAAAATGCTGAATCATTCCAAACGCCACTGCAAGCCAGAATAAACAGCATTTGCTCTGCAGTTATATAGACAATAGTTGGTATTACACAAGTAACCAAGGTTTTGTTATTAACGTATTTCTCCTCATTTCTTTAGACTCAAAGTATTTGCACTAAACCCCCCTGTAAATAATTGCATTTAGTGCTTCACTGGCTGAAAGTGTCAATTCCAAGGACGTGAGGCTTCCAGTTCATCCTCATCTTTGGCCCCTGCCCCTTCACATTCAGATGTGAAATACCCATTCCTAATATCTACCTAATATCTAGGTAGATATCCCTAATATCTACAAACTCACAGCAGCCAAGTCAAGTTTTGAAATTTCCTACATGTACTTCAAGCCTAACAGAGCCATGTGCCTATTTTTTTCAGCAATTAAATGATATTTATCTTGCCTGCCAAACTAAAACCCAACAACACATTTTTATTTCATAATAAGCATAAGTATCTAAATCAAATACCAAGTACTTTTTGCTTTGTATAGATTATAGCATGAGATATTGTTTGGTTTGTATTACAGAGTATTTACTGTAGCTGGACAACTGCTTTCTTGCCTGAGAGATTCTCCTTTCCCCTTCCAAACTCTGCCTACCCCATAGATGCAAAACTTCCCCTGCTTTGAAACCCATCTGCTGACTGCACTGGACACAATTCTTTCCTGAAATATTTAATCCCATAGTGCAAACTTGGTCTGGTTGCAGTAAATATAAGTCAGTTAAGATAAAATAGTCAAAGATTAACCCTCCTGCCGGGAGCCGGCTGTCCAGGCCACCCGGCTTGCAGCGGCTCCGCTCCGTGGCATGAGGAGGGCACCAAGCGCGCGGGCTGCGCGTCGGCCCCGGGGCAGCGATGGCCGGCTGCCTCGCAGACATGGTGAGTGCCGGGGCATTTACAGCTGGGGCGTTTGGGCACGGCAGCAAGGAAACAAAACCAGGATCTTGGTGGCTATAACAAGGCTCTTGTTCATTGAGGGTCTCACAGAAGAAGTCCTGCCTCACTGTTTTGAGGTATTAGGGATGCCTGCACTTTACGTGTTCTGTCATCCCTCTGGACATATTTTAACTGATTTTTTTTTTCCTTTAGAGAAAAATACAAATTTGCTAGACTTACTTGCTATCAAAACAGATTTGTAAAATATTTCACTAATTATTTAGGGTCGGCAAAGGCAGGGAATAGGGCAGCTCCTGGGAGCTCAGGGTCTCGAGGGGGTGGATGTGGGAACCAGCAGCGCCAGGTCCTCCCTAGGGCTGAGCTCGAGTAAGGATCAGCTCAGCGCAGAGCTGCCCCGCACACACGGGCACACACGAGAGGACAGCGCCTCCTGCGGAAAAGCATCTCCCTGCTTCCTCTGGGCAGACCTGCCTCTAATTTAGGGGAGAGTTATATGGCAAGACCCCTTTGAAAAGCTGCTACTTCTTCATTCACTCGCCTTATACAGTGTGTCGTGTTGCAAAGGCTGCTGTAAGTCTTCAGAACGGTTTCAGCTGTGTGGTTTGGGCCTCTGTAATAAACCAGGAAAAAAGCAGAGTGTGATGCCTACTCTCCAAGTTCCCAAGAGATTAAGATGGGTGGTTGCTTGGCACAGACAGGAGGGGCAAGAGCTCAGAACTGACCGCATAAGAAGGGGTAGATCTATTTGAAAAGATACCTTGCTGCTACAGCAGAGATGGTGCAAAACTGGTGCACACTGGAGCTTCTCTCCCAGAGCTGCTCTGCTTACTCCTCTCCATCTAGGTAAAAATACGGATTTCCAAGGGCCTCGTTGGAAAAGCATGCTTCAGGGTTCAGATTTCTTTTTGATTTTTCAGCTGTTATGAGCAATTTCCAAAGGCTCTGGCACAAAACTTGAGTTGAGGGATCACTGCCTACTGCTTAAGGCAATGCGTGGTACCCAGCACAGCGCCTGCCTCTCCGGTTAGATGAGAAAGGTTTGCCAGGTAGAGAGGGCCTGGCCACTATTGTTGCCACAGGTCTGATCTGCAGATAACAGATAACATGACCACAATCCAGGTCACAGAGGGGAAGGAAGGACCTCTCTTTCCAAAACACTCCCACATGTGTGATCCTGGACTGTGGAATGACCTTCAGTTTACTACTCTGTTGACTGGAGGTCTAGAAGGGGAGGGAAATGAACCTGTTTCCAACAAGCCTGTGTTTCCTGAGCTGTGCGTTGGGAATTCCCAGGGGGATGTGCTCCTCCCACCATGGCAAGCACAGGGAACAGCCTGTCTGAAAATTACTTCAACAAATGAGATGTATCTGGAGAATGAAGCACACACTTAAGGAAAGGCCTGAAACCTTTAGATCTCACTTCAGGAGATTTTATTCTACCTCTGCAGGTACAGTACCATGGGCTCTTCCAGATGATCCCTATCCTGGGGATTGGTGGAACATTCCAAATTGGTTTTCAAATTTCTACCATCACCTACATGTCTCAGGTAGGCAAAGACTCACGTGGCACATTGGTTATGGGGGGCACTGAGCCTGCATCCCTGCTTGAGGATGCTCCTCTATGTCAACCTGCAAAAGTTTAATTATGGGATTATCCTATTAGGATTCCTTCCTCTTATGACATTACCTTGCAGGGCAGAACACAACAAAGAGCAGGAAAAATAAGGGAAGAGAGAAACCTGCAGCCTGTTGTTTACAGACTGTTCCTCAGAAGGATACTGACTGACTAGAATCTGCCTCCCCTAAATTAAGATCACAGCACATGTGTCTACTTTAGTGTTATTATTTGGTAGTCCTGTAGTCTACCTATCTTCATGTAAGGCAGACAAGTACTCTAGAAAAATGTTCATTATCTTCCTGTCCCCGACCATCACAGGTAAAAATCCTCATATATTTCCATTGAAGAAGCTGGGGAGTGTGAGAAGGCATTCTAATTAGGTAGAAGACCCCTTAGAAATACCATAAAAGTGGTGTTTTCAGTCTCCAACAGTAAGTTCTGAGCAAGGAAGTATCCAGGGGCTGGCACTGAACACATACTGTGTAACTTGGTATTACTGGCATGTTTCTGAGAGCAAAAACTCAAAATGCATCTGCAGAGCTCCAAAGGGACATTCCTGCTGTTCTTCACTACAAATCTATGCCTCAATTTCTCTTATTTAAAGAACAATAAAACAACAGATGAACTGCTTTTAAAGGCAAAATGAAAATGCCACACTATTACACTACGTCTATGAACAAATGTTCTCTGCTAGAGTCAACCTGAAGTAGCAACTTTGCCTAAAGCAGTCAAACTATGTTCTAAATATATATATAATATATATAAACACTGGTGTCACAGTTATTCTTAATAAAAATTCTTTCTTCTTTCTCAGCATGTTAAGGCTTTCATCAATGAAACTTGGTTGGAGCGATACGGTTACCCCATCCACCAGGACAACCTCTTGTTTCTGTGGTCTCTCGTCGTGTCCATCGCTGGAATAGGAGGTCTCCTGGGTTCTTCAGGAAGCAGATACTTGACTATCAAGTTTGGCAAGTATGTATGTTTAAAGACAATCTGTCAACCAAATGTTGACTAAAGGAAATGCCTATTGGGGGTTCTGAATGTGAGGCAGGCTTTTAGGATTCCAAAATATAAATTGTATAGTCCTGTGGAAGTATAGATCAGTCTTCAAACAGATATGGCGAACTAAGAAATGAGAAAATAGCCTTTATTTCTTTATTTCTTTATAATAAAGAAACATGGTACCACTTCCCTTAGACTACCTGCCTTCTCTTCTGGGACAGGTTACACTATATGGTGCAGGAAGCAAATGACAGTGCCTACATGCACATCCTGCTCAACATCCTGCTGGCTGTAACACAGCCAGCCTGGCAGTGGTGCCCACAAATTTCATTCTTTCTTCCTCCTTTCCCATGGATAATCAGCTGCATGGCCAGTCTGTCACAGAGGATGCAGTTACTGAGGCTGGGCTACTAGAATAAGCTCAGGAGGGGGGTCATAATTGGACAAAACTAGCAAGATTATTTAACCCAAACATCCAACACGCCAGGAGAACCATTTCTCTCCTGATTTACAAAAATTCCTCCTACTTTCTTGCACTTACAGAAGGAAATGCCTCCTGTGCAACAATCTGCTGATGATAACAGCAGCACTTATCATGGGCTGCAGCAAAATAGCCCGATCCTTCGAGATGATTCTAATCGGACGCTTCATGTATGGCATAAGTACAGGTGAGTGATTCCTCCCATAAGCCAGCAGCAATTTCCCATAACATTCCATCTCTGTTCAAAGTAAATAACTCTTCATCAAGAAAATAAAATCTTAAAATTGGCAATCCATTTTCAGATAATTGTTTATAATAAATAACAATAAATTTTATTCAGACTCTGTATGTACCTCATAGGAAGGGCATTGAAGCTTGTTGGGGATAATACAAAGAGCAAGGCAGAACCAAGCAGGTGCTACAGAGATGAGGGAATCTCACCCACAGGGGCTCTGTAATGTCCTCCCTCATGCAAAGATGTATTTTTTGTTAATGAGATCGCTCACCTCCATCACTTTGCCTTGACATAAAGCTATAGGAACACATGTTGCTTTCAGACAGGTAAGAGGGGCTGTGGCCACCACTGCAGAGAGAAGCTCTGATTCTTGGACTAGTTTTCTGAGAGTCTGAGTTACTAAGTATTTCATTAATAGCTGCAAGTATCCACTCTGCACGAAATGATCAAAATGCTCTGCCATGCTGGATGGCAGAAAGGAAATACTTGTGTTCCCCTCAAATTATGCAAAATCCAACTTTAAATCTCTGGGAGTAGACATACTGCACTTTGTATTTCAATCTACTATGGATGCTTCATACCAGCTCTTCCATAAAATCGTGTCAGAAAAGACAAAGATCATGCTCATAACTACAAACAAACTAAATATACCCCCTCCCTGCTACTCTGTTTCTTTTAAAATACACTCAGGGTTGTAAGAAACACAATGATGAGGCTATATCCCAAATTTCACGTTTCTTGAGAATAGGAAACTGCATTGTGGAAAGAGGACAGGAATCAAACAGTTTTGTAGAAAATCTGGTACTGAAAAACTTCATACCTGGGTTTACGTGTGAGAAACCATTCGGTGCTTGAGACAGCTACACTCTGTATTGCTTAACTCGTTGTATGCAATTTTATTTCAAATGGTTATAAATATTTTCTTCTCTCCTATAATTCCCTCCTCACCTCAAGGTCTATGTGTTCCTCTGCATCATCAATATATTGGGGAAATTTCTCCTAGGAAGCTACGTGGATTTGCAAACTCTACTGCCTCTTTCTTTTGGTCACTGGGAAAAGCCATAGGGCAAATTGTAGGACAAAGGTATAATACATTTGATCCCCCACCTGATTTATTTCTGGGTCCCCTCTACCTTTTGCATCATCCTCTGCTTTTCTATCTATTCCCTTCTGTCCTCAAAATGCAACCCAAAGACCTTTCATTCCACACACACATTTTCTCTGCTCCAGGGAGCTGCTGGGCAGCCAGGCTCTGTGGCCCTTCCTGATGGCCTCCTGTGCAGTTCCAGCACTGATCCAGCTGGTCACTCTGCCCTTCTTCCCTGAGACCCCACCATACCTCCTCATACAGAAAGGAGATCAGGAAGGCTGCAAGAAAGGTAACAGCGGGCTCTGGATTCCTGTTCCTCACTTGATGTTCGATTAGTTTGTAACCTTTGTTCTCCTCATGAGAAAAAAAATGGGATGGTTTTCTCCCTGCTCATTTCTATAATGACTCTGTGAGCACCTACCACATTTTGCTGTAGTTTCCAGGTAGCACAAGCCTGTTTCTTGCTACAGTTCTACATCATTACTACAAAACCATCTGCTGACACCCCAGAACAGTTAGTTTGCTGGAGTAATGACAAAGGGTTGGTCCCTGCAGGGAATCCCTGAGCTCTGGCTGCTGTGCACCCTGCTCCTACTCTGCTAGGAGAAGAACGAGAGGAAAGTGGGTGCCTGGGCAGGGAGGGAGTCATCGTGCCCACCACTAGGCCCCTCAGAACAGGCTGTGCAAGGTGGGACAGGCTTTGGAGCACCCCATAGGACACTGCTGCCTCACGCCACAGACACAGCCCACGTATGTCTGTGCTGACAGACTCATGCATTAGCTGCTCAGCAAACTCCTTAGCCAACCAACAACAGAGATGAATTAACCTGGCAGATCTTGCTCTTCTTCTCCACAGCCATAAAGCAGCTTTGGGGCGAAGGCCGTCACCAGGCAGAGATTGAAGACTTCATGAAAGAGAAGGCAACAATGAAAAGCACCAAGATCTTGAGTGTCCTGGAGCTACTAAAGGAGCCCTCTTTGCGCTGGCAGCTGTACATATTAGCCACTCTGACTGCCACAGTTCAGCTATGTGGCATCAATGCAGTTGAGTGCATCTCCCCCTTCCAGCCTCAAAACACTTTTTGATAATCCTAGATGGGATGTCATGGCTCCCAGAGCCCTCTCTTTTTCCTCAAGGTTCTTCCAACCACTGCCCTGTGTCAGGCAGCTCTGCTTCATGGCAGCAGCCTGCAGGCCTTGGCTGGGTGACCTACCTTTGTCCTGCTCCAGGTCCTTGCTGGAACTGCCCTCCTCAGGAGTTAGGTTTTTGTTACAGCTGTTTTTGACAACTGCAGTAATGTAAAAGGGGCAGAACCCCCTCCTACAGATGAGCCCTTCCTTCACCGGCAAATGCTACAGTACAGTTTGTTACTGATCCCAGTAGCAACTGCCTTTTGGTCAGTGTTTTTCAGTATCCTAAAGCACTTGGTGCTGGGATGGCTGGATGCTCACTCTATCCCTACAGCCAACCAAGGAGCACACTTACTGTTCTGTCAGCTTCCGCGCTTCTCTCCATCCTCTCCACCTCAGCACTTCCTTAGGATCTTCTGGGAGCCACAGCTTTACGACTCTCTGCAACTTTCTTTCCTCGCTAACATCACAGTGAAGCGACATCTGTAGAGAAAATACAGAGCTGAGTGTAATACAGTTTGGACTGTAATCTTTATCACACCGGCACATCTCCAAGGAGTAGCAAGGACACTTGAAAAAGAAATGATGCTCGTTTTAACCCCCACATGACTCCATCAGCCCTGCTCTTCTTTCTTGATAAAGAGGAATATATGTTATAGTAATTTTTTTGTTTGGATGTGCTCTGTAAGTGATAATACATTTCACTGTTTCTGAAAACATCTAAATCAATTTCCTGTAGACCTGATTTTTAGAGAGCTGGAGTAATTTTAACATTACGTAGCTAGAGTTTCTTTTAGTATAGCATTTTATTTTTACTAAAATAATTGAATCATATTTTGCAGTGTTTTTATCTGCCAATAAAGTGAATGTTACAAAATGGGTGCAGAAGCCCTGCTCACTCCAAAGCTGAGCAGCTTGCTCCTTGGCTAGGAGCCCCTATCCGGGGCAGGAGCACACTGGAATGGTTAAGGGATCATTTGCTGTCTTCTCTTACTGTTGTTTTCTTTCCCCAGATCTATTTCTATACTTTTGAAGTTCTCCAGGCAGCCGGATTTGATGAAAGAATGATCTATTATATGTCCCTCTCTGTCGGACTCTCTGAACTTGTAGCTACTTTGGTCTGTGTAAGTCATGTTACTGTGGGAATGAATCAGATTTTGCTCTTTTGCCTCCATCTGTGAACCTGACCCGAGTATTTGTGTGGATTCTGACCCTCAGAGCTCCATCATTGAGCGATTGGGCAGGAAAACACTCATATCAGGAGGCTACTGGATCATGGGTTTCCTGCTGGTTGGTATCACAGTGACTCTCTCCCTACAGGTAAGGAAGCTCTTGTCACAGCAGAGCTCTTTATTACTTCTATTTTCCAGCTCCCAGGTAGGACCGCGCTACTAAGGAAAGAACATGGGGCTCAGAAGTTCCCAAACTACTTTGCTGTTAATAGCTCACCCTCTAGGGCAGAGGAGAATATCATGAAGAGCCAGTTTATACATAGGCCTAGATCTCTCTCAGCAAGTACCCTCTGCACTTCTGCCTCCCCTTTGACATGAGCAGGTTGCTCAGCAAGGAGGACACAAAGCCCTGGGCGCCAGGCACTGATTCCTAATTTCATCAGGCAGTGAGCACAGATCCTGCTCAGCACAGGTCAAAAGACAGCTGAAGGAAAACTTGTTCATCCGTGTAGTTCTTAGCGTGATAAGCAACACAATAAAGAGAGTAGAATCCCTGAATCAGTTAATGTGAAGTTTAATTTTGGTGCAGATGACACTGGGAATGCACATGCTTGCCCACAGTCTGCAGAGAATCTGCCAGTTCTTTTCTACAGGGTCATTTCTGTAGCTCACATTTCCTTGACAGTTCCTACACACTAGATTTTTTCATGAGGTGACAACGCTCAAAACCAAGAACCATTTCTCATCTACAGTCCCTAACAGATATATCACCAGCAGTTTGTTTGCATTGGTGTTTTTTTGGTGTTTATTTTTTTGTTTTCCTTTCTCATCTGATAGCACTGGTATTTCTGGATGCCTTACTGCAGCCTCTGCCTGATTATCTTGTTTGTGGTCGTCTTTGGAGTTGGTCCTGGTGAGTGTTTAATTCAACAGAATTAAAGGAATCAAGTCAAATGAGCTTACTAACATGGTGGGAAAATACTGAAAATATTCAATAAACATACAGCATAAATAAATTAATGCAATCTAATCTTGTAGGCATTTAAACATCATGGGGGCCAGTCATCAGCCAGAAATTTCAATGCTATCAGATATATACTGAGAAAAATACAGAAAAATAGAACAAATGCAGATAGGAAAAAGATTTTTTAGAAATGCTGGAAAAAATATTTTAAAAGGTGAGAATTGTTTTAAATCCAGCACTCTATAACTTTACATCTTATCCCATGTGGACAGTAGTGCAGGAGGCCTGCTTCGAAGTGGTCCTTTTCCTAATACAGACTACCTGCTTCTCTTTAGCTTCAAAAAAGCCTGTTTTCAGGTTTTTAAAATGTTTCCTTTCCCACATGACAAGGTTGAAATTGACTTCCTAACACAAAGCTGTCATAAAAGTCCTGGGACTTCAAAACACACCTGAAATGCCCAGGAAGTGAATCCAGGAAGATCATTCACTGATGACCTAACAGTATCACACAGGAAATTCCTACTAGTAGTAAGATTTGTTATTCCCTCCTTACGCAGCATTTATCATGACAAGACGTCAGACATTTACAAGTGCAAACTCCTTAGTTCTTGAACTTCTCCAGTAAATTTATTTGAATGAATTATTGTTTCTTAATGCTTGGAAGACGCCGTAGATATTTTCTCCTCTTAAAAACAGCAACACATTCAGGTTTGAATGACAGCACATGATAGTTGTGTCTATCTGTTGATTGTGCCCACGTAAATGCAATCCACACGTTCAGTCAAGCACATGAACACGTAATATTTCTTATGCCTGTTTCCTTTCAGCTGGTGCCACCGTTTCCATTAGGACTGAAATTTTTAAGCTGTCGTGCAGACCAGCTGCCTTTGTGCTGGGGGCTGCCATGAACTGGCTGGGGGTCTTTGTGATCGGCACAAGCTTCCCCTTCATCGTGGTGAGTGATTCCCCTGCGCTGGCTCTAGAGGCGGCTGCACGGGAGGAGGAAGAGCACGAGATGGTCACGCCAGCCTAGCTCAGCCCCTGAACCCACTTGTACAACTGAAGCACCCAGATTTGCATCCAGATTGCATTCATATTTGTCAAAATTCAAAATGCCACAAACCTTATCAAGTTCTACCTACTTAGAGATGCAAAATACATCCCCCTCTTCCCCTCGAAGAAGCAGCAAATCAAAGCTAAGCTCATCTTCCTCTTTTATTTTGCTCTTCCCTGCAGGAGCGACTGGGACAGTTCTGCTTCCTCATCTTCATGGGGGTACTTTTCACTTCAGGGACAATAATCCACCTGTTCCTCCCAGAAACAAAAGGAAAATCCATCATGGAAATCACAGAAGATTTCAACAGGCTAAACTTTAAGAAGAAGGGTGTTCCAGCAGCTCCAAATCATGTCCCTGAAGATTACACCTTCTGCACTAGGCTTTGATCGGCCATTAGGGGGAGTCCAGCTTTCTTAAAAGGAGAGAAAAAAAAAAAAAAAAAGACATCCATAATTTAAAATGCAGCCTGAATGGACTGTTAGTTTTCCTATCTGTCCCTTCAAAGGTTTCATTTTGCCAAAACAGCATGTTTTTCTCAAGCACTCCGCTCTGGACTATACAGAAGGAGGGTCATGTCTGATATTAGAAGGAGAGATTTTTGACTCCAAGCATTTTGGCTTAACTTGCTAGGTGTAAATCTCTTTTATAACAGGGCACGTTGGCACGTTTAGCTGTATTAACGCTGTGCTGGCCACAGAGGACGGGCAGACCCGTGATCCTCCTTCCCTCTGTTATTCCTGTGTGTTTGTACAAGACAGAGGTGGGAACAGTGGAGTTCTTGGCTGCTCTCTCTGTCTAGGATGATCCATTTTTCTTCAGTCCATGATAGATTCAAGAAAAAATTTGGTTCAATCTGAAATTTAGTTCCTAATTCTTCCTGCTACTCTCAGATAAAGCTGAAAATTGTTCGTGAGTTTTGCAAGATAACCTGCTATTATAAAGTATCACAGGGATTAGTTGCACCAGAGAGCTTTTTGCCACACACAACCTCAGAGGATATCTTTGCTTTTCTTTAGAAAGCATCCAATTTTCTGCATATTGCCCTCTGTTAATGGGAGGTTAATGTTGTCTGATAGCAGAGTGGTGCTTGTATTACCAAGAGCATGGGAAATACTACGGCTCATGGTGCAGCTCAACATACAAAATAAGAACTAAGCACTAGACTTTTATAGTAAAATAATATTTTTATCTCTGATATTACTGTGACTGGCAATCTTACTTGAAGTCACATGAGGCTATTCAAAGAATGAATTCAATTGTTTATCTTAACTGTTGCTTTTTTATTTTACTGGAACTATTAAACAGAATTAAAATGGCAGATTAACTCATCACAAAACTTCTGGCTTCCATAAATGTTTGTTTCCCATTTTTCCCCTGTTTCACATCAAAATCTTCCCTAGGGACACCTGGCTAAGAAAAATCATCCCTCTTTGGCGCTTGCACCTTCAGTTATTGGGGGGGGTTCATTATTCCTACCTTAAGACTGAGGGACACTTTAGACTTATTAGTAAAAAGTAATGTAGAAAACATGAAGAGTCGGTAATGTTAAAAGAGGGTGGATTTTTTGGAAGTGCTTCATATAAAAATAATGGTTAAAAATATGGTTAAAAAATACTGGAGATTTGGAGACAACAACTAATATAGAAAGGAAATTTTATCACACAAAAAGGAAAGCTCAACTTTCACGATGCAGAATTTGCTTTTCCTGATGAGTCACTCTGAACATATCCCTACTGCCATTACACTAATACCCAAGACTTTGGAAATAGGATGAGAATGGCTCACGTAGCGCTGCTCGAGTGGCTCGTGTCTCTCATCTCGGTTATCCATTAGATGTAAGCAGGAAAGCCTTCCCGCAGCGACCCTGGCCAGCACGAGGGCAGCTGCCCCGTGGATCATTAATGGGGCCACGAAGCAGAACAGCAGCTCTGCACCCAGTGCAACCTTTGCCTGAGCCCAGTGGAGCGAGGCTTCATCTGGTCACAGTCTGTGCAAAGCAGGGCTGCGGGTCCAGGTCTCCCTTCCTGTTTGTGAGGCTGTTTCTGGCTCATAGGAAGTGAAAGTTGCCCAAAGCCACCTAGAAGGATCCCAGTCTTCTGATGAGGAGTAACAGTGACCATGGCCTGTGAGTGGTACTTAGCGTATGGCCAGAGCCACAGAGCTCTGCAGGAGGTGGCAGCCACAGAGAGGGGGGGCCTGTGCGGAGGCCATGGGGTCTGTCCATGTTCCCTGTGTTTCAGAGCCACCAGCTGATTATCAAGACAAGCCTCAAATGCAAACTGCAGTCGAGACATAAACCCTTAAAACTGCATCGGGGGCTGCTCTCAGCTCAGCATAAGGGCACAGCTCCGGGCTAGCTGGCCTGTATTAAGGAGAGCAGAGCTCAGCCCTGCATATTTGCTCACATATGACTTCAGGGTTCAGCAAAAAATGACCAAATACCTGATACCACAGATTGACAGTAACTCTTCTCATTGTATGTCAAAGTGCTACAGTTCACTGTCCAAACCCATCTAAGATTCCCACCAGATCACACTGCCTCTCCATCTCTCAGCTCATGCTAAAACAAGGTAAGGTTACTGGAATCCTGCCCAAAATTGCTATCTTCGGTCCCTATCCCCCTAGCACTAGACTGAGCTGACAAAGTTCCTCCCCAAAGGAGACCACCTTGTTTACTTGGGCTACACAGAACTGTTGGTTGAAATATTTAATCCAAAATTCTAAACTTTGTACAATAGCTGAAATGGGTGTAATTAAATCAAAAACCTTTGAAGTAAAATTTAACCTGAGTAACGTGGGACTAGCTCACTGACACTGCTATTGCATAACGTGAGCACTCGGTTCCTTTGGCAGGGACTAGCCAGTGAGCGACAGGAACCAACCCTTGCAGAAGAGATGGCAACCTTCTTCTCTGACCTGGTGAGTATCTGGTCACTTTTTCTTGTGGCCTTCGCTTATAGAAGAGCAAGCTAGTATGATACCAAAGAGCCAGATTCCTTGGAGATTGTAGGCTATTCTGGGACAGAGAAGGGTTTCTCTTCTGCATCTAAACGTCACGAGGAACAA
>JAUBOD010000707.1:2735373-2746385 GCA_032353885.1 Nothura maculosa | reverse complement strand
TGATATGTATTTGTCACTCCATTTCTCAACTGCCAGTAGGAAGCTAATTTACTTTCCTTTGTTAATCTGCTGATTTTGAAAATTGTTGACTTTTGAGTTTATTGCCGAAACAAGAACAGCTGACCAGGTGAGTTATTAATTTGTGTTTCAATGCTTTTGCCAATTTGCAAATGCCCTGAATTTCAGACAGGATTTTTAAGGGAATGCCGAGTCTTATGATCCAGTAGCTTCTTGTCTCGGGTAACTTGGAAAATCCAGCTGTGAACTAATTCACTAACAAGTCCTTGACAGATGGGCCAAAGCAGCAGAAAAAAAGCAAAAGAGGGAGCTCTTGTCAGTACCTCCCAGTCCAGCACTATGTGTCCTTGGACTCTAATGTTCCTGTCTCACTGCACTTTCCACCAGCTCCTCTGCAGCCGGGCACCGAGCTCGAAAAGCCCCCAGGTTGCTGCGAGCTGCTGCAGTCTGTATGTGACACAGAGCGGCTGTGGAGCCGTGTCCTCTGTGCAGTCACTGCCACCATCCTGCTCTGTAACACGCTGCCTGGAAAGTCTGGGCTGTTTCAGGATGATTCCAGACAGCCTTGCAGGCACCTGGAAGCAGAACAGATGGCTGGTGGTATCACATACCTCCAAAAGGTGTGAGAGGTGGTTCTTATTTATAGATACAATTATTTCATGATCAAAGCAGGTAGCCCATCTCTGCCCCTAGCCCTTGGCCAAGGCAATTTTAGACAGATAGCCTGGAAGATGCCAAGCTCTCCAATATGCCAGCATCTGCTTTTATAAGGAGAAAAAAAATATTGAGCAAGAAGTGAAACCACAAACCAAATTCAGTTCACAAACCAAACCAAATTCACAAACCAAATTCACAAACCAAAATTGAATTCAACTTTGTATGAATTCAATTACAAGGGATACTCCAAATTGTTATCCTTTCTTTATTGTGTTGCAGAATATTACTTTCTGGAAATAAAAAAAAAAAGAGTAAAGAGATCTTTTCATTATTATGTCTAAAGACAGGGCACAGGCAGAAAACAGAGCAGAGAGTACAAGAAAAAGATGCTGGTTGTTGATGCCTGGCTTTGGGGCACAGCAGTGCAGTCTGATGCAGGCACATTCCTGCAGGCTGCAGATAAGAAGCTGCTGCCCTCTTCCCCATCCCCGTTTATCCAGCTGACCTGTCAGATCCTGAAGTCACGCTGGGAGAGCTGCTACTTTCAGGAACATTTTGTTAATCCTGTTGTCCTAATTTTAAACCAAGTGCTAAACTATCATTCTTATATTAGCAGTTAGTCTTGTTATGGCTCTGGGGCCAACAATGGCATTTTGGGAGCAGGTCAGAGGGCTTTGGGGAAAATGTTTACATCCCAGAGGAATTCAAGTGAACAAAAGCAGATTTCCAGAGGGGAAGGGCAAGTGTGGCTAAAAAGACTTCCAGCCCTGTGTGACTGCAGGTTTATGAGAAGCTGATGGCAACTGTGTCTGCTCTTTGCAGATTCAGTTCCGAGGACTATTTCAAATGATCTTAGTGCTGGGAATTGGTGGTAGTTTCCCATATGGATTCCATATTTCTGTGATCAACTATCCTTCTATGGTAAGTAGCATCCTTCTGCTGTCTCCCTGGGGCTGAAAACGCAGAATGGAGAGTTTAAGAGACACCTCACACTTAGTGAGATGAAATTTCTATGTCTCCACACAGCATTACATCAAATGCATAGAGCACTTTCTCTCATCTGAACAACAAGAGACTGTAAAAGCATGGAAAATAAGACCTGGGAGCCTGCTCCTTAATTCAAATTAAAAATCCCCCATCTCCTGGGCACCTTTAGAAAGTTATATGGAGTCCAGCTTCCAAAGCAAGCTAGGACTGTATGTCTACATCATGTCATACAGGTATTCTGTACTTGATATAAGAATCATATGTGGTCTTTTGCCTCCTCTGAAAACTTTTCATTTTATTGAAGTTTCAGCGTCAGTTACAGAGGTTCTCACTCTCATATTCATGGAAAATTGAAAATTCAAATCCTTTATGTGGATCATAGCTAGAAGAAAATTATCCCAAACTGTAATCGTATTTTCATTAAGATAACAAGATTCAATAAAAAATTTAAGATTCAAAGGGTCTGATTTCTGGTTTGTTACAGGCAAAACACAGCCACAGATATCAAAATCAGCGATCACAGTGTTGATCCCTATCAACACTATCTCCCAGATACAAAGAAGAGATTCTTCACATTGTTAGAGCCCATTCTGAGAGATAAAGTCTCTCTAAACACTTCCTGAATTGGATTTGTGATCTTACTTCTCCATTCTCAGTGGTCTTTTTTGTTCCTTCTTATTAAATTATGAAAGAATAGGCATCCTGCTAATGTGCGATCCAAGCTTTCTTGCAATTCTTGAATTTCAGCAGATAAAACTTCCAAAAAGATCCTAAAGCACAGCTTCTGTTTTCAGAATTTACTGACACAAATTTGGTGACTTTTCAATGTGATCTCAGCTAAGCTGTGTGACCAAGGCAAGCCAGTCTTTAAGGAAGCCTGATGTTAGAATCAGAGATTAGAATGGAATTATAATAATCACCCAAAACAATGGAAGCTGATACCATTATCCAGTCAACTCTCATTTTATTTTCCAGCACATTAGGAAGTTCATTAATGAGACGTGGATAGAGCGAACGGGCTCTCCCCTCCCTCCCGAGACCACCATGCTGCTCTGGTCCCTCATTGTGTCTGTCTATGGGATAGGAGGACTCCTGGGCAGCCTCTGCTGTGGCTACCTGACTACCAAATACAGGAAGTAAGTGCTCCCAGTAACAACTCAATAAGCAGAGTAATAACTCAATAATCAATAACTCAATAACCCTCTTGGACGCCATCCTGTGCCACATGCTCCAGGTGACCCTGCATGTGCAGGGGGGTTGGACTACATGATCTCTAAAGGTCCCTTCCAACCTTAAGGATTCAATGATTCTATGAGGAGAGAACAAAAAGAACAAGGAAATAGCCAGGCAAATGGATAAACCTTTTCTTCTCGTTTGAAACATTCTGATCAAAGCCTAAGCTGGGTTTGTTTGCCATTGCACTCACTTCTTTGGAATTGCAAGTAGTTTTTCATCTTGTTCAGCTGAGCCCTCCCCTAGTGAACAGTATTTCTGGTAAGGACTGAATCACCAACATTGGATCTGGGCCTCTGGGAGTACCAGGGCTGTGTAACTATCTCTTATTCTGTTCAGGATCTCACATGACTCCCATAAAGATCTTCCAAGCTCTACAAGCCCCCAGGAAGGAGCTGTGTGTCTTGTGTTGTAACGCGTACGCAGTTCCACTAACCACTGGGAACAGAATGTGCATGAGTTCCTAAAGAGTCAAAAAGAGTCAGTTTTCCATCCACATATCCTCTTTCTAGGGTGACAACCTTAAATATTCCTACCTAATCTAATAAAAATGTGAACTGAATAGACAAAATTATTTGCCTCTAAAGACACAAACTGGAAAAACCAAATTCTCAAAGAGACATCCATTCTTGGCCACCTGTTTTACTGAACGGCAGCCCCAAACTTTCCTTCCCCATGGACGGAGAAAGGATCCCCCATCAGTCTGGTCTTTCTCAGTGCCTTGTGTGTAACACCACTAATTTCATTTGCAGAGAAATTGGCAAACAGATCTGCTTGGTGTGACCCACTTAAAGATGTGCTCCACCACCCACTGATCCAGAGGCCCCCATATGGGTCTCAACAAACATCTTAGCCTGCCTGTTCTTTCCTCTCAGGTAAGTGCCCCCAAGAAGTTTCTTGTGGGACACTGCCTCATCCCACGCTCGGAGGGTCTCCTGAGACTGACTGGAAACAGCTTCTCCTGTTCCTGTGATTTTCTCCTGTGGGTTATTTAACACATAATGATCTTGTTGCAAACTCAAAGAGTTCCAAATAGAGGATCTCTGGGAGTTCTTACCACGTGCAAGAGGACTCACAAGCATCAGGATGAAACAACTAGGTGCGAAAGACTGATATGAACGTGAGACTTCAGGGTCAGGAACACAATCAGCCCACAGTTCACACAGAGGCCTTTTGAAAACTGTGGAGAACACTTTTTGTCATCTCCCAACGCCTCCGACCACATCCATTTGGCAACAGTGCCACTAATCTGAGCCGTTCTGAAATGGGAGTCATGGAGTCACATTGTTCCTGGGGAGCAGCCTCACATGTTAGGAGGAGTTGCAGCCATTTAAGTATTTTGGCCATAGTGCGGCCAGCAATCCCTTTCCTCACTTGGACTGTGTAGAAATGTGGATAAATTGTTTCAAAGGTTTACATTCTAAACTAAGACACATTAAGGAATTCCAGCCTGTAAAATCCTGAAATTTTAAAGAACTACTTTGACTATCCAAAGCCAAAACTCTTTCAGCCACTGCACAGCACAGTGGAAATGGCTGTACCTGCTTTCGGCTGCAGCAAGATGCATCAAGGGGGTACAAAACATTCCCATTTCACAGTGACTTCTCCTATGTTTTTGCAGAAAGAAGTGCCAAATGTGCACCAACGTGATCATGCTAGTAGCTGCACTTCTCATGGCCTTTAGTAAAACTGCAAGATCCTTTGAGCTGATTCTGGCCGGGCGCTTCCTCTACGGCATCGGTTCAGGTAGGCGCTCGCCCCGCAGCCACTTTGTCCCTGCCCTCATTGTCACCCTTGAGGAATGACCCCGACAGCACCCAGTGAGTGTATTGAACACCTGAGAAACACAGAAGACACTATCCCTGTTGCAAATACCCGGCAGAGTGAATGCAAATAGTGTTTAGAGAGCATGGAGTGAGAAAGTTGTCTAACAGTCTTTATCTTCTTCTCTGTTCAAGGGTTTGCTATCTATATACATCCTCAGTATGTAGGGGAGATTTCACCCAAGAAACTGCGTGGCTTTACCAACTCCACAGTTGCTGTTTTTCTGACACTAGGAAAGCTCACAGGACAGGTTGTTGGACTAAGGTAAATTCTGACATCTCTCTAACAACTTATACTACAAAGTAGCAAAAATCGTCTTACAAATCTACTCAATCACCAAATCATAAGAAATCCTTTCATCTTCCTCAAAATAGGCATTAACATATGCCAGAAGAAAAACATTGACCATATTTGAGGGGAAAAAATGGTTTTAAATGTAGTAGAAAGAAAAATGAATTGCTCATTCACCCATGCTCACTCATTCATGAGAATTTCATTTTTTCCCACACACTTTCTGCAATGAGACTTACCTTTTTTCCCTAGAAATTTACTATAGCAGTCAAATTACTGTCATCAGTTCTCTGAATTTTATTATGTGATCATTAGAAAGTTTTTCAAGATACTAAAGAATTTCATAAAAATCACCACCAATAAAGACCGCCAAATTTGCAAAATTTACCAAATAACCAATTCAGGCTTTTGCTCCACGGCACCCAAGAGTAGAACTGAGCAAATCTTCAGCAATCCTAATTTCTTTGGAACATTCTTTCCATTATTTTAGCATAATTTTGTTTTGCCTGGGCTTTGCAGGGAGATTTTAGGCAGCGAAGCTTTGTGGCCGTGGCTCTTAGCATGCAGTGGGCTTTCAGCATTGGTTCAACTGGTTGCGCTCCCATTTTTCCCTGATTCTCCATCCTACCTCCTGATACAGAAAAGCAATGAGGAAGCCTTCAGGAAAGGTACAGCGCCCGCTTGCCTCAGCTCTTTCACTTCACTTGATAAGTTGCATGGGAAGCCTCTGCAGCAGATGAGAAAATAGGGCAGATGGGCACAGCACACAGAGTGCCACGTGGTAATAGCAGAGGTAGCTCTAAATAAAACACCTGAAGCACCCAAAGCCACGTAGCTGTGCTAAGTGGGGACTTCACCCAGGCTAATTCCATCAGCTGAGAAAGATGTATATGAGCATGGCTAATATTTCCAACAATTTTATTTTGTTAAAATAAGTGGGTTAGGCAGGTCTTCTATTAAATAAAATGCAGTTAAATGTTTCTTTTGTTTATTCAAATCATTACTGGAAAAACATGCTGTAGTGACAGCTGCAGAGGCAAAGCTCTTCCATCAAACCCATTAAACCAAGGTCCAGCCACGGAACAGCAGCAAACAACAGCCAGTGCTGCCAACGCATGTGCAGACGAAAGGATGTAATTTAACTGCTCAGGAAGGAGCTACACTGCTGGAATAATCAACCACCCTCTTTCTCCTGAACAGCCATTAGGAAGCTGTGGGGGGAAGGAGACCACCAGGCAGAAATCGATGACATGATGAAGGAGAAGGCTACAATGGCCAGCACCAAGAGCCTTCGGGTCCTCGAAATAATCCAAGAGCGATCTCTGCGCTGGCAGCTTTACATTTTGATGACTGTCATAACCACCCTGCAACTTTGTGGAATCAATGCAGTTGAGTGCCCTTTATGTCCACAACAAGAGACTTGAAACAGCATCACAAAAGCCCGAATTACTGTTTCTTGCACCACTCAGAATGGGGCTTAGAGAATTATTTACATTGGGAGGGGCTTTTGACCATCTGGTTGATCTGCACTGCTCGAAGCAGCGCTACCTTAAAAATGTGATCCAGTTGCTCAGGATTTTGTCTAGTTGGGGTTTGCCTATCTCTAGGTATGGAGATTCCCCAACTCTCCCGGCCTCTCCTCCAGTGCTTTGCTATTCTGACTGTGAAGAATTTGTCTCCTTCTGCACAATCAGAATCTCCTTTGCTGCAACTTGTGTCCACTTGTCTCGTGCTTTCACTGTGCACCTCATAGAGGAATCTGGCTCTATCTTCTCTTTAATTATCTGCAACGGGAGCTCACCTTTGCCTTCTCTACACCAGGACAAGCAGATTCAGCATATTCAGCATCTCCTCCCATGTTCCCAGGATGGGGAACCACCCTTTATCTTGATGGTTCTCTAAATCACTCCAGTTTTCCAGTGTCATTCCTGTACTGAGGGCCAAAAAGAGACCCAGACTCCTGAGTGGGATTTCACAAATGTCACATAGAGCAGAATAACCGTTTCCTCAAGCTCTTGGCTGTGCTCGTGCTGACATAGCCCAGCACACGATCACCCTTCGCCGCTGCAAGGGCACACTGCACTTTTGTGTTAATGTTAACTTCACCAAGAGGGATGGACAGGGACAGGCATCAGGACTGCCATGTGGGGGTTTTTCACAGGTGCATTTTCTTTCTGCATTTTCCAGATATATTTCTATTCGTTTGAAGTATTCCATACAGCCAAGTTTGAAGAATATCTTATCCCGTACGTGTCCCTAGGAATCGGGTTGTGTGAATGCTTATCTTCTATTCTATGCGTAAGTCTCTTCTGACTAGAGTTTGGAGGAAAGAAATAATATAGTTATCCAATGTACTTTTGCTTTTTTTATAATTGTGATCAAAGAAGACTGTTTTTTTTTGCATAACCAAAGACATCTCTTCTTGCTTCTGCAAATCATATGCAGGATGAAAGGCAGGTGTTTTCTCAAGTTATTATATATATATGGACATCTTCAGATTCTTTTTTATTCCATGGAATTGTTTTTTCACTGTTACCAACAATTCCTAGAGCAACTGCTCCGTGAGAAGGCATGAGGAGACCAAGGGAATTGGGGTGTAGCTCCAAAGGGACACGAGTCTTGGCTGAGTGCAACAACTGATGCGCCTGGGTAGATGTGTGAGTGTGGATGTGTGTGTCTGCAATTCAATGTAGATGTGCATGCAAGAAAGGGAAATGTCTAAAAACAGAAAAGAAATGATTAGTAAATACAGCCTTGGAAAAACTAATAAAATCCATCAGGAGTTTAGAGGCACTCAAATAACATTGATTTTTGGCTCTGTTATTCAGATAAAGCTTCGGATAAGAACACAGAGGGAATGATTTGTTTTTTACAAGAATTGGGATTTATGATGTGAAACCTCAGTATTTTCCGCTTTTCAGAGCACCCTTATAGAGCGCTTTGGGAGGAAGGCTCTGCTTCTGGGAGGATATACACTGATGGGCTTCGTACTTGCGCTGCTGACCATGACCCTCTCGCTGCAGGTAGGAAGGGCTACACATCCCGCGTCAGCTGCCCGTCCTGGTCTTTTCCTTCAGGATAGGCACAAAACTTCAGTCCAAAATTCCAAGCACTGCTACTCTGTTATGTATCTAACTATTTTATATTACTTTGTTTTTTCACGTTAGCACCAGTTCTTTTGGATGCACTACTTCAGCGTTATCTTGATCTTCCTCTTCGTTATCTTCTATGGAATTGGGCCATGTGAGTACATCAGTGGTCATGTTGGGAGGAAGTTTTATGCCATATTAGTTGGTTACACGACCAGCAGAAGAAGAATGGGCTAGTCCCAGGGTAAATAGGTTCTAGGAAGTGAGGAGAAAGAGTTCTCAGCCCTGTGAACTCAAGCAGACATGTAGAAGTGACAGAAAGGAAAAGGATACAGACACTCACAATTTTATAGTTGATCACAGGACCTAAATAATTCTGTATGAAGTACCACCTTCTCCAGAGGGTTTGAAAGAAAAAATTCAGAAGAACTTCTAAAATATTCAGCTTTAAAAAAAAATGGGGAAGTGGATTAGTGGATTCCAGGCATTGTTAGGTACATCATATTAATCCTGCCCTTCATCAACCTAGTGAATAAAAGTTCACACCTAGCAACAAGCGCCAGGTGGAAGTGCCCACAGTGCCTGGAGCGCAGCTGGTTTTATGAATTACTGCATCAATAGTAGATCACAGGGCAATAGGGAAGTTCACAGACACACTGACACCAGTAAGAGGACTCCAGTAGGTGCACCTGAAACCTGAAGTCCCAAATTAGCAGCTGTAGGAATTATGGTCTCTTCATCTCGTGGCAAAGACCACCTGCCAGCAGGCCATCCTTTCCGCCTTCACCATTTTGAGGATCTTTGGCAGGAGCAGGGACACTGAGAAACCAAGGAACCAAGTGCATTGTGCCTGTATCCTGCTTTTTCAGCTGGAGCCACCATCTCCATCATGGTTGAAATCTTCAGCCAGTCGTTCAGACCATCTGCCTTTCTGATCGTCGGCTGCATCAACTGGATGGGGCTGTTTGTGCTTGGGATGATTTTTCCCGTGATTGTTGTAAGTGCCCCCAAGTGCATCCCTCCCTGCAGGCTCCCCTGTCGCTGATGGAAGGGAACAATAGGACAGGGCACAAGACAGGAGCGATGCCATGCAATGTGCAAGGCCCTGTTCCCCCCTGGCCCCCCAGCTCCCTGCCATGAGCACAGTCAGGCTACACTACACACAACCAGTGAAAACTGCTGGTTTGGTACCTTGTCTGACCAATTTCATGAGCACATCTCTGAATTTTAGTTATTAAGATACAGACTTGCACCTAAAGGCAGGAAAACAAAATAAGTTTCTTTTTTTCCTCATAGCATCTCTCATTTCTGTCTGCAGGATAACCTCGGACCCTTCTGCTTCCTTATCTTTTTGGGAATTCTTGCTTTTTCTGCAGTTTTCATCTACATGTACCTCCCTGAGACCAAGGGGAAGTCCATCATGGAAATAAAAGCAGAGTTCAACAAGTTAAATTTTGGAAAAAAAGAAACCCCAGTTACAGAAAATAACTTTCCTAAGGAACAGCTGTTTTGCACCAGGCTCTGAATGTCCAGAGGAGAAATTTGCATCTCTTAGAAAAGACAGGAAACAGTGTTGCAAAAGAACTAAAAAAAGAAAAAATAAAAACAGACTGCAAGCTACACTGTGTCTTATTCCTATTGTTTTTGAAAATATACAGATATTAAATTCCTCTTGCTAGATTTTTACTTCCTCCCGACACCCAAACATTTTCCCAGGAAATTCTATCACTGAGTTTTAAAATATACTGGATATAAATAAAATTCTAAATATATATACACATATATACTTCACAAAAGCAGTGACAAACAGGTCACAGAAGAAAATCTGAAATATGAAGGGATAAATAGAATAATATAAGGAGGCAGACTAAGGGAAGGAAGGATTTAAGCAACTAAATGATGATCAATCACAAGGCAGGGGAAAAACAGACATGTGGAACATATGACTAGCAGGCTGATAGAGTAAAAGCCAAATAAATGGTTTAGGGTGACCAAAGGAGATGCAGATAGAAAAGCCAGTGAAGAACATCAGGAAAAAAAGGGTTCCAGGGAAACAATACAGGGATAATAACATGGAAAGGAAAAAAAAAAGAAGAAGAAGGAAGAAAAGGAAGAGAGAGAAAGAGAGGAAAGGAGAGAGGGGAGGGGAGGAGAGGGAAGAGAGGGAGGGAGGAAATATTGTTGCAATCCTGCACAACAGTCTGGAAACATAATAGAAAACTCAGTGCTAAACAACCTACTAACTTTCAGCAGAGAGAAGGACCTATTGAACAACATCATTATATATTCAAAAGAACTAATGTGACTCCTATAAAATTCAGCCCTCCTAAGAGCCTCTGTGGTGTCCAAGGACCTGCTTTCCTAGCTGCTACCTCAGCTTCTGGGAATTGCATCAGATGTTTGCAGAGAAGAGAAAGTTTGTTATGGATTTTTTTTATATAAACAAGTTGCAAGCAACTAGGGATTATTGCATACTGTTACGATAACAGTTACCACTATCTACCACACAGCAGAAAAGAAGTTGTAAAGTTGGTTAGAAATATAGTTCTGGTTTCCTCAAGTGGCAACTAATAATTACGGAATGATTTGTGACTAAACGCTTTGGATCTTGCCACCTTCCTTCAGAAACTCAATGAAGGAGAGACTCACCAATACTGCAAACAGCAAGTCCTATCATTACCATTTTGAGCTTTCACTTGCATCCCCTGCATGTTGCTACTGATGCTTTTTATTATGGACTATCCCCCAGAAAGGGCCTCAGGTCTGCAATTAAAGAGTCCAGCCACATTCTTACATACATGTTGAAAAAAAAAAGCCTCTCATTCTCAAACATTTGGTCTCTGAAATATTGTTCTTTCACTAGTTTCCATGATCGAACTGTAACTAAAAATAAAGCATCAGTGCTGCATGTTT
>JAUBOD010000707.1:2722058-2733968 GCA_032353885.1 Nothura maculosa | reverse complement strand
GCAATAACTTAGGTGAACAGGAGGCCTCAGCAGAAGCACCCCCACCCTCCCTGGGCCCTCTGCTTTACAGAAGACGTCGGCAGACTAGAAATGCACCCAAGGAGAAAACCACTAGAGAAACTTACGTAACGTGCAAGGCACAAATCTCTTCTCTAGTCTAGAAAAGAGAAGACCGAGAGGAGTTTCTGAAGAAGGATTTTTTTTCCCCCTCTATCTCCAGAGTAAGAAGCAGTCAGGTTACTTTTAAGTAGTAGCTGAGACCTTGGATGGAAGCTTGAAGAACTTCAGTCACCAGCAGAGTTCCACATTACAAGCTTGTGACTTTGCACTCTCATGTTAAGCTATAAATTAAACCATAAGAGCCGTTAAGCTCGGTAAAATGCTGTGGTGCTCCTTAGGGCTAAGCAGAGCACTGCTAGCTCCTCATCTGATGTACTCAGCATTTCACTAATTGCTAAGGAAAGCCTTGCCCAAAAACTGACATGCAAGAAAACAGTATTAGACTGAAAGTACCAAAAGTTTGAAGTATCAACAAGGAGCACAAAAAAGGCATGGCCAGAGGTAGGATGGTTAATAGCACTGGCACTTCTCTGGCTAATAAAAACTGCTTAGCACTCTGATTACATCTTTATTGTGCAGCTGAGAGTCAAAGATCTCTCCATGGCTGGATGTTCTCACTGAGCTGACTTGTCTACACTGCTGTTGGCTCTTTAGCTGTGCATCAACAGACCACAGGAGACTTGGTTTTTACTATGTCTCTTCCAGGCTGATCCTTTGCCTCATGAAGGGCCCTTCATTCTCTGGGACAGTAATGACCATCTGATTATCCCCTGACATTGTGTGTGTAGGAAACAGTATCTCTACCAAGCCTGCTTGGAGTTGCTTGACTCTTGAGTATTCAGAAATGCTTTTGGTTGCATAAGCCCTGTTTCTAGAGAAATTGGTCTGAACTATAAATGGAAGGTCTTAAAAGTTTTTTCTTCTGTACATGGAGAAATATATATATATATATATAAAGCCATTAGGTGAAACGGTGGTATGTCTCATCCTCCTTCTAAAAGCAAAGGTTTTTCCAGTCCAGCCAATGAGTGTTTTCTGTCTGAGGGGGGAGAGGGAGGGTTTGTCAGATGGTGATTCTTGCCTAACAGCTCCCGAATGGGAACTGCAGTGCGGGCTGGGCTGCAGCTGGAACACGATTGTGCAGCAGCGTGGAAGGGGTTTGGAGCTCTCCAGGGAACAACAAAGGGATTTTTTGGAGAGGACATGCAAGCCCTTCGTGACAAAGGAGGCAATGGGAGAGCCTTAGTTATAACACAGAGGGAAAGGATTAGAGTGGGCTGGAATGCAGAGCTTTCCTTTCACAGGACAAGGTATCATTTGGAGGAAAAAATCCTGCTTTTTCCCCTTTTCATCTAACAGCTTTTAGTCTTTGGAAAACTTTTTCAAAAAAAAAAAAATCCAACAGCTCTCCAGCTGCTGATTAATGCTTCAGCTTGATAGAGTTTTTTTTAATAATAATCTGCTTCTGAAGGAGGCATTTAAAGACCTACATTTGTGCCTAAAACTTGTATCGCTGCATTTGGCCTAAAACTAGCTGAGAGAATAGTATCCAGACAGAGGACAGGGCTGAGCAAGTGGTAATTCAGCAGGATCTTCACACATCCTGTGCTGCTGTGTCAGATGCAGCCTGCACCCAAACAAGCTGTAAATGATGGGCAAGGCTGATTACCCTGCCAGCTCCTGCTGCTTGGCTGGCTTGTCCCAGCAGGAGCGTTAACTGCTGCCCAGTTCTAGCCATGCGCTGCTAATAAACGTGGGTAAGAACAGAAGAGAGGCCAGACAAATGCCAAGGGAACTGATCCCTGTACTCCCCTGTGTGCGGATCTGACACTATGTATTAGCAGCAGGGAAAGCTGCAGGCTGTTCATGAATATTAACATAGATACATTCTCCTACTTGCCCTGGCATTGAGGACAAAAGCGAGATTAGGTTGTATTTTGTTTAATGAGCGGGATGTTGATCTAGACCTCGTCGGTGTCAGCTTGTATTTGCTTCGGCAGGGAAGACGGTAGCCAGAGCTCGCGGAGCACAAAATCCCCGCGGGAAGCAGGGGGACTGCGTGGCTGCCAATGGCTGCTGCCTGCCCTGGGAGCCTCGGCCTTGGGGAAGTTCTCGGGGTGCTGCAGGGCAGCAAGCCCTGGGAGCACCCGAGCTCCCTATCCAAGGCTCTATTCAGCAAAGGACACCGCAGGGATCTCCTCTGAGCTGTGTTCCTGGCAGCCCCCGACTTTTTTTATTAACTGCAACCCACTGGCTTATGCACTGATCTACAGGGCTCAATCTCTGCTGGCAGACTGGTGATATTTGGGAAGCAATGAACACGTTCCCCTTGCAGCAGATCTCTCTGCCTCCTGCCCTATTTTGGAGCGTTTCAGCAGGGTCTGCCTGGAAAGCTCAAGCCTGTGCATGACACTTGTCCTAGGCTTAATGTGTGTTTAGGTACAAAAGGAGAGGCTATCTGCTGCCCACCAGCCCCTGAGATCCCCTCGAGCCTAGAGGGGCAGCCCAGAACACAAGGTGCAGGAGTTTCCCCCACAACTGTCCTTGCTTGGCCAGAACTACCAGCTACTTGGCCTCCCAAGCCTATATGTCAGGATGTCCTTAAACTAGCCCTTAACAGCCAGGAATTTCACACTTGGTGCACTGCAAATCTAGACAGTTTCATGTCAACACATGAAAGCCCTGGACACTGCAAGGCATGGAGGAAAATTCAAGGAGATGGTAACAGTCAGGGAAGGATCTGCTGCAGGGCTGCTGAATGAGAACGAGTGTGAAACAAACTATTCACTAGCATCTTACACAAAGTAACATAGATTCTGTGATTCTGTGATCTTGGTACTGAAAAGCAGCCCTGAGCAAATGGGACTTCAGGAGAAGAGCCATCCAGCAACAGAAGGGGCTGTGATAGCACTGCCCATCTCCAACCAGAATATCGTGGGAAATGACTGTGGTGGGAAGGTGTCACACACCATCTTGAGGATTGCAGGAAAATGTTCAGGCAGCCTGGGAATGCATACACATACAGGGAAGTCTTTAAAGCACAAATGATCAGTATATACCTATCTTCACTGCAGTTCTGGGACTTTGAAAAACTTTTTTTTCTGCATGACAACTGACGATAAATTTCTTTCTTTTCCAACAGCATTTAGCAATACAGATCTCCCCTGATCAGGTGATGTCATTTGGGGGCTCCACAGAGCCCTGTGCTATGTGCTTTCTCTACAGCATTGGCAAGATAGGAGACCAAGAGAACAAGGCCTATTCCAAGCTGCTATGTGAGCTGATGAACAAACAGCTGAAAATACCAGCAGACAGGTAAACGTGGGCAGCAGTTTCTCATATGGCTTTCAAAAGATGCTGAGGCTACTAATGCCAAATCTGTCCTTTCACATTCTATTACTGATCTGCTTGAAAGATGTTAAATGCCAAATTAATAAAGTAACCCTCCAAGATGGAAGGAATGACTGTATTATTTCACAGCTTTTCAGCACTGAAGCTATTTTTCTTGATTTAAAATGATGGGTCCAGGCATTCTATGTACCCACAGGTATTGCACATAAACAGGTAAAGTGTAAGCTCAGGTACAGCTGCAATAACTGGACTTCATTTAACTGATAAGGTGAGCTACATATATCAACATTTTTACACTGCCTCTTGGTTCTTGAAACTTTCACTTTCATAGGAGTTTCTATTGCACATTCCTGAATACATGCCAGTCTGCACTGAAGTGACTTTGTCACTTTGGCTAAAATTCAAGATTCTAAGATTTTAAAACAAGAGGCAGCAGAACAACGCTAAGAACTCCAGAACACAAGCCCACACAATATTAAAGGTGTGAAGGAGAATGAAACATTGACATCCAGTTACCAGAATATGAAAAAGGAAACCTGTGACTTGCTGACATGGTGCAGCGTGGGGAAGCATAAGGACCTAGGCAAGAACCTACAGCGAAAGCGTGGCAGGAACCTGGCGAGGCTGCAGCGCTCTGGTCTCAGCACTAATGATGTCCATGTTCCCTTTCAGGATCTATGTCAGCTTCTTCGAGATCAGTGCGGGCAACGTAGGCTGGAACAGCACCACCTTTGCTTGAGGTGCCCTCGGGTGCTAATAGTTTATTTCTGAACCTTCACCATAGTTTCTGAACACTGAGGTTCTTATGATATTATCTGTGTTTGGAACACATGTAAGAGCTGTTGGTGTCTCCGCGGCTGCTATCCACTCCTGCTTTCATGTCTGCCTAAATAAAAGCAAAAATCCAGCAGGAGCCTTATGGTTTGGATGTTGCCTCTTTTTGGAGATGGCTGTGGTTGGGATGGGAAGGTGCTTTCTCAAAATATTAACAGTTCTTTTTTACGGTTTGTTTATTTTGTGGAGATTGATACTTGACTTGTAGCTAGGGCTTTTGGTCAAATTTAAGCAGGACTATCTTGACCGAACTTTAGAGTGCATTTTAAATCTAACTCAATGGATATGATTGCTGGACATGGTATGTGGGCTCTTCCTTGAAAAGAGCAAAGATGGGATTGTCATTTAAAGGGATTGCAGGGCAGATTCTTCCTACAACTGACACCAGAGTATCCCTGGACATGCAGCTGCCTCGTGCCAAAAAAAAAAAAAAAAAAAAAGAAAAAGCCTGGCAGACTCTCGGTAGAAGGACAGAGACAGAGTAAGTGGAAAAACCCACTGTTCTGCCCTCCCTTTTTGATCCACCAAACAATGTGCAGTAACAACAAATATCAGAGCACAGCTCAAACGGGCAGTTAGCCCCTTTTCAGAGGCTACAGGGATGAGTTCTTTAGAAAAGAGAGATTTACATATAAACATGTATTATTAGAGCCTTTGGTCTTATAAGACCATTTGTTTCTTAAGTTTTTCTTTTTAAAAAAATAAATACAGATATTTCCTGCATCCCTAAAAGTCAGGTAATCCAACCTGGTACCCTAATCCAACCTTGTCCTTATTCTCAGCTCTATTGTAAATGCTCCTATTCTGTTGCAGTCACATCTTTGGTTTGCAGTCGGTTTAAATACCAAATCTGCATCTCAACCTGCAAAAGCACTTGTTGGAATAACAGCTGAAAGCTGTTTTAGTGATTCCAAGCAGCACAAAGTAATGCTAATTAGGTTATAGTGATTATTATTTTAAGTAAGATTTAATCAATCTTATTAAATGTTGTTTGTTCTCATGGGCAGACTTGCAGGGTTGTGTCCATCGAGGAAGGAAGGGATCACATTTTGTAGATGTTCCTTTGGCAGAATCACCCATGAAGAAGGGTTACACATCCCCTAAATGCAGCAGGACATCACCATCACCAGAGGAAGGTGTTTCCCTGGCACAGAAAGCAGCCTGCTTTCTAAACAGAGCCATCACTCCAAGACACTTACTTGTGTTTCCTTTTGGACCCACATTGCTCGAATTTCCTTGAGATTCTCCTGGCTCTTCTTTCCCTACCCAGTCACTCTCAGCTCTGCTTTTGCCTGGAAGATGCTCAGGTAGGAAAAGCTGCAGCCATTTAATGTCCTGGCCCTGCCACTCGCTCTCAGTTTCTGGAAAGTCTTCAGCCTACTCTGGACTTCCGAAGCCCTTCTGTGATAGACACAACACCTTCAGAATCATTCTCTGGGCATCCAAACCTTGAAATGTGTGCATGCATCCCTAAGGTACCATAGGGAACATGTGCAATCAAAACATCTTATCAATCCTAGCAGTCCTGCATTACGCTTGCTAACAGGATAGGTAGAAGTTCCATGTGCCTTTGGCTCCCACATCATTAGAGTGCAGATTGTGAGGCATTTCTGCAAAACATCCAACCTTTTAGCTACTTAGAGTCTTCCTATTTTTTTTTCAGCAGCAATCAGTGATGCTCTAAACAGATGTTGTCCATCCAGAAAACATTATGAATGTGGCATGTGAGTGTGCAACACACCAGTGGCCCTGCTGCAGTGCAGCTTTTTCCCTGTGCTACGTGAATTCCCAATCACCTCTGTGTAACAGGTAGGAAGCAGAAAGGCCATAGGCGGAAGGAAGAAGTGACATTATGCAGTGGCTGAGGGCATCAGAGGAAGGAAACATTTTCAGTTAACAACGCTGCTAATCACCAATAAGTGCCCCATTCCTGTCAGTTCTCCTTGTCCTGGTGGTGCCAATTGGAACCATGGCCTTATGCTTGCAATGCTCTCCTATGAGTGTGGTTGCAAGCTTTCCAGCAGCAGCACAACATTGAGGCTTTTGCTAAAAATTACCAGGTGCTTGATTCATGTGTCTAAAACCATCGCTGGGCCTGGTTCTCTCTGCCTTCCTGTGCGTCATTTCACGCAGCGCGCGCAGGGAGCTGCGGCTGCTCCCTGGCAGGGCCTGCCCTCCACAGCCTACGTGCGCCCGCTCACACGGCCCTGCGCAAGGCTCCGCTCGCAGCCCCGGCACCTCTGCACACACCCGCGCCCTTTCAGCCCTAAGCGAAAGAAAAGACATGAAATCCAGAGGTGTCTTTTTCTAGTTAAAAAAAGCATCATATGAGAACCAAGGTGCTGCAGAGGAATAATTATTTTCAATTTCATTGAAAAGCAGCAGGGAATCCTTAAAGAGCCTGCAAATCGGGCATATTTCCACTAATGCAGCAAAGCCACGCACATCATTAAAACAAAACGCGCGAAAGCAAATGTGCCCTTGTCCTGCCAAAGGAAAACACACAGAAGGGACCGCGGGCAGGGTCTGCGCCCCGTGCTGGCCCCGCGCCGGCCCCGCCCGCGCGGCGCGCAGGGGCGCGGCCCCTTTAAGGCCAGCCCCGCGCGCTGAAAGGCGCCGCCGCCGCCGCCGCCCCGCTCCACTGCGCCGCTCCCGCCGCCCTTCCCGTTGCTGCCGTTGTTCCCGTTGCCGCTGCTGTTGCCGCCGCTCCCGCCGCCACCATGCCTATGTTCGCCATCTACACCAACGTGTGCAGGGACGCCGTGCCCGACAGCCTGCTGGGCGAGCTCACCCAGCAGCTGGCTAAGGCCACGGGCAAGCCGGCCCAGGTGAGCCGGGCCCGGGGCCGCCCGCGGGGCCCTCCGCTTATCGCGCCCGCCCGCCTGCCGGATTTGGTGCCGCGGGAAATCACAGCGGAGCACAGGCCTGAGCGGGCCCGCGGGGGAGGGTCCCGGGGGGAAACGTGGCTTTAAGGCCGCGTGCTCTGGGCGCGCGGCGGCGGCTCCGTTCGCGCACGAACGTCCCCGTGGGCCCCGCGGCCGTGGGGATCCCCCGGGAGCGGTTCCGCTGCTGCCGAGCCCCGCGGAAGGGCCTGGGGGTCCCCGCCGGCCGCCCGGCCTCAGCCGCGGGTGCCACGCGGTGCCCCCCCGCGTGGGTTCCCGCACCCGCCCTAACGGTGTGTCCCCCGTGGCAGTACATCGCCGTGCACATCATACCTGACCAGATGATGTCCTTCGGCGGCTCCACGGACCCCTGCGCGCTCTGCAGCCTGCACAGCATCGGCAAAATAGGGGGGCAGCAGAACAAGAGCTACACCAAGCTCCTCTGCGACCTCCTCTCCAAGCACTTGCACGTGTCTGCAGACAGGTAAGGCTGCGAGAGCACGCGGTCTTGGCTGTCGCTCTGAAACTCCCTTGAAAACTCCATTTAGAAAGAATAAAAAGCTGAGATGTGTGTGTTTGAAGAGATGCACAGTGATCGTGCATTTCTGTTCATATTCTGTTAAGAATCCGCCTGCACTTTCCCTTGA
Organism: Nothura maculosa; assembly: GCA_032353885.1. Lineage (NCBI taxonomy): Eukaryota > Metazoa > Chordata > Aves > Tinamiformes > Tinamidae > Nothura > Nothura maculosa. The sequence continues at coordinate 2,726,194 of JAUBOD010000707.1, read as the reverse complement.
GAGTTCACTATTAAATGACTTCCTGATACTGGCGTAGGGAGAAATAGCAGATGAGCAACTGAGCTGGGCTTGGCTTTTGAGGCCTGAGGTCTTGTGGACCTCGCCGTATGATGGGAGACCTAAAGATGAGGCTGGAGTTGAAAGATGGAGAAACCAGAAAGGAGCCAGCGGGTTCTGCACACAGCCCCATGGAAGGAAGGACAGGGAGAACCTGCTGCTGCTGCTTACATCTGGGACTGGCTGGATGGATGGATAGATGGATGAACTGCAGAGCCAGCCCTGAGGGGCTGCTTGACATCCATGAGAAACTGCCCATCTGTGTGACACTTGTGAACTGCCACAGCGCTCCGGAACCGAAGGTTTTCATCTCCTGAAATTCCTGACTGCTCCTAACTAACAGTTCTCCAGTGTCCGAAGAGCCCATGACTGAAGAGTTTACATTTCAGGAAACAAACGGCAGCTTTAGGCCCTCCAGAGAATCTAATCTTGGCTGTTGAGGCTTTGTCCAAAAAGTTGGCTAGGTTTCACTAAAAATACCATCCAACATGCATCTCTGAAGCTGCTTCTCCTAGGCACCGGGACGCACTGTCCCTCACTCCACATGCATCACCCCAGCAACTATATTAAAATAAATGATTTAATAACGTCTCTGTCTTTCTGCAGGGTCTACATCAACTACTACGACATGAACGCCGCCAACGTGGGCTGGAACGGTTCCACCTTCGCGTAGAGCTCTCCGTCTGACCAAAGAGGGGGCTCCTGGACCTGCCCTTCTCCTGCCAGTTAGCAGAGACCTCCGCACAAACAGCCCCGTGTTTTGTGCACCCTCACCCACCGATGGCTCCTCGTTAGCGTGTCCACCAATTGCTGCTTCAACATTCCTCCGTTTTCTCTATGTAGAAAACAAATAAAGAATTAGAAGGAAGCTGTGTCTGGTGTGAGTTTTACCGGTCAGGTAGGGGATGGAGTTGGGTGGTCTTGGGCATCTATTTCATTCTGGTTGGTAAAACAAGGAGCTGCTGGGTTTGGTTTCCTCATTTCTCAGGTATTTCATTGTACAGTCCGAGGGCAGGTGCTTCACAGCCCTCTGTGGATATGTCCCTGCTGCTGGGATCCAGAGCCTATGGTTGGCCTCCTTGTTGTCCTGGCTGCCATTGCGCATCTTCCATGTCCTTCATTTGTCTCCTCCTTCATTACAAGGGCCACAGCCCTGGGTCCAGGCCTGTGCCTGCAGCTCTGTGAGCCCCTCCAGGAGCTGCCTGTGTGGGGAGGCCCAGGGCAGGGGCAGCTGCTGTGGTGCTGGGCGCAGAACCGCTGCCCGCCGTGCGCTCCCTCCACGTGGGCAGATCTCGGGCAGCTCCCGAGGCAGCCGCGGGGCAGCGAGACCCCCTGGGGGCCCTCGGGAGTCCCCTCGGGGCGCTGGGCCCGCCATCTTGCCCCCTTCCCGCGTCCGTTGGCCGCCGCCGCCGACCGTTACGCGCTCGTGCGCATGCGCCGCCCCCCCTGCCCGCCAGGCGGCGCGCGCCCCTCGGCGCCTTCTCGATCCTTCCGCCGCGCCGGTGACGCCATCTTAGCGCGCCCGCGTGGCGAGGCGCCGGTGACGCCATCTTAGCGCGGCCATGGCGCTCTTCTGCATCAACCGGTAACGGCGAGGCCTGCGGGGTCCGGTCGCGGGTCTGGGTCCAGTCTGAACGGGCTTGTCCTTGTTCCCCGCAGATACGGCGGCGAGGAGCCGGGCGCGAGCGAGGATCGCAGCCGGGCGCTGCTGCAGCGGCTGCGGGAGCAGGCCAAGGCCCGCGAGCTGCGCAAGCGGCAGCAGGAGGCGCCGCCGCAGCGGGGAGAGAGCGAGGGAAGCGCCGGGGCGGCCGCGGCCGCGAGCGGCTCCCGGGGAGCGGGACGGGAGAGGAAGCGGCAGCGCGAGGAGAAGGAGGAGGCGGCGGCCGGGGGCTCTGCGCCCGCCGGGAAGCGGAGGAAGCGACACCGGGAGAAGCCCCGGGCGGCCCGAGAGGAGCAGGAAGCAGGTAGGGATGAAGGGGCCTGGGCACGGGGTGCTCCGTGGTGGGCACCTCCACCAGGGATGGGGAAAGAAGCCGCGTTTTGAGGAATTCGCTACATTTAGCTGGCTATAAATTGTGTCTTCATTGGTTTAATATGTTCCCAAAGCAGGTCTTAAAACAGTAGAAAGCCCCTTACCATGAACATTTTGGAACCAGCTTAATTTAATTTAAAGGAAGGAGGGAATTGTGTCGCTTTTGTCTTCAGTTGTCTTAATGCAACCAAAGGAACATTGAGCTTTTGTGCTTGGGTTTAGGAAGCAAGACACGCTCCCAGGTCATTAATTAAGTTTTACACTGTAGGATGTGCCCTGTGTGTCTTTTGTGTAATGTATTCTGATCTCTAGTTTTATTTTTTTATTGTACAAACTCCAAATTCCCAAGAAGCTGATGAGCAACAGGAGAACAGCAGTAACCTTGGAAATAAATCTCGCAAAAGGAAGAAGAAGGATGAGGAAACCAAAGGAGCTGAAAAAAGCAAAGAGAATGGTGAAAACGCTGAAGGAGATCAAAACAGAAAGGAGGAGCTGTCCATAGCTGCCTTGGAGGAAGAGGCAAAACCACCACCTTCTAGTCTGGTGGTTCTTGGTGACTATGACCAAAAGACAGTGCAGAAGGTAGGTGGCTTCGCTGACTTGTGGTGAAGTCCAAGGAGGGAAGAGACATCTTATCAGCTTGTTTCATGGACTGTGTTGCCCACTTCATGGCAGAAGCACTTTGTTACTTCTTGTCTCCCCACCTCAGGTTCAGCCCTTCTTACCACAGTGGCTTGCTCAACCTAAACTAGTGCAAAAACGAATCAAAGAAAATCTAGTGCCAATCACAGATGTCCCAGGGATTCATCCCAAACTGTTGAAGAAGCTGCAAATGAATGGAATAGAGTCCTTTTTTCCAGGTACGTTAATTGTACCCTCATCTTTTTCTAAATTGACTTACTTTATTCCTGTTGTTTGTGTATCTTTTCCTATGAGGTATGTATTTTGTGTAGCTAGCCCAGTGAAAAAACAGGCCAAAAGCAAGTTTGATGTTTAACCTGATCACACTCGATCTAATCCTTCATTTGCAAAGATTCACCTGGGATAAGAAGTTGAGAGAACTAACCTTAAATGCAGCTGCATAAGATATAGTGACATAAAGTCATAGCTCATAACTGCCAAAAGAGGGAGATCTTACACATGTTCTCTGTGGGTTTTTTCTTCCCTTTGCTGCCACACACGTTTTATTTCCTTACTGTGCACAATCTCTACTGCTAATTGGACTATAATGGAAACCTTCACTCATTGAAATAGCAGAAAGCTATCCAAGCAAAAAACAACAAATAAATAGCTGGTTTTCTATTATGTTACCTGTTTTGTGGATAGGTACAGTAAGTGCCAGCATCTAAATATGTAGATGAAGCTTGTGTTTGCACAGCTGGAAGCAGGGGTGAGGAGAGGAAGCAGGGGAAACGGTATCTCCTGCCTTCAGCTGCAGTGAATTAGCCCAGATTGGCAGCTCTTGGCCTGCTGCCTTGCCTAGACTGCTTGGGTGCATGAGAACAGCAGGACAGACATGGTTATGAAAATATTTAATGTGGTAACATACAAGTTAAGCATTAGAAACCGCTAGATTCTGGGAGAGGAAAATGTCCTGTGTTCAGTGGTAGGTTTGTATGAATGAAAAACGAACAGGTAAAACCAGATACTCTCTTCTTTATTTTTAACTTATGTTCCTAAACACAACTGGTTACAACTGATATGGAAACAGACTCATTGCTGCTTTTTTTGAAGACTGAGTTTTAGCTCAGTTGATTAACTTCTGTGGTTAATACTTATTTCTTTTTAATTCCAGTTCAAGCAGAGGTGATTCCTGCTATTCTCCAGAGTGCATCCAATGGGTATTTGATGGGGCAGGGAGGATACCGCCCCAAAGACATTTGTGTCTCGGCACCTACTGGCAGTGGTAAAACCCTGTCTTTTGTCATACCTGTAGTACAGGTGAGTCTGCCCACAGGAAATGTCTGTAGGGAGAAAAACTAAAGTTGTGTTTCTTTCACAGCAAAACTTGGGAAGCTTTAGAGGTAGTTCAAAAAGTCAAAGAATT
>JAUBOD010000707.1:2660552-2684274 GCA_032353885.1 Nothura maculosa | reverse complement strand
TTTATGCTTGGGTTTTACCATCATTTCCAGCAGTGATTTATTTCAATTTTGTTGAGTTTACCTTGGCTCTAGGAAGAGAATTATATTATAAGTAAAGGTTATCCACTGTTTTGTTTGACATTTTGACCTGTGAATTTCTTCTGTTTTGTTCTTTTATTAGGTGATACATCGGCTGCTGATAAGTCTAAGAAAGGGGTGAAGCGAAAGAGAATTATGGAAGAAAGTGGTGAAACGGCAAAAAGGAGATCTGCTAGAGTCCGTAATACCAAATGTAAAAAAGAGGAGAAGGTTGATTTCCAAGAACTGTTGGTCAAATTCCTTCCTTCCAGGTACACTACTTGGTTGTATCATAAGCTATATTTCATGTTCTGTTTTGCAGCAGCTTCTCTGCACTTTTTTTTGTGGACACATTGGATTAAGTCCATTTTTATCTGGTTGAACTCGCGCAAAGTTAAGAAGATATTCTTGTTAATGCTTTGTAAAATGCAGATTACTTTTATCCTATGCGGATAGCAAGTTGATTTCATGCAAAGTCATGAAATATATATTAAAAAAGAAAAAATATTTTTAAAAGTATTTATGTATATGAGAGATCAAAAGGCTGTGATTGATTTTTATTGTTGATATTGTTTTTACACTTTTTCATTAATTTACATGCAGACTAAAAGTCTACCTTCTTTTTGTATTGCAATTCTTTTTTGGGGGGGGGGGATTTACTTGAAAAGAGAAAAGTTAGCCTACATTTGCTTAAAAAAAAAAGAGGGAGAAAACATTGCTATATGAAGTCATAATCCCATTTCCTTGCTTCAAACTTAATTATTCCAAGCATTGAAAGCAGGTGTGTCATTTTCTAGTGCTTAGTTATAGAGCCCTAAGGTTCTGTAACATTGCTTTCTGTGTTTATTTGCTCTTAGACATCTTGTTTTAAATCTTTCTTGCCTTGATAAGATTTGGGAACAAGATTTAAATCTCTGAAGGTGCTTCAGTTACTGCTTTTTCATTGTTAAAATCTGCATAATGTGCCACATTTAGGTTTCACTCTCTATTGAAGGAAAGAATGAGGGTTTTATCAGGGTTATTTTTTGTTCCCCTTTCACCCAGATTGAGGAAACTAGATCCGGAGGAGGAGGAGGATCCTTTCAATAACTATGAGGTGCAGTCAGAGATCAAAGAAGAGAATTTCCAGCATGTTGGACCACATAGATTGTCATTTGATTCAACAACATTTATGGAATCTGGTAGGGATTTCATTATAAATTTCCTCTTTTTTTTTCTTGTTCATTCATTTTCTCTCCTTTTATTTTCTGCATCTTCTTGTCTAATGCCCAGAAAATACAGAAGAATTATTATTCTAGCAAGTGTTCTCATTTGAGCATGGTAGAACTTCATTCAGCTTCATTCAGTGGCTACACAGCACAGAACAATTACCGTGGCCTTTCTGCAAGATTGTTGTGTATCCCTTGCTGTTGAAACTAACTTAATTCAGGTCATTTTCTGTCTTGACTGTAAACACTTACTGTTTTGTATCAATTTGCTTTCCAGAGAAACAAGATGTTCATGAATTCCTGCTGGATAACCTGAACAATGGTGGGATTTTGGAGCTGATGATGAGATACCTAAAAGTAATTAGCCAGAAGTTCCTGGTAAAGTGGCCTCCTGGCCTATCTGAGGTGGTTCGTAGTATCTATAACAGCTGGAGGAAGCACACTAATAGTCTTCCCAATCCTTTACTGAGAGACTCAAGTAATCAACATATAAAGGTAACACAGTATTCCTCCTTATATAACTTTTATTTCTCTGGAACTGTATTGCTCTCTGTGGAGGCAAAGTGCCTTTTTATGAGCCCCTGCTTTTTCCAAATGGGCCTGTAGACCTTGCTCCTATGAATGTAATCAGAAAAGAGTGTATTCTTCACAAAACTACTTAGTAGAGATCTGTAGTGGCAGTTATTAATAAGCTTTTGTAATTTTGCCCAACAAGTGTTAATATTCTAATAAAAGTAGACTGCATATTCAGTCCCATGGACGTAAATGCTGAAAAAAATTGGACTTAAGCTTCTCTCCTTTGAAATGTCAGTGATTCTATCATATATCCCAGAAACATGCTTCTAGCCTGATTTAACATTTTAATATCTTGAATAATGTACTAATATTGAGAGTACTTTTGGAAATTTAGCTAGAACTTAAGTTCATATATTTTTCCTCCAGGGTCATTCATGTGACACAGTGACATTTTTACTTCATTAGAATCTGGGAATACAGTCCAAGCTTATAAGTCATATCTATATTTCTACTCTTGTAGTTAATAAATCTGGCATGAAGTAGCACTACACTATAAAAACTATCTTGCAATAAATTTTCATAGTGTGTTAGAATAGAACCAATTATTCTTAACACTAAAGTATGAGGCAGTGTGTGTTCTTTTGCCAACAGTTAACGGCTGGTTTTGGTCAAAAGTTCCTAACTTTTCCCATCTTCCCAACATATAATATCCAGTTAGTGATGATCATACTAGGCATGGGTACCTGCAATGCTTGTTTGATGAAAAAATGTTTCTTTGCTTGGATAAGATGTCCAAGATGAAAAGATTCTCATGGTCACCCCCGGTCATGTTTCCTGGTGGATATTTCCTGTGGTGAGAAAGGGATGTGCTCTGCAGTCAGCCTTGCAGTTGTGTTTCTCTGGCCAAGTGAGAGTTTGTTAGAGTAGCCTTAAAGAATATTTCAGTGGAAATATTCTATCTGAATAATATTTCAACCTGGTACAATAATGAGGATGTCACCTTTTTTCCAAGTTTGGGCATTTCTTTAACTATTTTCTTTTAAGGTATTTTTCTGAGATGTTTCATTACTCCTTTTCAGTGTTGTTTGGTGTTATACTTGTTGCTTTTAAAAGCAGTTATACAATTTTCTTTGGACAGAGGTAAAGATAGCTACACCTTAGTACAGAAATCATATGATGACAGTTTGGCAGGTCTGCTTTCAAATAAATTGCAAATTCAATTTATTTGTTTATCTTTATTTCTGTAGTCTATTTCTAGAGATATTTATCTATTTATCTTTGTATTTATTTTTCTTTTCTTTCAGGATATGATGCTGATGAGCCTTTCTTGCATGGAATTGCAATTAGATCAGTGGCTGCTGACCAAAGGGAAGAGCTCTACAGGTGGGAATCATATATTTCTTGCATTGGATTCCAAGAATAATCTAAATAAGAGGTTTTTTTTTTCCTTGGAGATTTATTAGCTTTTACAGCTTTTTTCTTAAAATACAGATCTGCAAAGATACTCATCTTTTTGTTTATGAATGTTTGCACTAAAAGTAGATCAGTACTTTTGAAATACTGGTATGTGGAAGACTCTTCATGTTAGTAACTTATGATAAAGCATAATTTACTGCTTTGCAGTTTCTCCACGAAATTGCCCTGCTGCATCTATGAATGGAAAATTTGGTCCTGACTTCCCAGGAACTCATTTCTTGGGAGACCTATTGCAGTTGTCGTTTGCATCCTCGCAGCGAGATCTGTTTGAGGAAGGATGGATGGAATTTGTGACCCGAGTGTATTGGCTCAAAGCTCGCTTCCTAGCACTGCAGGTTGGTTTTCCTTTTGAATTTAACTCATAATAACTTTCCCAGCAGTTAAGACCAATGCTGCTTAAGGATGCAGTACAGGAATCTCACCTCTTTTAAATAACAAGAATAAAATCAATTTGGAACATACTGGTGTCATCTTACTACTTGGTATAACCATTTTTCTGGAAGAACAGAGGTGGGAGTGGAGTAGGAATTCTCATGTACTAAACTTCATGTGCTTACAGAAATATATTTGGACCAAAGTGTTTTTCTATACTGTTTCTATAGGGTGACATGGAACAGGCACTTGAAAATTATGATATTTGTACTGAAATGCTACAGAATGCCACTGCGATGCAAGCCAAAGCTGGGGATGTGGGCAGCATCGTAATCCGGTTACCAAATCTGCATGTTGATTCTCTTGTGTCTTTAGAAGAGGTAAGTCTTAATCTGTAGGTGTATTCTTCCCATTCCATCCCAAGCCAGTCTCAAAGGTCATCAGTGCAGTATGTCTTTTGGGAAGGGAATTTACTGTACTTAATTTTTCTAAGAGTAAAAGGACAGGTCCATAGTTAAATGAAGACACTGTTTCCTTTTTGTCTGTTTCATGTTGTTCATCAGGATCTGTTTTGTGGATCTGCTGGTTCTGTACAACTTCAGGTTGTTTTTATGTAACAGGAAAAACATTTTTATTAAATCTGCATATAGAACAGTAGATTATTAACATTTTATTTTCAGACTGTTCTTAAACTTGTATTTCACCATTGCTTAAATGAACTCTACTTCAGTAGTCAATGTTTTCTACATAAAAAATGCATATAATTTCAAGGAAAGGACTTTCCCCTTTCCATTCTTTTCCTGGTGTTGCACAGGTGATGCTATCTTCATTTCAAAGTCCCTCTAATGAGTTTTCTTGCACTGAAAAAATGTGTGGTCTGGCTTTTGGGTCAGAGGGAAGATAATTGAGTTTAAAGTTGTTGTAACACTGATTGTACTAAAATGTAATAATTAAAAACCTGTGAGATGTGCTGTTATATAGTTGTTTTTTTCCCTAGACTGATTGTAGCTATAGAGCTCAAATACCTTTAGAGACAAACTGCCAGGAGAAACATCAGTAGTCCAGATGCATGTGAAAGTGAAATGAGTGTTTGATTGTGCCATCTGTGACATTTACAGATTGATAAGAACCTGAAGTCTCTGGAGAGGTGCCAGTCTCTGGAAGAGATCCAGCGACTGTATGAGTCAGGAGATTATAACGCAGTGGTGCATCTGCTTCGTCCAACATTATGCTTTAATGGTTATGGCAGAGCTAAACATCTGGAATTTGTAAGATCCATCCCAGAGAGACCAGCACAGCTGCTTCTCCTGCAGGTTTGCTTTGCTGCTTAAAAAATGTCTTTTCAGTAAGGATGAAGATTTGCAGCTGTTTTATTCCTAAAAAGAGGAGGAAAGGGTTTGGAGAGTTGGTTCTAATGGATAATGAGTCTTATTTGCAAAACAAACCATGGAATCAAAGCTGTAAATGATCCAAACAGCATAGCTTTATTGGTGCCAATGTAACAATTGTCAGCTGTGTGTATATATAAATATATATATACAGCTGATTTTTTAAAATATATATATAGTATATATTATATAAAAAGAAATGTGTACATTTCTTTCTTTGCATTTGTGGTTTCAAATGACTCCTTCTTCCTTGTAGTAGCTTTTTCCTATGCACCTTCCCTAGGAATCCCTGCTCAAACTGAAGGATTACAAGCAGTGCTTTGAATGCTCCGAAGTGGCTTTGAATGAAGCATTTCAGCAGATGATCAACATGACAGCAGCCTCTGCTAAAGAAGAGTGGGTTGCTACAGTAACACAGCTGCTCACAGGGATAGATAGTGCGTTGTCCTCAGACAGCAGCATCCTGGACGAGTCTTCCTTGACACCAACCCTTGTTCGACTGACAAACAACCTCATTCAGGTAGCCTGGTCACCTGTATTGCTATAGCTCTCACTTGCAATGACTCTTTGTATGAGATTTTGGTGGGGAGGGGAGTGGGTGTTACCTTCATCATTGTAGTTTTCATTTCTATGTTAGACACATACTGACCACATGCTCAGTAACAGTAGCTAACTCCAAACACGGACCTTGCTGAGTGTTTGCAATGGTGATGATGCAAGGGTTGATTTAGTTGGCTATGGGTGATTTGTGGCACTGATCTGAGGCTATATATAGTCTTGGACTAGAGGAAAAAGTCCATTAGTCTTAGGCAAGAGCCTTTTCCTTGCAATGTTCTAGATAAAGGTGTCTGTTTCCTTACTAGATCATAGACTGCAGCATGGCAGTCCAGGAAGAACCCAAAGAACCCTACGTCTCCTCAGTGCTTCCATGGATTATCTTGCACAGGATCATCCAGCACGAAGAAGATGCATTTCGATCCCTTTGCTGCCAGCAGCAGAACCAAGAAGAAGGAGGTAATTTAATTATTCACATTTACATGTTAAGTTTTGTTCTTCATCATCTACCTCTAGAATATGAATGAGAAATTTCCTCTAATTATCTCTTTATCTTATTGGGTGAAGGGAGAGGATTATATAAACATACTGTTCTCATTGTGGAGGGAACTCAATCTGAGAAGTCTCCTTTGCTAAATAAAGTAGTGGCTACTTGGATTTAACTTGGTTTCTGTATTAATTATTTACCATAATCTTTCAGTGAGTCCTGACACCCCTATGCTACCTTCTTCTCTCATGCTGCTGAACACTGCTCATGAGTATTTGGGAAGAAGATCCTGGTGTTGCAACTCAGATGGAGCTCTTCTCAAGTTTTATGTAAGTATGAGTGTTATGGAATAATTTAGGTTGGAAAGAACCTCAGAAGGTCATCTATCCAATCTCCGTATCTCAAAATATGACCATCTTAGAAGTTGCTTATTAATTACATTGTTAATGTCTGGATGCTAAAAATATGTTGTTTTGTTTTGTTTTTAATTCTAGTTTCTTTCTTTTTGCAGCCCAGCACACAAATATCTTGGTCAATTTAATTTGAGGCTTGTTATTCCATATTCCTGTCCATCTCAATCTGTTCTATACCTGCCTTTCTGTAATGATAGGAGATGCCCTGCTCTTCCATAACAAGCTTTGTTGTATAATTTCTTAAATGGAAGCTAGTAGAAGATCTATTTTGACTTGAAACAGTAAAACATTGGAAAAGCATTAAATGCTTTTTCTGAGTACTTAATAAAAATATAACCTTTTATTGGTCAGCAAGCATGTTAAAATTTCAGTTGCATAATTTAAGTCTTGCAATGTTTAAATTTGTATTGTATATTTTTATTGATTGTAAGATCAAAAAATTGCTTTCTTGTAACTAATATCAAAAACTACTTGCAGTAGTTTTTGATTTGCAAGAGGCGAATATGGATCTATGTGCAGTTTTATTTCCTGCTGTGTTTGATTGGTCAGCAAGATGCTACCCTCTTTCCAGAAAAGGCTTAGTATGATTTAGATTACAAATTTTATTTTGTATGTCCAGATAATGGTTTGCTCAGGAGCAGGTCTAATTCTTAGCTGTTCCCTGAGGTCTTGTTTGTGCTCTGAGGAAGTTGAATGCACACCCTGATCCCACTAGCTTAACAGAAGGAAGCATAAATGTTGTCAGGACAAATCAGAAACGGAACCAAAGATGCATTTTCTCTGCCTGCTTCGGAAATGAGCTGCCTGTGTGCATGGAACGTGCTTCCCACTCTGGTCTTCAGCAGTGACCATGGCTGCTATGCCCTGAGCAGGAAACAACACGGGCAGGAAGGATAAATATCTGCTGTTCCTTCCTCAGAGTTGAAATGTTTGATAAAGGTTTGGCAGTTAAAAGAATAAGCCCTCAGTGGCATTAGAAACTAAATTCTACTGTGAGGCGCAGGTGAGACAGACATGACACGACGGTGCAAAGTCTTGTTTCTTCCCATGTCCTGTTAATCTGTTCAGATTTACTTTTCTTTTTTCCCTTGTCCAATGATAGAAAGATAAAGAGGATTTCAAGTAACAGACTAAGGAGGAAAGGGAATAGGAATGCTCAATGCAATATAATTGTTTCTGTGGAGTTACCTCAGTGAGAAGAGGAATTGTTTCCTTGGCTCTTCAGCTGTTGAAATATTTAGCTTATTTGATTATATCCGGGTTGATTCTAATTTGCAGACTGGTGAAAAAAACAAAGTAACATTATTGTTCTCATGTTATTAACTGAATATAATTTTGAACATACAACTAGAGCTGCTCTATTGAGTAAAATTGAGAACCAGTGATTCTGTAATCATTGATTGATGGGGAGCAGACAGCTTTATATGCACGTCCATCCTCCTTTGCCTGAAGCTGCCTCTTTGCTTCCTTGCTCTTTCATGATTCAGCTGAGTGTGTTAGAGATCTAATATGCTTGGGAAATGATGCCCACACAGTCAGGCTATGATATAACTAGCTGCAGGAGTGTAACCTACTCGCTGGCATCTTTTTTATGATTATTCCTTGAGGTTTAATTACTGCGCCGGTGAAGAATCTTCTCCTGGTCGAAGCAGAATGTTTGTGTGTTGCTGTTTCCTCCTGCTTTCCTTGGCTTGGGAAATTGAATTACTGTCAGCTTTTTGCTCTAGAGCAGTGGGAGCCTGGGATGCCCTGACTGCAGGTGAAACCCAGATGATGCAGAGCTGTGGTATTCGTGGAGCGTTGCTCTACAGGGATATTTCAGTAGCACTTCACAGATTCAGCTTGACTTCATTGAGGTTTATTACCATCAGCTAAGACGAAATCATGATTAGTTCTGCATAGAGCTAGTCAGGAATCTCTTTATTTTGCTTCTCAGCACTCCCTGGAGCTTGTTAGGCACAGCTCAGTGCCAGAGCCCATCTACCTCTGCATTTGAGCAGCAATGTGTCCAGGTCAGTAATTTAGACAGCCAGGAAGGATGGTGTGAAGAGCCTGAGGGCTTCTGTGAGAGTCATCTCTCTCTGGCAGGGCTGGAGCTAATGAACAGAGTCGAGCTGAAGCTGCTGCACTGTGAACTATTAGATTACTTCTGCATCCGTCTCGCCTCCGTCTTCTGAGTCCTGGGAACATAATTCTGATGCACCAGGGGTGCCTTTGCATGGAGCTGCATTGCGTCCAGAGAGCTTGTTAAAGCTCAGGCGCTGCATTTCATGGAAAAAATAAACTATATCCAGTCTCAGATGTCCCTAGTGAAGAGATGTAGTAAAGAAGCATCTTATGAGCAATGCTGCTCAGTGCTGAATATAAATTGTCTCTGCATGGTGTGCCTGTACCCGAGCCTGGTGAATCTGATCATACACCCTGTGAACCTGGAGAAGCTGCAGCTAGTTAAAAGCCGAATATATTTGTAGCTAGATCTTTGCAGGTGTTATTGTGCACTTTGAAAGAAATCTTCGATATTTTCAGTTGTAGAACTGACCACTTCCTAAACTGACATATAATTGGATGTTATTTATCACAAGCAACTAGTTTTTAAAGACCAAGGATTCTGGAAAAGTGAGGAAAGGCAAAAATAGGATAAAGTATTTAAAGAGAGAGAGAGCTTCAAGTATGCTACATGCTGCTGTTTCATGGATTAACCTTGCAGTAAGAGATGTTTGCTGCTATCGGTGAACTGTCTGCTTGAATATGTTGATTTTAGCTGAAGAAGATGGTGTTAATGAAAGAACTTAGTATACAGTTAACTCTTAGCATTAGTCAGGGTCTGAATTATTGGAAACAGTGTTAGCTTATTGCTAGGAATTGAAAGGCTGAGTAGGAGTGCAGGAGGTTGCCGGGAATGCTGTTCAGGTAATAATTCTGTCACTAGTGCTGAGGTGATTTTTTGTTTGCAGCTATATAATGCTTTTGTTGTTGTTTTTCATGATGTTTGCATCTTCCTTTCAACATACTTATCTGTGCTTCACACTTCTTAAATTTCAAACCTGTTCAGAGATTCAGCAAAAGCTATGGTGCCTGCTGTGACTCATTTGGGATTGCTGTGACTCAAAATTTCACTGCAGTGCCTTCTAAGAATTGTCTTTTGCTACACTTATTTTTTATTTTTTTTCTGTCTCTTAAAAACGGTGTCTTATCACAAATCTTTACACATAAAAGAAGATTTTAGTATTATTTCCTAGCGTTTGTGGATGAGTTTCTTGTATTCAGAATGACAGACTTCTGCTTGTGATGATCCTGTTACAATGCCAAGAAAACCAGGCGTGAGGAGCCTGTTGTAGCATGTATTGCTTGTTCAAATGACTGGGTTGTTATGCTAGTGCATGCTGAAAAATGGTAAGTGATGATAGGCAACTAAAGTACTTTAAAAGAATTATGATGATAGTCCCTTATATGAATCACAAATGGCTGAAAGTAGAAAAGGAAATGTGAGAAATTTTGAATGACCTGAAACTTGAAACATTGAGAGTTCATGAATTAACAAGACAAAAAAGGCATTTTGTTGCAGCTGCTGCACCATTGAAATGATTTGTGTTAGATGATTAATTTACCAAAATATGGTGAATATTTGGTTTATTTAAAAAGATATGTACAGTTTCTTATGCTGTGGTCATCTAGTTCTAGATAATTGGGTAAGTTAATGCAAGTTTCAGATTTCAGCTGATTTGTTCATTAATATTTGTGATATTCTAGGTTCAAGTATTAGAAAAGGAACTTGCAGCATCTACTTCTGAAGATACCCATCCATACAAAGAGGAGCTGGAAACAGCCTTGGAACAATGTTTTTATTGCTTATATGGTTTCCCTAGCAAGAAAAGCAAAGCTAGGTACCTGGAGGAACATTCTGTACAACAGGTGAGATATGTGTTGTTCAATGTCAGGGAAGTATCCTGAAATGATGAACCTTGTTTGGTTTTAATCCTTTTTGAAATGATTTATGAGAAAGATCAAATTTTATTTTCTCAAAAATGTTTTGGAAACTATTGTGGAAAGTAAATACACTCTTGGGGACTTTCTTAAAAACATGGAAGACTTTATGCATATAGAGGGGTGAGATGCCTTAAGAGAAATGGTAGTACAGTCTTATTCACAGTCTGCCGTGTTGAAACTATAGACAAAATGATGTTAATGAGCCATGACTTTTCTGTTTTCAACAGATAATTTTGCGCTCGAGAACAATAGAGAGGAAAAGGTCAGCTTGAGAGAAGAACTTTAGCCAGCCAGCCTTGCAGTTTATGAATATGAAAAAAGTCACTTTTTAAAACGATGCAAGTGAATGATACTCTAGCTTGTTTTGCAAACCCTATATATTTTTGGTAGCTAATTGTCACATATACATGGAATTCAGTTCAGTTTGAGAGAACAACTACAGAATACCCTGGAAAGAGAGTTACAGTTTTAAGAGACAAAAAAAAACAGGTCAACAATCTTCTACCTGAAGCACAATTGATTTGTTAAAAACCCCAGATGATTTTGCATTTACCGAATGTAAGTGGCTACAGGTCTATAAATCAATAAGATTTTTTTTCAGTCAAAACAGTTATCTACCTTCCTTGACAGGCCTTTTAAAGTTCATTTAGTATTTGTGATTTTTTTCTTAAAACTTACCTCTGAAAAATTAATAAAAAGATAGAAATAGCTAAAGAAAAGAGAAATAGGAGATGAGTAGCCAGGGTCAGAAACAGTCTTGTCCCATTGGGCCCCTCTGGATTAAAAAGCCCATGCTGAAATAGTTGATAAAATGATTGTGTTAGTACCCTATGATTTCCATGTTTTCCTTAGAGAAACAGAATTTCCTGGGAATGAAATGAAGAGAGAGAGAGGAGAGAAGGAAGAAGGGGGAAAACAAAACAAAACAAAACAAAACAAAAAACCGCAAACCAAAAAACCTCAGTCTAGGAGAGAGAAACTGTGAACAACATATTTTATCAAAATGAAGAAAAATTAAGGGGAAGGGGGAAAAATGAGGAATGATTTGAAGGGAAAGTGCATTCTTCAGAGTTTTAAAACCCTGAGTCTCAGAATTTTGTCTGGCAGCCTTTTAATTTATTTGCCTTGAGTTTGAAATTTAAGTTTTAGAGCCTGTGTAGCTTTTCCCTTCTTGCATTTGTTTCCCATTCTCAGTGTCACTCAGGGCAATTTGCAATTGCTGCTTGCACATTTTTTCAGTAAGGTTGACCAAGTTACAGCCCAATGTCTTTAATCATGGAGAAGTTAGTGGGAGCAGCATACAGTGACAGTCATTTTAATTCTTTTTGTGAGGTTTAATTTGTTTCCTAATAGAGCAGTATGTCTTTTGTGCTAACTAAAATAGCCCAAAAACCTAACCTTTAGTCAACTTTTGAATTTGGGAATTTGAGATAATTTTTTCTTCTCGTTTTTTCCTTCTTCAGGTGGATTTAACATGGGAGGATGCCTTGTTTATGTTCGAATATTTTAAGCCTAAGACACTTCCAGAATTTGATAGTTACAAAACCAGCACCGTGTCGGCCGATCTGGCCAACCTTTTGAAGAAGACTGCGACAATTGTTCCCCGAACAGATAAACCTATGCTGAGCTTAGATACTGTCTCTGCCTATATTGAAGGAACGTGTAGCAAGGTATAACTAACTGTTTAAAGAAATGTAAGGAGGAAAGAGGTATTTGTTTTCATGTTGGCTTTGAGTTTGTTTGGGGAGTGATTCATCTTTTGATGCTGGATTTTCCTCAGTGAACTGCATTTAAGTGAAATAAGAATAATGTTGACGAGGATGAAATGTTGATTAATGTCGAGTTAAGATGAGATGTTCATTAGTGTTAGCCCACTCTAACACTACAGAAAGTTTTCATTTCTTGATACTCAATAGCTTTATATTTTTTGAAAAACATCTCTTTTCACTTCAAGAAAGGAGCAAGATGCAGCTCTTGTAATATGTATGCTTTATTAACCTTTATTTATGAATCTACTTATTTTTCAGGCCCCATCTCTCCCAGATGGCGCAGACTATTCTCCACCAGTAGTGACTGAGTTGTACTATCTTCTGGCAGACTATCATTTCAAGAATAAAGAACAATCTAAGGCCATTAAGTTTTACATGCACGACATTTGTATTTGTCCAAACAGGTCAGTATTGTTGAATTGCTGCGTGTTATTAATTCTTCTCACTTCTTTAGTACTAAAAAAGCACAAATCTATTTCTATGTCAAGAATAAAGCACTTAATAGATTAACTATTTAGATTACTCTTTTCTAATATTTGTTTTGTGACTAGAGAACCACTCAGAATCACCCAGCAGATGAGTGATGCTTAAAATTAACACTCTTTTTTCTTTCTAGTTTACAGTTAATTGAAATACCACTGAAATTAGGGCTTTTTGTCTTAACAATGAAGTGTGCTTTGGGAAAGACACTTTCAGACTGAACTGCAGAAATCTTAAAACCCTAGCTTGAATGGCTTGAGAAAGCCAAACTATTCCTGAGTTCAGGGACACAGCGGAGGCAAAAGGGAACATGAAGACCCAGAGCAATTTTACAGATGTAGTTTAATGTTATTGACTCTGCTTGCTTGAGAACTGCAGTTAGATCACTAACATTTTTTTAAAGCCTGATAAACTAGACAAACAAAACTTTATACAAATTGATAGGGTTTTTTAAACGTTAAGCTTATAAATAAAAGATACTACAATGCAGATTGACTTTATGAAATTTTGTTGCTCAGAGGAAGCTTTATGTGAAAGCATAGGATTGTTACCCCAGTGATAAGTCTTGATGCTGCTTCAGTTGTGTGTATTACATCTCTCCTCCCATTCTCCTCAGGAATTTCTCTATCAAGGTCACTTGGCAAGTGATTAGGCTTGTGGTTGAAATAAGCAAGCAAAAATGTGAAAATATTTTGAATACCACAGTTCCTTTTGTGTCAGAATCAGGGTATAATTGAAAAATTCCAGAGTCACTGACCCCAAAACTTGAGATTACATAAAGTGGAAACTACTCGTCACCCTGTATTGTCAAGATCTAATAAACAAGGCTGGATATTTTATATTTCTCCTTAGAAAGCCATCTTTCTTGTTCATCAGAGTTTTCCTTTAGGGGTATATTTTGGTTTGTGTGATTTCTGTGTAGGAAACGCTGATAATAAAAATAATTCACCTTTCAGTCCAGCACTATAAAATGTCATAATGAGCTACAGAAATAACAGGACATTTGAACAGGACAGCATGGCTACTTAAAAAAGGAATCAACAGGCATGCTGCTGTTGGAAGTATGGGTATACTTCTTTTATATGGCAAATAAATTAGGTTTGCATATGTAATGAGTATTGAGAGTAGGACTTTATTCAGAAACCATTTTTAATAAAATCAGTCCAGTTTAGGTTTGTACAGAGTCTTTGTTGCTGTGAGAGGAGGAGGAGATACAGAAATTATTTGAAAGAGCATATGAAGAAGTAAATAGGAATACAGTATAATGAACGTTGTCTTGGTCATTCAGGATGATGTGTAGGGAGCGGTTCACGTGTGACATTCTTGCCTATGCAGGTTTGATTCATGGGCTGGCATGGCTCTGGCTCGAGCAAGTCGTATTCAAGACAAATTGAACTCTAACGAACTGAAAAGTGATGGGCCCATCTGGAAGCACTCTACTCCTGTCCTGAACTGCTTCAAGCGAGCCTTGGAGATTGACAGCTCCAATCTCTCCCTGTGGATTGAATACGGCACCATTTCCTATGCCCTACACTCCTTTGCATCCCGACAGCTTAAGCAGTGGAAATCGGAACTTCCCCCTGAAGTCGTGCAGCAGGTGGGTGCTAACTTAGAGCAGACTTTTACAGTTATATAAATTTATAAGCCAACAACTTTCTAAATTAAATATCTACATTCTCTATACTACATCTTAGATGATGTATATACTAATTGATACTGGAAACTCTCATATTCATTTGTATATGTTGATGTCCAAAAAGTTTTACTTTGATTTATTTTCTAGAAAAGTCAGTTTAGTCTCGATGTTTGAATTATCTTTTATAGATTCTACAAAATAAGGTAAACCTTTGGATATACACTTAGACACTTTTAGGTGCAGGAGTGTATTCTTTTCTTGCAGTTTTTGTCCCAGCCAGAGCAAATACATGTATTTTTGGTGCTTTGTTCCATCACAGATGGAAGAGCGCCGAGACAGCATGTTGGAGACAGCCAAACTGTGTTTCACATCAGCATCTCGCTGCGAGGGAGATGGCGATGAAGAGGAGTGGCTGATTCACTACATGCTGGGAAAGATTGCAGAGAAGCAGAAGCAGCCTCCTGTTGTCTATCTGCTTCATTACAAACAGGCCGGCCACTACCTGCACGAGGAAGCCGCACGATATCCAAAGAAGATTCACTACCATAATCCACCAGAACTTGCCATGGAGGCGCTGGAGGTAAAAGAGGAAGTAAAATACCTAGCCTTGCAAACAGTGTTCTTTACACATAGCAGTTCCAGTTCCTATTAGTCCTTGTTATTAGACATGTGTTCAAATCTGAGGACATTTGCAAGATGAATGCAGAATAGAATTAAATGTGTTATCCAGACTGCTGCCATTCACTGCGCTCGGTTCACTAGTCATCTTTCAGATCTGTGTGTGGACAGACTTCACCATTATCTCTCTGACAGCATAAAGTCAAGCATCAATTTGAATAATATTTACAACACCCTTGCTTCCACTGTGTAGGCTGGTAAAAATAACATATTTGGAACCTATCCGTGGTAACCATCCACATCTGTTTTCACTGCTGTGTTTCAGAATTTGCAGGGGAGCTGTTCCAGATCTTCTCCTTTACAAGCAACTTAAAAAGGCAGAAAAAGTCTTGTTTAAGTAAGCTTAGGTAGCAAGCAATTATATTTGCAAACTCTTGCAGTTCCTACAGAGAAGGACAACTTATAACTGGTTGCACAACTGATTGCACAAGTTTCCTACTGATTGAACAGACTTTGGTGTTTTCTAGGTATTCTTTCGACTTCATGCTTCTATTTTGAAACTTGTGGGGAAACCAGACTCTGGAGTAGATGCAGAGATACTGGTTGGTTTCATGAAAGAGGCTTCTGAGGGACCATTTGCCAGGGGCGAGGAGAAGAACACCCCAAAAGTTGCAGAAAAGTGAGTGCTGATTTCCAGGAACATAGTCTGAAAGCAAACCCGTTCCAAATAAGAGCAGATTATTTGTGTGAAATATCTCTCTAGACAGTTAAACTGCAGTATAATAAATAATTAAAATGAGGATATGTGAGATATCAACCAAGCAAGGCGATCAGAATTAACTGTAATGTAGATTTCAGGTATCATATACAATTAGATTTTATGTGAATCTGAAGTCTTTTCAATAACTGGCACAGTGTAGGCAGCAAGAAAACCAATTGGAGCAACTGTTATCTTGTGATATGTTTTGAAGCCACTGTCTTTATTAATAATCTTTTTTTAACTATAGGCAGACCTAAAAGCAAATTATTTTTGGGCATAGCTTGAGTAAGAGACTTTAGAATTTCAGTCCTTGTAATTTGCCTTGCTAAAAATGATAAGATAAAGAATATTTCCATATTGATCAGTGATAGGGGAAAATATTAACCTCTGGTAAAACCAAAACAAAACATCGTTTAGAATTTTCTAATAAGATTTGATTACTGTGTTGGAAATACTGATGTTTTTAACTTTTCTTCCTCATTCCAGAGAAAAGACTTGCATGATTGACGAAGACTCTCGTTCTTCGGCTGGAACGGTGCCGGGTCCTGGAACTTCCCTCCCCTCCTCCTCCGGTCCAGGTCTGACATCCCCACCTTACACAGCCACTCCAGTTGACCACGATTACGTCAAATGTAAAAAACCCCGTCAGCAGGCAACGCCGGACGGTACAGTCCCTGTTCTCAATACTGGCAGCACAGGGAGGTGCTCGAATCATGGGGGGTTTGACCAGGAATGATCAAACTTGCTCATTGATGGAGGGTGAGGGGTCTGTGGTAACACGGGCAATATTGAAGCTCATTATTTTGAAAAATTCACAGTGCTTTAAATAGAATCGATGCACAGTCAGAGCTTTAAATACAGAAATCAAAGTTGTCACCTGCCACCATTGACACCTGCCATTTAGTCTCAATGGGAATGTTGAGAGGAGTTTGCAGCTGTCGCGTTTTTGATATTTCTCCCATCTCAAGAGCTAAATGGCTGCATCGAGTTTATTAGAAAAGATGTGGATTTGGTCTTTAGAAAACTGGAGCAAATTCCAGTGTCTGTGTGAACCCAGTCGGGTGCAAATTTGAACTGTGGCTGAGAAAAGTCACATCTAAAAAAGTAAAAGAAAATAGGATTATTCTTTTTTGAAGGAGGCAGGTGGCAACTATATTGAATATGTCATGAATCAACATGAAGTGATTTGCATGGTAGTCCTGTAGATTTCATCTTTTTTAATTTTTTCTTTATCATTTACAGTGACTGGTTAGCAACTCATCTCTATAGTATGAAGTGTTAGCATAAATAATTGTCTTGTAAAGCCAGAAGGTAGGGCATTATCACACTGTTACTGCAAAATTTTTGTAATATAATACACTTATTAGAAATTACGTTACTGTTTAACCTGACACTATCTTTTTGGCTAGAAATTTTATTCTGAGTCTACTCTTCCAGCAATCTATTTTTTTGATCTGGATCTGCTCTATAGCACTCAGGAATAAGTAAATTAATTTGTAAACTACAGCTTAGTGTTGAGAGGATATGGCAGGCCCCATAAAGTGCTCTGCTTGAAACCTTATTTCTAGAGAGAGGGCTACTTCCAGGCCTGTTGTCATTTTTGTGAAGAACAATATTCATAAACGTATTTTTACTGATGCAGTTTTGAAGAGGTAATTCTTGGGGGAACTGGCCAAATTTCCTTCTGCCCATTCACTCCATTGTATATAGAGATACTCATTTTCTCCATGCTTACATTTCAATCTGAAGTAATTCATTACACTGCTTTGATATCATATATAATTTAGTAATGTCATCATATATAATTTATTAGTGAATAAGTTACTTAGTGATCAGGCTCTTCTATTATTTAGCCTTATGATGTCTTTTCAACAAGACAGAGAGAGCAGATATTTAAATATATTCTAAATAATGTGTCCTGCGAGGAGCAGTTCTCCCTGAGACTACATCTGTTTCAGTCCTGCAGACTGACGGAGTGTTCCCAGGAGACACATAAGCAGAGGGATGTTCAGGGATGTGCCATTAGTGCATTCTCCCCAAGCAAGGTGTTCTGGGCTGTGGCATCCTAATTGCCTGGTGGAGCAAAGCTGGCTGCTTAGCAAAGGCTGAAGGTGCCAGACGAGGAACACGAGCACCTGCCAGGCCCAAAGCAGCAGCTCTTGGATCTCCTGGCTCAGCTGGTTAGCACGGCTGTCACAGCAACTGGAAACAGCAGCTGCCAAAGGAAGCCAGGTTGGGGTGATCTTTAGGCTGCCTGTGGGTGACTGTGACAAGTGGAATTGCAAAGCTCTGTGTCATTCATCACGTCTGGCACGTTGCTGGCAAAGCTGAACTCTGGATCCGGCACGTTGAAGAGCCCCAGGAAATTGAAATATTTGCCTTAGGCTACTGCAGATGGAAGCAGAGCTAACAGGCAGAGCAGCGCTCAGAAGTCTTCTACTTTTATATTATTACATATTCCCTGCTCCTTTGCATGCATTTGCATTTGACTTGTATTGAAAACATATACTTTTGAAGTAAAATGCTCTTGACATCTTACATGTAATCACATCACTGAAGAAGACTGCTGCCTGCTTTTCTGTTTTATTA
Organism: Nothura maculosa; assembly: GCA_032353885.1. NCBI lineage: Eukaryota > Metazoa > Chordata > Aves > Tinamiformes > Tinamidae > Nothura > Nothura maculosa. The sequence continues at coordinate 2,665,963 of JAUBOD010000707.1, read as the reverse complement.
TTCCTAAAAATAGCAAGAAAAAAAAATCCCATCATTCAAATACTCTTTGGATTTTTTTCCGTACTATTCTGACAGCAATTGAAAGTGTCTCTTTGTCTGTTCACAGACAAGACAGTTTGGCCCAAATTCAGCCTAGATACTTATTCTTACCTGGTTATAAACACTCTTTATTTGCTCTTATTCTAGTATAAGTTATGTTGATCATATACAATATAAACAGAACAACAGAACTGCATAGACTTATCCCTCCAAAGCAAACAGTAGTTCAGCAGTGCCTGGGATCCCACTCAGCCAGGCTGCTGAAGAAAAACACAGTTGAAGAACCCATGACCTGCAAGGACAAAGAGAAAAGATTATTCTAGGAATTAAAGGTTAGCCTAGAGAGGGAAAGTCTTAAGTGAAGGCAGGATAGCAGCATTCCCTAACCCGTGTCTAAGGCTGTATGAAGAGTTAAAAGGGAAGGAAAAATAATCTCTGGCTTTCCCTGTCTGTGAGGACAGAACAGGAGGTAATAGCCTTAAACTGCGTTAAGAAGAATTCTGTGTGGGGATTAGGAAAATAATATTAGAATAATTTTAGGAAACATTTAGCAAATAGAAATTAAATGCTAAAATATGTTCTCAGGAGAGAGTATAATACTGGAACACCTCAACATTGAAAACACTTAGTGATACAGCCATCAGCTGGGAATATCGGAGGTGTGTTTGGTCCTGTTGGAAAATGCAGTGAGCTAGATAAGCTTTTATTTATTTATTTATGAAACAAAATCTCTGCCAGTGTGCCTTCCTCCGCAGCAAATTATTTCAGTACAAGCAGGGCAGAATTTACTGTACAGCCGGGAAGGAAGCAGTAAATACAGCTTGTGAAGTAACTAAACTTCTTTCTCCTCGAGGCAGCTGTTAGCCCCAATCTCCTCCGAGGAGAGAGCAGTTTTGCTGAGTGGCAGCTGGTAGGTGCAGCTGACTAGCTGCTGTCATGTGTGTAAAATAGGCAGCAGCTTTTTTTCTTTTCTTGTCTCTCCATTCAGCAGCATCTTTTCTTCCCTTCTGTTATCCTGTCTTTCCTGGTGTCACCCCATCTGTTGCTGTTTTATAACCCACCCACGGTCCTCCCTGCCCCCACAATGTGCATTTAATAGTGGAAGCTTGAGATTTAGACTGAGTAGCCACCAAAAGCAAACTAGGAAACATGAGGGAAAGGGAACCACACAGCAACCCAGTCTGTCTGTATGTGGGATATCCCCACATTTACCTTGCACAGCTCGGTGGCCAGTGTTAGATATAAAAACAGGCTTTCTCCTTGTCTTCCTGTACATATCCAGCCTGTTTATAGTCATCAAAGAAAAAATAGAATACAGATTTCAAGCTGTTTAAGTTGAGCTAAATTTTGCACTAAATACTGAAGCTAGTGCAGAAAGCAAAAAAGAAAAGCATTAAATCTGAAGAAGTATGACTTCTAAAAGGTGACTTGGGAGACTGCTGTGAGGATTTTGTTTTGTTTTCTCTGTGTATGCCTTTTGTATTGATATTTGGTTGCAAATTGTGATGATGCCATGCAGTTGACATATGCAGGATGCATTGCTACTGCAGTATCGAAACATCTTACAGTTTCAGTTTCCATCCATGTCATGTAGTATGTTTTGTGTAGCTAGATGGAGTCATCCTATTTTTGTGTGTGTCTTTGCCTGATTGCTTTTGCAACCAATATTGCCCGTGCTGCCTCTAACCTTTACACAAATCTCTGTTCCCCAGGCATTCTCTTCCTGCTTTTACCTGTCACGGCTTGCTTGTAATAATTGGCAAAACCTGCATGATACCTCACTGGGAAAGGCTACTCGCTTCATGCTGTGGGAGACGCCCCACTTCATAGTTTGTTGTCCTGTAATTCTGCAAATGTTATAATGCTGCACTTTTTTATGTGTGTGTGTCTGTAAATGGGTGTTCTCAACTCCCTCATGAGTCAATGATGATCTTTAAGACTCTTTTTGCACCAAGCTGTCACTCATGCCAAGCTAAGTAAGCGTCAAAGATGGAGTGGATATTTCTGTGCATAAAAAGAATTATGTTTTGTAAAATGAAAGTTTTAACCCTTGAAGTTCACTCAAGTAGGTTAGAATTAAATCTTCATGTCTACTGTACATGTGCCATTCTAGCCCATGGCACTGGATGCTCGTTCTGTTTCAGTATGCTCCATTTTTGCTTTCCCAATTTAACTTGTCTCTGATTTTTATGTCATAATGAGTTTGAATGAAAAGGTAATACTGAAGTTTGGTATGAGGTTACATAAAAAGGATTTGACTAAAGAAATGGAACGGTGGCTAACAACTCTATTGCTCTGCACTTGGAGATGGAACAACACTAGCATAGGAGTGTAAGTTGCTGAAACCCACACAGGGATCTGTGCAGCTGGACAAAACAGGCTCTCATCTTTGACTCATTTGTATAGGGGAAGTTCCCTTATACATTGAGAGGACCCTGCTGTCCTCAGGATATTACCTGCTATCATGTGTTCTACGGGCACATGTAAATTCATACATGTGCACACGTGGGCTTTTCTGGAAAACTGCTCTGTCTTTATTTGCTCATTATTTGTGCATTTGAGTGTTCTTACCTAAATGCACCAAGTCGGCTTGCCTGTGTCGTGTCCTGTTTCTAACACCGTGTTTGCAGCTTGTTGAGATCGCTTTCAGTACTAATCTCTGCCCACTACCCTGACAGGTGTTAGGTCTTCTGTTCTCCAGTCCCCGACAACTTTCTCTGTGATGGTTGAGAAGTTGCTGCTGAGGTGGGAGTTCAGTGGTATCCACCTGCACTACAGAATGTTATTAAAGCTTTAGAAATGAATCACAGGAAGTTTGGAAGTTTGGTTGACCTCTCTTCAGAATCCTCATTCTCCGTAATTCTCTAGTTGCTATAGAAAATTTGGCATCATTAACCAATCTAAAACTTTCAATTAAGACCAAATTACTGTTCCCCCATGCTTTAAGATCCTTTTTTTATTGGATGGGGATTTTTTTTTTGTATGTCAATGAAAAGCCTAAGAATTGCATCAAACTTTCTTCCAGCTTTTTGGAATCTCGATAAGCAAGACCTGATCTGCAAGTTCAAAATCTGCAGAGGGATTTATCTTGATAGAATAAATTCATAGGAAACCCTTATTTCTCTCATGATCATGTGCTGTATGGATGGAAGGAAGAGGTTTAATTAAATTAGCAGCTCATCTGAAGCAAGAGTCTTTGCTGTTTTTATTTTGCTTCTTGATCATATCAAGAAAATTAATAAGATTGCACTGGGACTACCTGGGCAGCGGCTAAACCATACCTCTTGTTTAAGCGATTCATGTGTCTTAATAAAGGTGTGCCTTAATTTCCCACTGTAAATTAATCTTGGCCTACAGATTTAGAGCCACTGACCTTTACGGGAAATTTGCCTTGGAAGCTGAGTTCTGCTGGCACAATATTGCAGAAAAATGTCAGTTCTCTCTCCCAGCAGGAAAAATTTATATTCATCTTTGTGTCTTTCTATTAAAGGTATAAGTTTGCCTCTTTTGTTAGTTATTTTTTTCAGTCAGTTTTGCCCTTGGCAATCCCTGCTGGATAAGGAGTTGCTTGTGTCAGGTGGCTTTCACACGAGTGAAACATGTTCACTTGCCTGCTCATTCTAAGCTAAAACTGTTGTCCCCATTTGTCACAATCCTGTACAACTATGTGTCTTGCACTGAAACAGTTATCAGTGCATCAACAGCTTGGCCCATAACGCTCTCCCAGGTGTATGTGTCGAGGCTGTGCCACTATTCTTTTTCTTCTTGTCTACTGCCTTGATGTCCAAGAGTTTTCTGCCTTAGACCCAGTTCTTTGGGTTGTTTATTTGTCTTTCAGAGCACTTAATGAACAGCCTCTAACACATGCAGGTTAGATGGCAGCGGTGTTCAATCCTGTCTTGTCCTTTCTAATGATATTGATTTTTTTTCTCTCCTTCACAAGTAATTTTCACCGATATCGATGTCTCTAATTTTCTTATCAAATGGGTTTCGATAGTGTCAGACAAAATATATATAGAAAGGATGCTTTTCAAGGCAAATGGCAGAGTAAAATTTGATAGGACCACGCAACATCTGAAATACTGTGTCCTCAACTACTTGTCACATTTGAGCACTGTTTTGTTGAACGAGGTTCCAGGATTATATTCTTGGAAGAAACCTGCTGAGGAGGGGGGCACTCTAGTAATGTTCAGTAATACTTGTGAAAGAAGACTAGGAGGGTTAACTTTTTAATGCAAAGCTGTGAGTTAAAATGGTATCTTGAAATAAATGAATTTATTTAAATACCTTTTTGGAGTGGGTGGTGGTTGTGGATCCTGTGTTGCCTTTGAAAGGGCTTGGCTGAGTGGGTGCAGGTCTGTGTTACTGCTAGCGAGGTGCACCCATGGGCATGAAACAGTTCATTTCTGTCTGTGTTTTGCAGAGAGGAGTCAGGACAGCACTGCAGCCGTGCTCTCCGACTCCAGCTCCACACAGGACATGTTTAATGAGCCCGCCAGTTCTCAAGACAGCCTGAGGAAGTCGTACCCAGAGAAGAGGATTTCTGCATCTGCTTCTGATGCACTGACAGCCCACAAAGACACCCCGGGATCTACAGAGGAAAAGAGTATGACCATTTTAATAGATAGGATCAGCTTATATATTTTGTTACTTTCTTTTTCAGCAGGCATAAATGTTGTTGAAATAAGCTGCACTGTGAGCATTTTAATTAGACATTATTGCTGCGTGTATGTGTGTAGCTTGAAATTAGAGCTGTTTATTATTCATATGGCCATCATCCCAAGTTGCTTTATTTTAAAACCTTATTTACTGTTAAGCTGCTGTCTTTGTTGGCCATTTGGCTTTCTTTCCTTCTTTCCTTTGGTATTTATGCCCTTTTTGTTCTGGCCCAGTAACAGACTGACATTCATTACCTAAAAGAGGATAAGTAGCAGAATTAGATATTTTATTCCAGTGGATACTTTATCTCTGTAGAGTAGTGGAATTGCTGTCTGCCACAGTTTTTCATAAAAATATATATGTGTTCCATATTCCCCTGGAAAATGTTTCCAAAAAAGAGAAAGAAAATTAGACCATCCAGTATCCATTAACTGGAATTTTCCTTGCCCTCTGTACAGTTGGATAGCTGGGCAACTGGGCTTCATTAGAGGAGGAGGATGGAAAATAAGACTGTTGCATTAATCTTGCCCATGCTTCTGGCTTGTGTGCCCTTTGAAACGTGGGCTGGTAAGGCTTTTCTGCCAGCAAATACTACATTTTAGTCTCTTCTGCCTTCAGACATGTGAAATGTGGTGCGTGAGCAGCATTGATTCATTTCACTGATCTCACTGGGAAAAAGTGCCTGCTAATTATTTTTTATTGATGTTGCGTAT
>JAUBOD010000707.1:2648082-2658767 GCA_032353885.1 Nothura maculosa | reverse complement strand
CAGCAATTCATCTGCATGCATGTAAAAACACCTCCTGTGACACATATAGGCTTTCTGGGTGTCTTGGGTAATGATCTACAGAATGAAACTTTCCTTCGTGGCAGATCAAAGAAATAATTGCCTTAGCTCACATAAGGTGTTAGTGGAGCCTTTAAAATGTAAGATTTGATGGTTTTGTAGGTCTGTGGCAAATAAAAGCACTAGATTTCTTGCTGCCTTTGTGACATCTCATGTTACTATGTAGTTTAGGACAGTGCATCTTAGTCATAAGGAATTGAAGCGGTTTCTCCAACATGATACTTCAGAATCAATCAGCAGTATTTTCATAGGAATTATTATATATCTGCCTCCCATCATATAGTTGGGGAAGGCCCAAGATTTTAACACCTGCTTGCATTCTCTTCATCTCTTAGGAATAAGTGCTTTCCATAATACTGTGCACAGGGTTAGTACAGCCACTGGCTGACTGTTTAGATATAAAATCCTAACCATTTCTAAACAGTTCCTGAACTAAGAAACAGACCTTGACAGAAATACAGCTAGAAATACTCAAAAGTGGCTTACTGCCTTTTTTTCCTTCTGCTCCTTTATTTTATATTCTTTTTCTTGAATATGACAATTATTCGCTGTTTAGAAATCACAGAATGAAAGTCAGTCAGAAGTCCTGCTGTGCACAGCCCCGTGGGAGTGATTTAAACAAGGCCTAACGGTGTCTCGGTCACTGTAATAAATGGGAGCTGGATGTCACTGCAGGAGTCTGGTAAAACCTGCTGCATGTGGATGCTATAGAATGTGCTCTACAGGAAGTATGACTTTTCATGCCTTTGCTATGTTAATCCTTTGTCTTTTTGAAATATCAGTAAAATATGCACAAATTGTAAATCCAAATTTATTATCCTTGAGTAATAGTGATAACCAAGTTTGCAACCAACAGATTTCGCACTTGAAAATGTTGTGTCACCTCGAATCCTGCAATGCATTTCTCCCTGAGTGCTCTTCCCAACCTATATCAAAGCCTTTATAAATTGAATTTCCCCTCTGTATTCCAATACTGGAAGCGAGGGGAATGGAAGCAATCAAAGCACTTGGTACCTACGATAGAAAACGTATCAACAGGACTGCTTCAAACTGAGCAAAAAGAACATGTATCAGCAAGCAGGCGGAAGGGGCTGTACAGTGATTACCCAGAAAAATATGACCCTTTCTAAGCTTGTTTTGAAATATTTTTATGCTGTTTGCATGTGACAGTTGTTAATTTCTTCATGGAGCTAATCATTAAGAGGAGCTGTGGATTCTTGCAATCTGTCATTACTGTTGCTGACAAATGATTGTGTATCAACATTCAAAAGGAAAAGCTGCTGTTTTCAATTAATTGGTTCAAATAGCATGTCCTTGCCTGAGGAACTACTTGCAAAATATTTTCTTCCGTTTCTTTTCTCTTGATGTCTTTCCTTTGCTCTTCCTCTCTCTCTACATAGAAGCACAAGCTTAGTGATCAGTGATGTTTTTCAGCATGAAACACAGTGTTTTCTAAATCTCTCTCCCCTTGGAACTCGATAAACTTGAATCTTGCCTGTTTGAGGCCAGTAGTTATCAAATTAAACTAGGACTGTTGGGTTTTCCTCTCCTTTTAAAATTAGTTTTGCTGCATGATAAACAACCACTCAGCAGTGTTAAATATCTTCTTACTAGTATAGATATATATACTACACACTCTCTCAAAGTCATAATTTTCTTTCTTAAGCTACTGATTAAAGTACTTTCTCAGAGCAATGTCAAGCATCTGTGATACCTGTGATTATAATACCCTGCTATATCTTTGTTGGGATTTTTATTGCTAAACAAAATAAAAACACAAAAGGCAGGTACTGCAGCAGTAAACAGAGTGAGAAGAATACTTAAATATCCTGCTCATAGCCCACTAAAAAATACTTAGATAGATCAGGTAGAGCTGCTGTTTAGGCAGACCAAACTATGGGTAAATTTAAGGAAGCTGAGATTAATTTTCAAATACATATAACCATGTTGGAAAATTCAGCATTTATGTGCCAGTGCCAGGAATTGCTATGAAGAATTTGGACTGGTGGCCAAAATTCATGGTTGGCCAGGAAAGCAGATGACTGGCAGGTCTCCATAGTGCACAGAACAACAAGCTTTCCATATGCAAGCTGTTTTCTCTCATGTTACACTATTACCCATTTTGCTGATCTGCGATTAGTAAAAATAGTCTTTGGGCTGTTCTTTTTATTTTTTTAAACATCCTTTTGAAAATCTTTCAACATTTTGGCTATGCATTCTGTTTTCTTCCCCTCCCACCCCCAAAATTCTGCTTACTCTCTTTAGAGGCTGTTTATATTATTCTGTTATCACAGCAAATCTGTGCATAGCTGCATTTTTCTCATACTGAATAACTGTGCAAGAAAGAGTGAATTTTCAGAAGTTATTTCATTGCCAGTTTGGGCAGGGCTTTTAGTTTCACATTCACCTTCTCTGTCTGTACTGAAGAGCATTCTTTGTCCTTTGTGATGTTAGATTTTTATTTCCAAAATGGCAGGATGTTGTTCATCACTATAATTAACAAATTCTATGCAAATTGAGGATTCGCCTTATCTCATCATGGAGATGCATAGAGTGGGTCTGATATTATTCAACCAATCAGGAAATAAAAATCCTTGTTTATATACCTTTTTATTATAGGATTAAAAATAGTTTTCAAATCCTTAAAGATGCTTCTCACAGATATTGTTTGCATGACTTAGCTTCTCTTAAATTGGATCATCTATCACGCCTGTTATCAACAGAGCCTCTAATGACTTTTAACAATTATTTGCTAGCATCATGGTGTAATATCAGTAATACAAAACTGGAGTACTTGACAAACTGCTAGTGTTCATTAGCTGATCTCATGGTACTCTGACTGAAAGTGGCAGTTGACCTGTTTTGTCAAGTAATTTTAAAAAAATATTGGGAAAAAAATCCAATATTATACAATGCATTATAGCTCTTTTAATACTATTTCAGGTGAAGTATCCTCTTCTACATTTATAAAATGAGATTATGAACTTTGGTTCAGAAAAACGGTGTGAATTCACTGCCATATCATTTTATCTGTAGCTTTTATAATATTAATCATCAGCTGGGTGTAGGTAGCCTGATTAAGGCTTACGATACTGAGTCCAGAGGCAGTAATCACGATGCACTTTCCAACAGAGACACCCAGGCCTGGCTCACTGCACTGACAATGTGTCTTTTGCATCATCATTTCTAGGAAAACAGCAGTCGTTGTTTTGATAATTACTTTTATGTGAAAGTCTTTCTAATTCAAGCTACATTGATGTGTCAGGTATAGTATAAGGTCAATACTGTGCAACTGTTCAGTCACACTAGACATAATGCACACAAAAAGCACACAAAAATCAAAAATATGTAGACTTAGTATGTAGGCACACTTGCAAACAGACATAACGTGTTAGCTGAATATATCTAGATATTTTAGCAACAGTTTGGGTGTAATGGTTCCGTGAAAATGAACCTTTAAGCTCAGTAGTTTGTTTATTCTGCTTTTGTTTGAACCCGTTGCACTAGTTCTTAATGAGACCAAGCCTATCTAACAGGCTATAAAAGCAAATATGGGGAAGAAGTGAGGTGTATTAGGACATTTTATAGACCTCTCAGCAGCACTTCAGAGGTCCTGGGTTAGGCAAAGGTGGCTTTTGACACCATGGAGTTAAGGGATATCCATCCCTAAGGTGATTCAGATTTCCACTTATCTGACCATGAGAGATTTTCCTTTTACATTCTGATAATGCAGCTAAACTTTTTGCAAGTTGCTGTCAGTCATCTTGCCTTTGAATCTTGGGGTGATGAGGATGTGGGAGGCAATTGCTGAACTGGAAAGAGTACTCGGTAATTGCCCTGAGTCAGCCAGCTAAATCCAGCACTTCAGGCTGGCAAGCAGTGTGCCAAGAAGAATAAATCCCTTCTGCTATGTCCTGGATTCCTTCACCCACTCCTAATAACTCCATCGGCTAAAAACTGAGTGGAGCAGACTGAAATCTAATGAGCTGAGACCTGCTCAGCCGTGTTTACAGGGAATAACTGATCATGCTGATTTAAGAAGGGCAGTGGAAAATCTGTAACTACATCTTTTATTCCCATTAGTTTTGATTGTGTGAAGTTACCGTGTAATTGCCCCATTTGTTTGAAGGATCTTTTTTTGCTCCTAGCTGGGTTACGGTCATCATCTTGTTCAATAAGAGCCAATGAATTATATGTACCAAGTACATGCATAAGGAGGGTCAGTGTAATGTACATAGCACGTCACCAGTGTGACACGACACTTAATGATATCTTAGCATTCTCAGTATAAAACTTTGATTCATAAATAATAACCATATCTTAACTACAAAAAGAAAATAACATATAGACTGAGATTTATATATAAAAGTGGTTGGTGGTATCTTCAAGTTTTCCATTTTCTTTCTTGTTTTTTTTTTAAGATAGTTTTAGCTGTAAAACTCATATGACCACATATGAACATTACAGTTCATTAAGTCATGAAGCACAAGCATCAAGCAATTTTTTAAATTTTGTTTTCCTGGTTAGTAGAATCTCCTTATGCTTCCAATTACTTCTGATTAATAAAAATTTCTGCTTTGCAGATGTGATCTCCAGCCCATGCGAATCAGAATTCAGCACTGTCATTTGCCTCTGTAGAACAACATATCTTCCTATTTCTTTTATCTTTTCTATATTAAAACTATCATCTTCAAATCTAAAAGGGAAAAAGAAAAGCCAGTTTAATACTCAGCTAAGAAGTCATGAAGCAATTGGAGCAAAGCACAACCTCTGTCAGTGAAACCTTACAGTTAACAACTGGCCCATCTCTTAGTGCTCCTGAGCAGCGGGTTTTGCCCAGAGCCAACAACAGCAGCCCCTGGTCTCCACCCTGCACCAGAGATGCTCATGTGACACACCGAGCTCCTCAAGGGCGGCATCTTCTGCAGTTCAAGCTGCAGTTTAAGCTTCAAGGTTGCCTCGTCCATTTGACCTGCCAGCTGCCTGAGCTGGGTCTTTGAGCTACTGTTGCCAGGGTGGTCTGTGAGGGGCCCTGGTGCATGGAGGAAGCCTCTAGGACACACTGAACAATTCCTTCCCATGTCTAGGGAGAAACATGTTGATTTGTGCAGAAAATATTTTATCCTGATAAAAGTCGAATTACAGTTAACACTAGAAAGAGAAATAGTAAGATGCATTAGTGCATTTACACTTCAGATTTCTCTAGGTGCCTGGAGATGGCTGGTGGATCTCAAGGGAATGACGATAAGTCCAAGTCAGTTTAAAGAAAGGTTCCGCAGAGGGACATCACCAAATGCAAACATATTCTGAGCTAAAGCTTTAACTATCGCACAGCAGCTCCCGGGAAAACGAGAACGGAGGTTGTCAGATAAATAAAAATTTATAAAATTTTAAATTTATTTTATCCATAAATGAACGAAAGGCAGGGAACGTGCAGATCTTGCAGCTGCGGGGCGGATGCAGATCCCGAGTGACTCACGTGCCCTGCTCTTCCCGCAGAACCTGCAGTGGGCCCGGGACGTGCTGCTGGGCAGCGGCAGCCCCTGGCAGCAGCTGAAGCACATGCCGGCGCAGGGCCTCTTCTGCGAGAGGAACAAGACCAATTTCTTCAACGTAAGTTCATGCTATTGTGGCACTTTCTCAGCTGGGGCTTAGCTCCTGCTTCTCCTTCACCTCATTGTAAGGGATGTGACAGGATTTGACACGGGACACTGAGGGAGCTGCCCTCAGTGATGTCCTGTTGGGAAGAGGTTGCTGAGGTTCTCTCTGCTGAAGGAGAATGTGGGGAAGGTTTATTCTGGAGGGGCTTAAAAAGGTGGAGAGGAAAGCACCAGTGGTTCCCAGTTATACAGTATTTATCATATATTTGCTAATGGTGCATGTGGTGGTTGAGATCTTTATAAAAATTCTGAGTCTGTTTATCTTAATTATCCTCTGCTGTGATTGCTTGGTCTCGGCGAGACTTGTGCTTCTTGGAACAAGCCAAAACTTGGTCCAAGGAATCTCAGGTGTTGGAAGGAACTGTGTTCAGCTCTGGTGGCCTCTCTGCAGCAAGGGGCTCCCAGCACGCAGGGTGACAGCTCGGCCGTGCTCCTTGTCCCTGCACCGCGGGGTCTCTGGCACCAGGAGCCCCTCTGCCTTGCTCAGGGTGGCGGCCCCTCGCGTGCTCCTCTGAGCAGCAAACTCCCTGCTGTGCTGCAGACTTCTCATCTCCATGTTGTCTCTAGTATCTCCTGCTTTGCTGAGGTATGTTCCAGCTTTCAATGCTCCTGTGTGTTTGTGATAGGATTTGCTGGATGTTTTGTGGCTCGTGGTGTGTGGAAAGGGCCCGGAGATGCTCTGCCTTGTATCTCTGAGCTGCGTGTCCGTGACTGCCTGTGACTGCAATGATAGAACTTTCAGTCTCTGCTCATCTATCCAGTGCTATGTGCTTAGCTCTGTTTTAATATTTTTAATTCTTGTGGCATTTATTTCCATTTTGCACCAGTGACCATCCATCTTCATTGCTCTGTATGATGTTAATTAGCACCTCTCTGCAAACTTCTGTTAAATGTGCTGTCCTCTGGCTGTAACCCTCAGTGAGGCTGAAGAACTGAGAGATACTTATGGTGATTCCAAACTGTATCCTGGGCCACTTCGCAAAAAAAACCTTCCATTTCATTCCATTTTCTTTTCTAAAAGCTTTGATTAATAAATACTGTCAGCCTGACAAGGTTTAGACCCAACAATTGTGATCTGGCTGCTGACAGCATGACTTTGTACCTATTTTCCCCTGCAATATCTGCAAGAGTCCCACAGAGTCAGTCATGAACTCCTCAGGCTGGTGAGTGTCTTGGCTCTAATCCAACTAATAGAAGTATTCACAAAGAAGTTAATGAAATTATTAAGCGTTCTTGAAGTTAAGTGTTAGCTTTGCTTGATGAAGGGCAACTTGTTCATTACTGCAGGGTAGAGTGTCAAGAGTAGTCTAGATTTTCCCACAGGAGGGAAGCAAGTGCTGGAGAAGTGAGCAATGTGTGTAAAAGAGTGTTTCTACTTAAAAATGTGAATTGCCACATTAAGAGAGACCTGTGGTTGACATATTTCATACCTAATTTTTGAGCATCAAGGTTAGAGAGTTTAAAGACAGGTGCCATCCTCTCCATACTTGGAGGTTTCCAGTATTTTAAAAGTGTTGTTCCTATCTCCAGGTAGCAATCTCCTTATACACTGACAAATGAATATGTTAGCATAGATACTAGACACCAGTGTAATAGTTGTTTTTTTTTTTAATTTTACAAGTATTTCCCATATTATTTTTCTTTAATAAGAAATCAAACATTTTGAAGTAAAAGATCATCTTCCAACAGAAGATACACACCAGACCAGCACAGTATCCAGGCAGCACTGTGAGAAAATAAGAGAAAATGGTGCAAATGATGTTCTTGGCTTGGATTTAGGTCTGCCCAGAGATGAAGACAGTACTAGGCAAGAGTCCTGGGTGCAGAAAAAACTGCAGCCTGGAGGCACTTGGTGCTGGGGACGCTCGAGTGTCTCAGCTGTGGTGACAAGTATAACCAGCACATGGAGTGCCTCACACTGCCTAAAGGTTGGCGAGGGCTTTGTGAGTCAGCGCCAGCATCTTGACTTTTCCTGCAGATATGTCATGTTCCTGCAGATATGTCATATGTCTTGCTGTTGAACAGGCACAATATGCAGCAGGAGCTGAGTAGGAGAAAATATTTTGGTCTCGTTTGCTCCCAGGTGCATTTTCCAAGCCCTCTTGAATGCTCCGTGCAGAATGCATGGCAGTCATCCAGTACGGATGACATGGAGCAGAGTGAGAAAACCCAGATCCAAGAGAGGTGGCTACAAATGCCCATGAAGAAAAATAAAAAGCTGCTAGTGTCATCTGACATTGCAGAGCTGTGCAAACCCAAACCTGTGAATAATTTGGGGGAAAAAACGCTTGCTTTTGCCTGGGTTAAACCTCAAATAGTTTGTTCTCCTCCAAAGCTCTTAGCCAGGCAGGGGGAAAGCAAATGTGCTGCACCATCTGGGGCAGTGCTGAGAAGACAGGCTCGTGTGTCGTGCGTTGCATGCAGATGGTGCTGCAGCCCACTGTCCCTGCGAGTGTCTTCACATACAGGATCAGGTGAGAAAATAGAACTTTACAGAGCTCTCTGCCAATACGCATCTGATCTGAGAAATAAAATGCCCAATTTTTTAAAGCTTGCCCAAGCTTCAACAGAAGCTTTTAACAGAAGCACTTTGCTTCTGGATAAACCAAAAATAAAATAAACATTTTTTTAAAAAAATGTATTTGTTAAATACTTAAAGTGGTTGTTTCCACGTAAAGCATTTTGTTTAATTTTTTGAGAACTCCTGCATTTTGTGATACAAAAAAGTTAAATAAATGCTCAAAAGACTTTCTATGGATATTTTATTATTGAAGTCCTTTTGCTTTTGAAGTAGCAGAGCTAGTGTTTTCAGTCTCCCATACGGAAGATTTGGGGTTGTTGGAATTACAGCTGACTCAATTGTACATGTGCAAACGATGGCATGTGGGGGGGGAAACTAGCAGCTCAAAGACTAGTAGGGACTGAGCCAGCCTTCTCTTCCCAGACATTTTATAAATCATGCATGCTCCTAGTAGAACTATTTATGAAATGTTTATGAGAGTGCTGTATGAAAAGAAATAAACTGGAGTAAAGCAGTCTCCTCTTAAATTTTACTGCAGGACTGCAGGTCTGAATGTGTGTGTCCCATTCTGTTGTCTAATTTGTTTGCTGTCACTGAGCTATGACTAAAATTTCTTTGAAATCATCTGCTACTGGCTTCAGGATGGGAGGAAAAAAGGCACGTTTGCTTTGCTCTGATACCTTCCTGCCTGATGTGCTAGAGGAATGTCAGGGCGCACAGAAAATCTCGCTGCATTTCAAGAAAAAGATGCCCTCTGTGTTGCTGCCCTCTGCCTACTTGCTTCTCAAACAGAAGGAAACAGCCCTGACGGTGCAGCTAGGAGCAGAGGGGTTTGCGTGTCCACTGCCCATGATGGGGAGGAATCGTTGCATGGATGATCATTGCAGTTAGGCTTGCAGGAGTTTGGGCTGGGTTTCTGTCAATAAATACTCGTTCTTTGAACAGGGACATTTTCTTCATAACCTGCATGTGCAAGGACTCTCCAACATTCTTCCTTTTCTGTGCTTGTGTGCGCATGTGTGAGTGTAAATAGAGACTTTTATTTTCTTGCAACCTCTAGAATGGTTTCTATAGTAACTAAATTAGCAATCAATTTGCCAGGAAAAAAATATATTGCTTTATATAGTAGGGCGCTGCTTCGGTTCAGATATCCTGCCACTATTAATAAAACAAAGTTTTATTGCAACTCTGCGCACAGATGATGGTATTCATGAGTCTGTGGGTGGGTGGTGATTGTGGAAGGAGTCTTTTGATGGCTGAGCTCAGTGTGTCAGTAACTTCTCCATATGGTTTCTTATACAGTATTTGTATATTCCTGGCACATTCTCAGGGGAGGGGGTAATAATAATCTGTTGTCATACAGATCTTGATGTCCATCTTTGGTAATTGTTTCCCGTGTATTTTCATGCACTTAATACGCTGTAATTCAGATGTTCATGTGCAAGGCTGCAAAGCGTTAAGGATAATAGATCTTTACTATGGAGTGGGAATAGCTCTGGGTTGCTCTCCTCCTAGCATGTCTTCTCAACTGGCAAGTGCCCTCCCAGCTCCTGGACATCTGCGACGTGGAACATTTGTCTTCTGGGAGAAATAGCAGCATTGGAATCAGATTGCAGAGAAAGGGAAAGAGCTCGAAGAAATTTCCAGCTATCCATGTGTGCTGAGATTGTCTCAGTCTGGTGAGGCTCAGGGTTTAGCCACATATGGGAGTGCCAAGAGAATTGGTGGTTATTTGAGCATGTTCACAATTGGATGCAATTTTCTGAACAAATACTGATCTTTTTAGCACTTTTAACACTCGAGCATGAGAGGATGCCGAGCCAAGATAAAAAGAGAAGAATGAAATCATTAATGACATCCCAGAAATCACAAGGGTGTGAAGTTAGCTGATTTTTGCCCTTGTTTTTAAGTTTCTATTTAAAACAAAATAGTAACAATAGTGTAATGCTTGAACATATTTATGCATCTTAATATGGCAGGAAGATAAAAACATCTGTTCAGGGGATGGTTAAGTTCTCCCTGCCTAGGCAGAGCTGCCTTTAATCTTTGCCGTAGATGGCTCATTATTTATAATGCAGCTGTAAAATGCTTGGGTTCTTCTCCCAATATCAGCTCTGAAAAAGATATTTTTCTGCTTAGTGCCATTCAGTGACCGCAGGTTCTTGCTGCTCGCTTTACTGACTAGGAAGCATTCAGAGGTTAAGCAAAAGACGTCTCCCTGGTGGATATTTTCCTCACCTGCCTGGAGAAGCCAGCTGCTAATGCAGGACCCGTTGGGAGGGCTGGGCAGCTCAGCCAACACCTCTGCTTATCCAGAGAGAACCCGTGCCCTTGCTATACCCTGTTGGCAATATGTTGCCTTAGCAGCCTGCCTTGCTTTCTCTGTGATCTTAGTATTTCAGTGCTTTTCCTCCACTCCTGCCTAA
>JAUBOD010000707.1:2594862-2608502 GCA_032353885.1 Nothura maculosa | reverse complement strand
TGTAACCTGTGAAATGTCCATCTGTAATTCCAAACGTTTGTTACCTGGATGCAGCAGGACAAGTAGAGGTGTGAATGTATTGCAGTAGGTGACCTGTTAAACTTCTACACTCTCAGAAGGACAAGAAATAAATGTTAGGGAGGAAGTTTGCATGCTCAGGTAAGTGATAATTGTGAACCATGGAGTTAACCTGTCTAAGTGCGTCGGCAGCAGTAGTTTCCCTGGAAGACAGATGTTCAAAACAGAGGAGGTTTTGACAGCTCTTGAGGATTCATTAATGATGTGTTAACATGGCATTCAGCAGGGCAGTATTTTGACACTTACGTGAGGTGTAGGGAGCATCTTCTCCCTGGGGGCTGCATGAAGCTGCTCTCACCAAGTGCTGCCCTGTGCGAGGCTGCGGCCTCCGAGGGTGGCACTGCCTGGGCCAGCTCCCCCTTCACACTCTCCTCCCTCAGCCTTGGCCTCTTCTGATGGCCTCAGTGTTTCCACTCTTGTCTGACCCTTGCTTTTCTTGAAGCTTTTTACTTTTCCCAGTGGCTACATTCTGGAAACAGCTTCCTGGCTGGATTTCAGCAGGAAGTTCTTACTTGTGTGTAGCTTCTCCAAACCCCCTTGCCTTGTGCTCACACAGTGCCTACCAGTCACATCTCCTCCTCCTCCTCTGAGAATATGCCTGATTCAGTTTTCTAGTGCCAGAAACCCATTTCCTCCAAAATTTCTGGCATTCCCAACCTTCACCATTCAGGTTGCTTGTGTTTTATGTGTTCCGTGTAATACTGCACAAAACCCTTTGAAATTGAAACATTTGTTGACTTTGTGCATCCATGATAACTCAATAAGTAGGACACTGACATAGCTCTGAAACTGTGGCCAGTGGTGTTAAGTGTGTTGTGGTCCTTGAGCCTCGCAAGCCTGGCACACCCTTAGGTCCCCCTGGAAATCCCAGGGCATCCCTGGTCTTCAGCCTGCACGCAGGGAACACCTCTTCTGGAGACCACAAGGATTTGTAAAAGAGAGTGAGGATGACTATATTGTTGTCACATATTTCAGTTTCAGTATTCTTAATGATAGCAGAATAAAACTCAGGCATGAAAGAAGGCTGGACAGGATCTAACTGAAAGCCTTACAGGTATTACATTATTTACAAAATTTTCAGAGAAATCTCTTAAAAGAAAACAACAAAACCCATGCTGTTCCAGCAGCTGCTTTTTGTTAATTTGTACTGTGCTTAATTGGCACTCAGGTCAAAGGAGAATCAAACTCTGTCTGAGGAGGAAGGATCTTGCAGCTCTCACCAGGTAACTAGTATATAAAATCTGCAAGCAGTAGACTCAAGCAAGAAGCTGTCACTGTATTCTAGTCTTACCCTGGGATGCTCTCTGAACGATGCATTCTTATGGGGTCAGATACTAAGACACAAATATCAGTTATCTGTATCCTTAAAATGCCATTTGAAAGTTTGGGTAGTTGAACTCACGTCTTGATTTTTTGGTCTAAGCTCAGAGATTAATTTTTTCTTTTTAATCAGACTAACAAGAAGAGAGAGAGAAAAAAAAATTGGTATGGAAGTATGTCAGGTTTAGGGATTTTTTTTGTAGCCTCCCTGCATTCCATAATAACCAAGCAGCCTTGCTGGCTGCTGCAGCTTAGTATTCCTCATGCGGGGGCTGATGCTCTCACTGCTTCTGTAGACCAGCATCCTTAACTGACCCGTGTGCTCCAGAGCAGCCTTTCCACTGACCAGGCTGTACAGTGGAAGAGGAAACTCTGAGCTCCTTCGAGCTCAAGCTTTCCATGCAAAGACTTTCCAGCAGCTCTATGGGAAAAACACTATTAATTCCCAGCATGCTGGTGGACAGGGCAAGTGGAGTACAGAAGATTTTAATCACCAGCTTTTCATTAGATGTGTGGGGAGATATTTATTCCATTTTGGTGCAGCGCGAAGGATCAGACCCGTTTCCATCACCATTGGAAAAAAAGGAAGTCATGACACCTATCTCATATGGTGAATTAGTACCAGTCAGATCGGTGCTCAATTACAGGAGCTCTGAGTAGCATTAAAACATAGAGTAAACCAGTTGTTATAGGGCCTGATAAAATAAGTGTTTCCTCGTGTCTGCAGGTGCACAGAATTTGGTCCTTGCTCTGTTGGAGTGTTTTGAAGGCAAGGTAGAACGGGATTGTTAATACCCTGTATTGCATTTTCAGGCATTTTCTTTGCTGGGGAAGGTATTTTGCAGAGGGCTGAAGGCAAGGGGTGCAAGGGCTTCACTTGAGCACTTGGAGCTGTTGTGTGTTCGCTTGGGCAAGCTGCACCTCTGAAATCAGGGCAGCCTTGTGTTCTGGGTGCCAGAGCTCCTTCCTTTTTCCTATAATGAAACCATATTTGGTGCAATGAACTCTTAAGTTGTTTATATACGTTAACCTATTGTGCTTTAATACTTCAAACTGCCTCTCTCACTGTTCGGAAAATCTTTTTTTCCAGGTGCCAGACACGTTCCCTAGGCTCTTTCAATTGTCACGTAGTAGCTTTAGTGCAGGACAAAAGAATTTTTTCCAAATTCCAGCTAAAATGTTTTATAACAGTGTGACGTTAATGCCACCTCCTCCCTGGCAGCGCACGGAAAACAAGTGACAAAGTGCACGGGGAGCCGAGCAGCTCATCACCACATCCATCCTGCTGCTTTCCAACTTTCTCGACATTTGCAAGTGCCTATTTTTGCTTTTTTGGTGATTTTCTCTTAATGCATCCTCATGAGATGGGCCAAGCGAATCGCCACGGGCCAGGGGCTGTGGTTGCATAATGTGCCTGTTTACAGGGTGCCCACAACACGGCTATAGTGCGTGCGGCGCCCACCGGGAGCGAGGGAGAGGGAATATTAGCCATGATGAAGTCACGAACCCCGGCGCCCGCTATAGGCATCTGCAAACACGGGTTGCCCTGGCAACAAGTGGAAAGAGGTTGGAGAGGGAAGCTGGAGTAGGTTGTTGCCTTGAATTGTGTTCAGCCTGTTTCTTCCTCGCTAGAGCAGGGGGATGTTGAAAGGTATGACGCGCCTCTCCGTGGGTCCCGGGTGCAGGGAGTTGCTGGGAAGGGGAAGGCTAGGGGAGAATTTCGCACGATCCAGCTCAGTTGCACCTGAACTTTGCCAATAAGCAGCAAATTGGGGCTTTTCGTGCATGCTTCGTACTTGCTGCATTGGGCTCTGAGTGCTGCGTGGCTCTGCAGAGCCTGTCCCGTCTGCAGCCTGGGGCCATCTGCCTGGAGCAACTCTCGTCTTCAGAGCTGATTGAATTGAAATTGGGTTCGTGGAGCTGATGTTTGAAAAGCTGCCAGAGCAGAGCAAATACTGTGTGTTGGCAGTGGGTTTGTTAACTGAGATGAAACTGGAGCTTCCGAACCCCTTCGGAAGGGGCTGTGCTTGTTTGCCTGGGCAGAATATTGTGGCTCCTGAGTTAGTGCAGTCTTTACCTCCCCGGGGAAAGTTTTTATTAGAAAATCTGGGACATTGTGTTCAGGGCTATAACAGCGTCTTCCACAGGACAAATGGCAAAAGGCTCTCTGGAAATCTCCTTCAGAAAGTAGGAGATTCAGACGTGTTTCCTCTTGATTATCCTTCTGTCTTTTGCCCTTTCTATTTAAAAGGGGGAAAAAAAAAGATTGATAGATACCAGTGCACAGTATTAAGCATTAGTACAAAATTATGAGATGTATACACCTGAAACAAACATTTTGTGTTATTTTCAAGAAAAAAAAAGTGGTTGTTGACTTAATTTTTAGCTTAAAATAATGCCACTTCTCAGTGATTATTACAAAAAGCCCAAATTGCACAGTCATAAAAGAAGGAATTGGGTGACCCACTCGGGGAGCAGGATTCAATCACTGTGTTTTAACACCTCTGCCAGGCACCAATTAGCAGGCAGAGGTGCTTGATTCTCACGTACTGCAAGATGCAGCCTAATATAATACTAACAAGTGTTGTTCCCCAAAGTGCAGGACCAGAAATGCATGTTTAGGGTGCCAAATTTATGCCCCATTCACTTTCACATGGAAAGCAGCTGACACATGCTTTTATTCAAATTAAATCTACTTTTATGACACTATGAAACCAGATCTGCAGAGCTAATAAAAACAAACAGAGCAGGGATGGAAGCTGGGCTGCGTGCGAGCACCCTGCCTGCCCAGGGAGGATGTCCATGGCCCTCAGCCTTGTTTGGACCAGGAATCAACAGCTTCTGTCTCTCTGGCTGTATTGAGAAGTAAGGCCCAGCAAATGAGCTTAAGCAATGATATGTCTTATAATTAAGTAAAGGTAATAATCAGCATAAGAGGTAGAGCTTTGTCCTTGGGCGCTAATACAAATCTGAGCTCTTACTCTGCACGGTGAACTGGTAAGTCCCTAATACAATTTAGCAGTTGCATACAATCTGTTCTCAGCTAACAGCATAGTTAAGCCTAGAGGATTTACAGTTCATTTATAGTTGCTGTAATGTCTGTGGAAATTAATGTGGGTTTTGTATTTTTAGTTAATAAGCAAATAATTTAGTACTTACCACGATGTCTAAGGCTGAGTCTGAAGCGTTAAAGCAAGTTAGATGGGTGTCGACTTCCCAGCTGGCTGCCAGGCTGGGCTTGTGAAATCATCATTTTCTTGCTGCTTTTTTCAGAGGCTGATGTGATGTTTCTTTCTGTCTTCTGATCCAAAGCACAACCTGTGGCCCTGTGGTTGTGGACGTGCTCTGGATTGAGCCCACAGCTTGTTGGTGCTGCAGCACGTGTGTGAGCCCGGGCTCTAGGGCTCATGTGGCTGAATGCTGCGTGTGGCTGCTGCAAAAAGATGGATTTTCCTAGTGCAGGTTCCCGTAGTTTTTCCTCTGCGTTGTTTCTAAGTTGACTTGATCTGTTTCTGCCACACAAATTCGACCATTAGCATCATACTTCCAGTGCTGTGTCCATGGAGAAATGTGTAGGCTGAGAATGGGCATTAGGGTTGTCTCTGTTGGACGTGCCCTCGTTGTGCTTGCTGCTTGCATCCATGCAGACCACACCGTGATTTGTGTGAATCTGAAGCTCCTGGAGAATTCCTTTCCGTTTCCAGTCCTTTCCGTTTCTTCTCATGCTTGTGCTGCCTGTCAGCCACCAGCTTAGATAAAGGCAATTTTTCTTTACCTATGAAAATCAGTGGCTGAAAGAACCTACAAGAAGTTCCCTGGCCAGGAAATCATTATCCTGATAAATTCCCAGTGATAAAGATGGAGAAGTGTTTTTCAGTCCTTCAGGAGGGAAAAAAGAATAATTTTCCATTGAGAAAAATTGCAAAGTGGTTCCTTTTTAACGAGCTCTGCTCTCAAAATCCTAAACTAATTTAGAACAGGGACATATGAGGAATTGTAGAGCAATTTATATCTGGATTTACAATGCATTAGCTCATCTGTGATAGCTGCCTGTGCACACCTTACCCTGTATAAATACAAGGCAGTGCAAATCAACACAGACAGTCTTTAGATTTTGAAGAATATCTTCATTTAATCAGAAAATAAGAGCTTGTCCATGGCCTTGAAAGGCCAGCAGCTATTTCTGTCTGCCCTTGCCAGAAGGGATTGTCATTGGGAGCTCACAGGAGTTCAGTGAAAATGACTTCTCTTATGTACAATATGCAACCCAGAGTGAAGAAAACTGGTTTAATATTACATTAATTTAAAAGTAAATACAGATGAAATATATTTAAGAGATTGGGCACACATTGGGCTCTGAGTTAGGAACATTTCAGATCCTGGCACAGCAGAAGATTTTTGCCTAAATAATGCATTTATAGAAGTGCAGGGGGCATAACAGCGAAAAATGGTAATTCAGTATAACTTTGCATTAGTTATCTAGATCTGGCCGTGTTACTGGACAGTCACAATAATTAATCTTACCTACCAATAAGCTGCTTTTCCGAGGAGTGTGTGCCTGTGGTTGCAGATCAGAGGGGGATGTCTGGATCACAGCTGGCTCCTTATTAACGGCGAGGGCTTTGGCTTCGCCTCGGGGATGGGTGTTTCAATCCCCAGGTCTGCAAAGGGTCAATTGGATGGTTTTGTTTCTTGCAGTTGTACGAGGATAACAAAATGTCCTGCACCTGAATTCTTTTTCTCCTTTTAAAATGTCACTTCATTTTTTCCAAGAGTTTGAATTGATAAAAGCACCCAAATGGTGCTTTTAAAGAAAACAACATCTCCTGCTTGGTTAGACAACAAAAGGCCTGAGGCTTGAGAAGGGGATCAGGATGCCTTTTAATCTGTGCATTTTGTTTTGTTAATAAAGAGGAAGAAGAGCTTGAAGTGCCTTTGGAGGGCCTTGGATTTCAGCAGCAGGAGTCACGGCTCTGTCAGCAGATGAAAATGGCTACGGTTGCCCCCTCACCAGAACCCGTGTGCTGGCAGGTGGAGTCGGTGACCAGCACGAGCTCAGGACACGTTTCTACTCAAGGTGAGGCTTGTTTTCTGATGCTGCTTATAATTCTGGAAATTACTGATTAAATGAGTATCGATATGTAGAGACTTGCATCTCTGTGATCCGTATTCCTCAGCTTCTCTGCCTGCCTTTCAGTCCAGGATTCCAGAGTTCACAGGCATTCCTGGCAGCATCCCATCTTCCTGGAGAAGTGCCTTGTAGTCCCTTAATGGTTATTCTTTTTGGTGTGTGAGTCATACTAAATACCACATCATTAAAGCCAAATACAAGACTAGCCAGTGCCTGCCTGTCATGCTGTGCTTCTTTTAATCAATATTGGAATATTTAGCAGAAGGAAACATTTTTTGCAGTACTCAAACTAAGTCGGGGTGACATAAATACCCAGCTTTACAGCAGTTAATGCTTTTCTGTCACTCCTCTGCCTCCTAGCCTAGAAAAATAGAGATGGTATTTTAACTGGAGGGGGAAACAGGGACAGGTATATTTGTATATGCATATATTATATATATATATTTTATATATGTATACATATACATATGCACATTTTATATAGACATTTGTATGTAAGTATATCTGATTACTGCAACATTTCTGGCTCTCTGCTCTGAAATGGTTGGTTGTGTTTGGCGATGGGTCACAGAGCCTGATGGAAATCCATGCCACACTGAGTGGCAGTTCTTACATCCTTATATACTGCTGAAAATACACTATTTCCAGTAGTATTACATCTTTCAGAAGTATTACATCCTTCAGTTGTTGGTTCTGCCACTATTTTTTTTTCAGCATAGAATCAGGAAGCTGGCCAAAAAAGATAGCTCTGACTATAGATGAAGTAGCATTATTAATCAGTCCCATTGTGGCTATCATTAAATTTGTGTATTGTTTTGGAATATGATAGTGTCTACGGAAGGGCCAGGTCCCTCTCTGTTGCTTACATAGAACTGAAGGAGATGAGCAATGAGTTTGCATTGTAAAGGCTGCAAGCGGAGCTACCTGAGGAATATGCAGAAATATTGTGGCAAAAAGGTGGCATGAGCACCCCAGGGGGCATCTTTTTTGGACATCACACCAAAGGAAGTTTTTTATGGTGATATTTGAAGACAATAATGAAGAATTTTTTGCAGGTGTTGCCATATATATTTCTTAACTTGGGAGGGCAACTGTGGAACTGTTTCCTTTAGCGGAAAGCACAAAGGTCTTCCTTGAAATGGGCACCAAGTGGATGGTGGAGCTTGGCAGTGTGAATGGATAGGAGGTAGGAGCTGACGTCTCGAAACAATAGAGTAAGGAGATGGTACTGTAAAGGAGGAAGTATAAAATAGTCTCCTAAGGAAAAAATATGCAGTTTTATTTGTTGCATTATAGTTTGGCAAGCATTAGAGAATGCAAAAGTAAGTGAATGTTTGCTGTAGCCTTGTAACTAGAGGAAAATGGATCAAGGCTACGCTGTCATTTGTCCTGCTTGGCACACACAGGCAGTTTCTTTTATCCAGTAAGATTTTAAAAAATTACTGCTGCTTTTTAGTTGTCACTGTAGAATCTTGAGGCACATTCTATTGCTGAGCCTTAATTAAAAGTAAGACTTAAAAAAACCCAGCCAGCCTAACAATCTACTCTTTCCCCTCCTTTGACATTTGAAATCATAGATAGCCTCCTAATGTGTTTTTTTTTATTATTAATATTATTATTTTCTCTTTAGCCTCCAGTTCCAAGCCTGAACTCAGCTCCAGCTCCCAGACCTTGGGAAGTCAGCAGAGCAAGACAGATGGCACCCGTGTAAAAACTCGCGTTCTGCCCAACATGCCAAAGCTTTTCATACCTTCATCTATCACCAAATTTCCACCTGAGATCACTGTCACTCCACCCACTCCCACCCTCCTTTCTCCAAAGGGCAGCATTTCAGAAGAGACCAAGCAAAAATTAAAGGTAATAAAAGGGAAGCACTGATTTTTTTTAGATGCTTGTTTTTATCTTAATTCTCCCCTAAATAAAAACCCTTTGTGTAAGGAGAAACAGTTCCTGGCCCCAGTTCTTAACTGAGGCTTGCTTAAGTAATAGAATGAGGTGCTAGATGTTACAAGCAGGAGTTAGTTTTTAGGAACTAGTGAAGTTCTGGCCATTGGTAGAATCCCAGCTATCCCAGCCCCTTGTCGTGGGAATTAGAAAAAGTTACCCAAATGGGTGAGGGAAGTAGTGCAGACACTGCAGTTCTTACATTAGTGGAAGCCAGCAGAATTTTCATGTGGGGTAGCCTACAAGTAAATGCTATATTGTTTCACATTAGGACGCCGTATATTTATAGAAATAAGAGGGCTTATGAATGTGAAGCAATAGCAGCCAGTTGGCTTTTATCCCTGGGATCATGGGTTTATCCTGACTATTTAGCAATATATTCTCTCTCTCTCTTTTTGGGATCAGTCTGCTATTTTGTCTGCTCAGTCTGCAGCGAATGTAAAGAAGGAGAGCCTTTGTCAGCCAGCTTTGGAAATCTTAGAGACTTCAAGCCAGGAGTCCTCACTGGAAAGTGATACTGATGAAGATGATGACTACATGGACATATGAATGAATTCTGGCCATCACCAACACCAACCATATAACCATTCTTCTTGTTGCCAGCATCTCTGACAGGCATCGTCGTTGGCATCACTCTCCATTTAATCTGCATCGTTGTGTTCCTCACGTCCATTCCCTGTGTTATCACCACTGCTGCTTGTATTGCCTTCACAATCGTCGCCATCCTCCCCATCATGGTGCTTGACAGAAGGAACGATTGTTTACCGGGCAGTTAATTCCCTTGGACTCTGTTGTCACCCTTAACTTCAGCAAACACCAGAATGTTTTGAGCTGCAACTCGCATCTCTACTGTTCCTGCTTCAAAACAGAGCCTTGGGAGCCAGTCCAGTGGCTCTTTTCTATAGCATATTCCTTCCTTTTAGCTGTCTTTCATTTTTCTCCACTAAGTTTTCCTCCCACAGCCTAGTCTCTGTCTAGCCATGCCATGGTTTAACCAGCAGCATCATTTAGGGGGAACGGAGCAGGAGAAGTTTGCTGAAACTTTCAGTCACATCAGGGAAGTCCATGGCTTTAGTTCAGGACAAGAAGGACGAGCTGAAAGGCTGTCAGCTCTGGGGCACAGTTGGACACAGGCAGAGAGGTTGGTCTCCCATTCATGCTCATTTCCCTCCTGTGTATGAGGGCCAGCAAAAATCATCTACCTGAATATTGGCTTAAAGAACTGAACTTTCCAGAATTGTCTTACAGTCCTTTCTCTTATATTGCCTTGGACAAGCATTTTGATTGGGGGATGAGACGATATTTTTATGGTGGTATTGGAAAAAAAAAACCCTTAAGATTTCAATACCATTTCAGTAATGTCTGTTTTTTACAGAATGACACGAAAAGGTGTTTTTTTAAAACTATCTGCAGAGGGACTGCTCACAGTTATTTATATGAGAAAATAATAGTAACAAATCTTTTTTTTCTACTGAATGTTAACTTTGTAAAATACTGAATGCAAACCGTGCAAAAAAAACCCATGTCACGCTATAAATATATATATAAAAACAAGTATGCGTGCACACACACATACATATGCACACACACATGCACACGTGTATATATGTGTATATATATATGATAAAAGCAAATGCATACGGCTTGCCATGGAGGAGTTCTTTGTGTTTTGGGGGGGTGGTGGGAGGGATGGTTTTCTGTGAAACGCAGAGCTTTGTATAAACCTTTGTTTGTTTTTTCTAATAAAGTTGAAATGTCCTTACCTTTGTCCCTGGTGGTTTGAGGGGCCGAGATGCCACGTGGTTCTGGAAAGGGGATTCCTGCTCTTGCCTTCCTTTCTGGAGAAGGGCAGAAAATCTCAGCCTTTCCTGAAGGCTGCCACAACTATTGGGGTGGCTTCAGTCTTAGAGACCCAGAGCCCGGCCAGTCACTGCTGCCAAACACACAGGGTCCTGGTTCCTTATCCCCATTGAGCTACGAATGGGCTCTGGATAAAAAGCAGCAGCATCAGACTTTGCCTTGCCAGTTTGTTCTTATCCTCCATGTTCATTTGGAATAAACCCTAATTAGCGAATGAGCAAACACATCCATCGTGGAAATTAGGAATTGTTCATGTATTTTGTTGGTTTACTCGGCTTATGGATGAGCAAATGGCACGTGGAGAAGATTGGGTAAGTAATCACTGAAGGTAAGTATTTTTAAATAGTAAAACATTCTTAATGTTTGTTTGCTCATTTAGCCTAGGTTATAATCACAGTGTGTGATATACTCTATAGACATCGGCTGGTAATAGACTCAAGAGTTCTGAAAACAAAAGGAATAATCTTTATTTTTAAAAGTATAGGAAGGAGAAAAAAGAAATGAGCTTCTAATGAGAAATGGAACACAAAAAGTGAACCTCAGAGCCAAAGGATTTTGGAGGACCTTGTTTTCTTTAGTGCTCTTAAGTAGCATAGATTATATAGGCTCTTTGGCTAATAAATATTCCTAATTGTATGGCTAATTTAAGATCACCTATGGATTCTTATGTCCGCAATCTAGCACATTTAGGATGTATGCAGGTATTTGATTTGACTGAAATGGGGACTGTCTTTAGTGTAGTCTTTAGGCAAGAACATTGAAAATCCTCGTTAAAGTTAATTTGGGCCTCTTATTTAAAACTGAACCGTTTAATTGAATTGAAAATAACTTTTCCTTTATTCTTCTTTAGGTTTCCCTGAAACTAGGTATTTTGTAATTATCTTTTTTCCTCCACTGTTTGCTAAAAAGCTTGATCTTGAATTTTCTTTAATTCCCAGCCTTCTTTGTACGTGTGTGTGTTTTGTTTTTTTTACTGCTGAAAGAAAATTACCACAGCGAGAAAACAGTTCCTGTGAGAAAAGTGAGCTGAACAGGGTTAATCTGCTCTAAACTTGTTTAAGTCGTCACACTGCAAAACTGCAACTTGCATTGTCAGTTTTCCAAAAGTCCTTAACTGCTTTTCTTGCTTTTTATCCGTGATACTTCGTTGCTCTTATGCTCTCAGGTAGCTCGAGGAGTTTTGTTTTCAGACCCAGGGAGTTACAGATGAGATTACCCAGGCTGCCGCCTCCAAATCCTGCTCCTCTGCTAGCGGCCAAATCCTGCACTGCTCAACTGTGGACCCTTCGTGGACACTGTTACTGCTGATCTCAGCCTAAGGACCCACTCAGCTTCTGCCTATGAAATCCTCTCCCAGTAAGTTCAGTTTACGTAGCCCTTGTTCAGTTCAGGGATCCGTATTCCGGGGAGGAGATGCCACAGTCACTGGCTGTGTTTTCCCCATGCTCTTTCTCTGAAGCACCATCCCTATGGGTTCTTGAAACAGGAACTTCAAATCCTGTGTTCACTTTGTATGGCCATCTCTGAAACATCAAACTATAATCTTACAGAATTAAAAGAAAGCTTATGGTAAAACTGAATTAGCTATGATT
Organism: Nothura maculosa; assembly: GCA_032353885.1. NCBI lineage: Eukaryota > Metazoa > Chordata > Aves > Tinamiformes > Tinamidae > Nothura > Nothura maculosa. Next base: position 2,596,577 of record JAUBOD010000707.1, on the reverse strand, counting down.
TTACTTGAAGCAACTTCTTTTTTTTTAATCCCAAACATAGATAAAATAGCTTGAAATTCCAGTACAAACAAGGTCAAATTATCAGCTGCCCTGAGTTGCATATCAAATGTAAATAAGGCTTCTGATCTTTAGGATTTACTGGGTCGTCGTTGCTTCTGAGATCCCTGTGTTTCCAGATATCATTGTAATAAGGTACCAGGCAGATGAACAGCAGTTACTGAAGTACACTGCATACATATATATATATATAAATATATATATACTGCAAGCAATTTTTGAGTACTGAAATCTGTATTTCACATATACAGATATAAATACAAACTGCAGATATAAATACAAACTGCGTTTGTATTTAATGCAGTTTTGTTTTCTGACACAAGGGTTATATAATCTATACATAGCTGAGACCATGAAGAATTTGGATCTCTGAAGTAAGAGCTACTGTTTTTAGTATGATTTTTGTTAGGCACAGATGTTATTAGTGACTTCTTCCCCCTGGCTCACACATACTGCTCCTCAAAAACTAATACTTTATTCAACATTAAATGTCTTCCTTAATTCTATCAAGTACTAGGGTTTGTTAGCAGGTTTTTTTTTTTTTTAATTAGAACAAGATTGCCTCATGAATAATGAAATTAATGTCTCTTGCAGCCAAAACAAACACCATATGGTCAGGGAGAAGGGGAACAGAAGAGGAGGAGGAAGACATGGCAGCAGAGGCTGATGGGAAGACAAAATGGATTGAATGGAAATGGAGGGGTCAAGTGAGAATAGAGTAAGTTTTGTAGATCACTAAGCAGTAAGTCACTAAGGTGAGGCTACACAGTTTGTTAAATTCAATGTTCTGGTTCTGGCAGTGATGATGACATTTCTGGAAAGCTGGAAAATTCATGGCGCACCAACCTTGTGCGTACGGTGTTACAGGGCATAACTTATTTCTGTTCCTGCAGGGCTTGCTGTGTTTTTCAAGGAATAATGTGACGCAGTAAATGAGTTTGGATGCTCAGAAGGAAAAACAACGAGCATAAATTTTACAAGCTGTTGCTCAGAGCTGGGATGTAGGGGTTTCATTCTTGCAGCTGCAGATGATGGCAAGAATGTGTTCAGTGCTAATTGCCTTCTTTGCCCTTCTTCTGACTGATGGCTAGGAATCCAGCAGTGCTAAACTTCAGGGAATGCATCAGTATTTTGGGAGTAATTTTGGGCTATGTTTCTAGAAAAGTTTTCAGCTCCTGCTTGCTGTCGAAGCTGCTTTTGCTTATTCAGTTCTGTAACTCTCTACCAGCCTGTTTTCAGCACTTGAGGTTCTCCCTATGCCTTCAGCCCTTTGCATCAATGTACTTAGATAGGGATTTTGCTGAACCAACTATGTTCCGGTATAGGTAGATTTTAAGGGTTTTTTTTAAGATTTAAAAAATTTTTAAGAGCCCTAATGAACACATTCTTAGGAAACCTAGTAGGCTTCATTTTTCTCAAGTCTAACAAGAAAATGCAGGTACATAGCTGCAAGTCTGTTAGGACGAATAACAAGCAAAAAAAAAGGAGTTTTAAGCCTGATGATGTTAAGGATGTTGGTAACAAGTGTATTTTGGTGGTCATCTAAGTGTGGTTTTATTCATTTCACTTCATTCACTTTTTGCCTGTTTCCATATTAACCAGGCATGCTGGAGAGTGGGTCAAGCAAAAATTGAATAGGGAGGATCTGCCTTTCAAAT